>JAOWBB010000003.1:923351-963763 GCA_028565995.1 Ricinus marginatus
AATGCCTTATTTTAAATTCACCCCTTTAAAAATTCAAATTCAATATTCAACAACAACGGTAATGGAAATGACGAAACGGAATGGATTTCTGTTTTTGCTGCAGGGCATTGCAGCTTTCGCATGAATTGTTACATCTTTTGGATGTTATGTTCGACTGAATGAGTTTTCCTGGAGAACTGGAAAAGTTAGAAGTGATACCAAATCGAACATCCCCCCTCCCCCGGAAGGCATGCTTTTGAGTGTGATTAGTAACTTGAGAAGTTTTCCCATTTGATGATTTGATATCCGATCTCCCAGAATCGTTAATTCCTTGCCAGAATCATCTTACTGCCATTTCTCAAGAGCTTTTGGTAACAATCTCTTCCTCGGTATGTAAAAATGAATTAATTCGATTGCCGATAACTCAGAATAAAAATGCAAACAAGCACTTTTGGCTTATGCCTGCTTATTTGCCAGCCATTAGAATTCATATTGTATATGAACGTGGGTATGCAGTTTTATATTGGTAAATTAAAAATGAGAATGTACCGGGGTAGTTGTAGAACATGTTTACGAGCTCAGATCCCTAATTTTATTCTATTTTCTGAGCAGATAAACGATAACTGACATCTTTTCAAAGAACCATCGTCCCGATTTGAAAGGCTGCATGTTTTTTCCTGACCCTTGCTTTCAATTGCCGCTTGAAATGATTTATAACGAAGTCCCTCAACGAAACGAAGCAACCCTCGTTGTACAAGGCATTGTTATTAGGATTTATACGATCGCACAAAAAAAATCCATTCTTATTTTCGCGGTAGACATCTCCGAATAATGGGTGCTCCGTAAGTTAATAATAAAAAGTTTTTTTTTATTTTAATTCAAAAATATCTTTTGTTGTTCCATTCGGAGCAGGAGAGTAGAAAAACTGCTATTATTGTGCCCCTATTCAGAAAATGTCAACACAAGTTGAATCGAGCAACTGAAGTACAAGCTGCCAGCAGCTGCCTATGGCTTCATGAGTCATCCAATTTTCAGTTTCTTTCTCCATTGAACTAATCGATCATGGGAAGCGTATCCTGAATCATGAATCTCCAGACTTCATCATAGGCCTCGCAAATCTGATTGCATACGGTTCACGGCCTAGCAAAGTCTTACGCAGAAAGGCAAACAAGCTTTTTCGAGTTGAAAAAATGACTCCTGCATGGTTGGATCTAAGCGTTGGGCCTGAATTTCTGCTCAGAAGGCTGAAGAATAATGATTGAATGCAAATAAAACCTTCCCATATTGCACACAAATCGAATCTGAAGCGCAGCTTCAAGAATGTTGCAAATTTTGAGGAGAAAAGAACTGTCGAAGAAACGGTTCAAACTGTGCTTGCCTTAGTGGCAGATATTTGGAGTAAATATCATTTCTGTATTGAATCTATTTGAATAGTGCATTGGTTGTCGGATTATTGTCAAACACTATATTTTTTGATCTGTAAACTTGAAAATTGTTTCGTCAGATTTTACAAATGTGAAAATCGAGATGAGATTCTTAATACCAAACTTTTTTCTTCCCCAAAATAATTTGTTATCTTTATTTTATCTACATATTTTTTCATTATCGTCATGATTTCTCCGTTTGGGGTCGCTTTCTCATGTTTCACAATATCAAATTAAGCTGGAGGATTTTTCAGATAATTTCCTCTTATTACTTTCAAGCTTCTTCAGCCTTAATTTGTATTTTTCCTGAAATGAATACTAAAAAATTATTCGAAACGCAAAACCAACGACGCAGGAAGAGCTTTGGTGTGAAAACAAAAAAATCCCGAGAGGCAAAGTTTTAGACTTCATTTTGACGATTCCTCTTAGGCTTTTTGGAAAGAAATTTCAGGAATCTGGAATGGATTTTGTATTTCAGACATGCAAGAATTTTTCGTCCCTGCAAAAGACTGTTCATTACCATCCTGAAAAAAGATATAAAACGAAAAGCTTCACGCTAGTTCAAAGAAGCGAAACTTTTTTCTCTCGAATTCAAATCCAACTTTAAGAGATAAGGAAAAATGAATGATTAACATTACTTCCTTGGGCAAACTTATTTCTTCATGATAGGACATTTTCTAGACGAGCCACGCCTTAAAAAATAATCCGATTTACGAAGTCGATCCATGGAATGGCAAATAACCGTAAACATACACACGATTCCTGGAAATGTAATTACTCGAGAAACATGTAATTCTTTCCAGACTGTAATTCGAATAATTTGTATCGGAAATTCGGATTCGAAGGCTTTGTGTTACCCCTGGGGCAACGTAAACGGTGCTCCCGGGACGGGCCATCATTTACGAGAAACGAGGAAGAGAAACCTGTATGGAAAAAAATTTCCAGCCAACATCGGATCTTTGCAGTTTTTATGTCATGGAGATAGTTACAGAAACCGATCCTGTAAGCAAAGTGTTCTTGGGAAATTGTCTTCGAATTATTTTATTCAGTTTCATGTCCTCAGCAAAGTCAAAATTTGTATTACTACTCCCACCAAACATATGCATACACCTTCGAATGGTATGTTTTCTGACATGGAACATGACCTCGCAAAAACAATATCGAATTTGCGCACAATAAGATCTCTGCATTTTTTGTTTCCAATGAATAATTCCCACCAAGAGGCATTGCTTTATACTTTTCGATTCACTTAACTACGCCATTTATGGTTCTTCGTTTGGTACTTAACAATTGCCACATTTACGGCATGGTTAATGTCAGCAATAATTCTCTTATTATTTATTTATGCGCAGACTGCAATAAAAAATAGAAGAGAATGAAACAAAAAAGAAAAAAATAATTTCATTCCATATAGGAAAATAAAGGGGTTTTTAAACTGTAAAATCCCTATTTGATGCAAAGGTGCAGAATTTAATAAATTACATTAGCATAAAAAAAAGGATTGTGCTTGAATTATGTGCAGAATTTTGCTCCGGTCATTAAATATTCTGTAGTTTCCTCGTTTTAATTATTTATGTCGCTTGGTTTTTATTTCATTTGTGAGTTTTGTCCATTATCCCGGGGAAAACTAATGCCCGGACGAAACGAATCGTCTGCTATTTGAAGTTTTTCAACCACGACGACAATCGAGACTGATTCTTCAACTTTCACAATGTGACTCCCGTGTCTTTCGCCCTGCGTCAAAATCAATTAGAATCCATTAAGAAGTATCAAAACCAATCACCCTGATATGGATCGGCAATTCAGATTCTGCCTTCCCATATCCGGAACTGGCCAATCAGGTTGGGAACGAGTTTTAACAGAAATTACTAGGAAAATGCTTTTCGTGTGATGAGGCGGCAAAGGTAAAGATGCATGTGATTACAATAGCCAATGACCATTTACTGAGATAAAACTCTATTTCCGAGTTACAGTGCTGAAATCGGAGCAGTCTACCATCAAATGAGATGAAAGTTCGTAAAATTCGTTAATTTAAATTTTTCCCTTTAAGCCAGTTAACCTTAAAGTACGTAAGTCTCTTAAGTCCTCATCTTATGAACCTTTTCGAGTGAAATTTTTCCCGAGCTTGGACAAATTTATCGGAATGATTAATTTTCGGGCAAACTTGTTTTACAAAAGAAAATTCATTATTTTCACTTTTCTTCTCCTGCACAGGAACCTCCGTTCTACAGTGATTTGTGTACATTTTACCAATTCCATCGATATTTCATCCTTTCTTACCTGTCAGATAACCGAAGGCTCATTTATCAAACAACTCTGAAGAGATTTTAAAATACCGCTTTTGTAGTATCAGCGTTTCTGCTTCATTCCGAATAAGGAGGATTATATGTTGACTTTATCTGAGCCCGGGAAAAGGATCGAGTTCAAAAGTTGCTGAGAAGCTTTCGACAACTCAAGTTCAATTTCTGGGCAACAACTTGAAGTTTTCTATCTTGTTTATGCCTCCGTGAAGAATGTCGCAGAAACACAAACCAATAGCGGTTTCGCGTGAAGACTCGATTTTTCAAAATTTCCCTCAAGAATAAATCCTTCTTTCCCTCTTCCATTAACGAAACACATTGAGATTTTTTACATTAACACCGGCCCTCGTATAAAATATTGGGATTTTGAGCAACTTCATAGTTTAAAATAACTTTTTCCGATATTTTGTAAAACTTATGATGTTATAGAATCTATAAATATAAAACTATAGATGTTATAGAAAAAAAATAGAAAAAAAAAACTTGTCATGCATATAGAATTAATAATATATAATGACGAATGGCGGTCGATTCGTTAAAATCATTTTCGCCAAAAATATTTACTGCAGATCGTGACTTTTTCATCTGCCCCTGGAAATATCAGTATAAATTGCATATTATGAAGTTTTTTTATCATCCGAGTAGCAATGGAATTTCACGTCTTCGGTTAAATCGATTTGACATCAAAGGATTCGGGAGAACGAAGATTTAATTTTTGATGTAGAAAAGACAATTGCAATGGTTATTGCAATTGGATGCTCTGGAAGCTCCAAGTATCAAATTTTTTGATGACTAACAATGTGCTGGTGGACAGGCTTTTAGTCGGATTGTCCCAACTGCATATACCAAACCGAGCAGCTCCGATATTTACTTTGATAAATCGATTGATGGAAAAAAGTCTCACCTTCAATCCTAGATCAGAGTAATGACATTTTTCCATTTTCTCTCCCGAGAAATTCCGTCGGAAAATAATATTTTTTATTTGACAAGCTCAAATTTGTCATTTTCGGTGATGCATCCCCGATTTTTCTCTATTTCTCGGTCTCGCAAGTGATTTTTCACGTTCAGGTTTGTTGGAGAAAAAAAGGGAAGAAAGTAATTCCGATGGGTTTTGTAAAAAAAGAATTTGGAAAATTCACATTACTTTGTGACAAGTATTGGGAAAGAGGTTCTAGATTGAGTTGGTTTTCTTGTTTCCTGGGAAAATGACAGAAGGAACCGTATTTTGCTGCAGGAAGCTTTACGCAGTGGCGAAAATCGTAACCAATGAAGTTTTACTGAGATGCGATTATTTCTAGTTGAAAACTTATTTTGCTGCAGGAGAGAAAAAAAAGAGCTAAAAATTTGATCAATATATACGGGAAATCGAGATCGGAAACCGTTTTACAGAGGGAATAATTTACCATCCATTGAAATGGTGATGATTCATCCATATGACATGAGGAGTTTTTCACCCCCTGCTCGCTCATTTAATCCCAAATTTTAAACGGTCCGTTGCATTGGCAGCCCTTTGCCCGAAACTTTTTGACATATGAATACTAAGAGGGAAAAAAATAGTACTGACGGTTTTAACGTACCCGCAATGCGTAGTTTTTTTATATTTCGCCAGAAACGTAACTTCCGGCAGTTTCGAATGTTTAAAAGCAACTAAAGTAACGGCTGCAAGCTTGTGGGGTAATTTTATGCAAATCCGTCTTAATTTCTTCAGGAATAAATATCTTTTATCGTTCGCTACGTTAGCGGAAAAGTCAAAGCATTATAATGTGAAATTGCATGCTGACACGCATATTTTGCCATTCACCCACAGCAATGGGTTCCGTATTCGCCGAAATCCAAATTGTACGTTGATATTTTCAAGATTCGCAAAAGGGATAAGAATTTTCGTTTCTTTTCATTTAAAAATTGCAAAAGCTTTACTTTTTCGGTAGTCTCGCAAGCGGACATGGGATAAGAAAGGAGCTGAAGATACCCGTTGCCTGCGAATGGTGTACCAGATTAATGCGAAACATGTTGCGGGCATCATGTCCATTTTTATCTCAGAACGGTGCGATATTTCGACATGAGAGTTAACCGAAATGCTGAGTAATTGAGGGAAAAATTATCTTTTCGGGAGCTACAAGGGTTGAAAAGTGGCACATTTGCCGGGCTGTTACACTTCGTTACCTGTAATATAATGTTTGACAAACATTTTCATGTATTTCAATATAAGGGACCGGGAAAAACGGTAATTGCACCACCGGGAACCGTTCCTCTATTTTTTTTCATCCTCACAGTATGATAACTGGACACGAATTTGTGCTTTCTCACATGCAGAGACATAATAGTGCAGAAAACAAGGCCTACGGAGAGAACAACCGTCGAGGATGACGGTGGCAACGCAGACGAAGACGACGATGTCTTCTACGATTCGGAAGATGGACAGGATGATGATGACGATGATGATTCCAGTGATTCAATATTGTAAGTGTCCTACTGCAGTTGGGGCATTAATTTATCCAGTATATTCCTCCTGCTTTAACCAGAAGTGCAACTCTGAACAGCTTCAGATTATACCAAAATTCCCATCTTGTTTCCATTATCTAGTTCATTTTTAGTTAAAAAATTGACCGAAAAGTGTAAAATCCACTTCAACATAATTTTGACTCCCTCATTTGAATTAAATTATTAAGAGCTGCATGGTCTGATTAAGATAACCGAGATTCCTGCTGTTCAATAAGTATTCACTGCGCTGATATTTTTTTTCGCCTTCCTTTCCACCTTAGGAGGTGCAAAGCCTGCCCAACAGTCAAGCCATCCTTCCTTTGTGGATCGGATAATCACACCTACAGCTCTTTATGCAGGATGGATTACCACAATTGCATTCACAGGTCCCATATCAAAATTGCTTGCAAAGGCTTTTGCCCGTGCAAAGGTAAAAATAAGACTTTTCTGGGTGATGCTTCACGTCAATGATAATCCCACGAAACAATTTATTTTTGTGCCGCAGTTTCAGAAGCGGACCTTTTCTTGAAGAAAAAACAGAAACAAGCTGAGAGGCTGAACAATTTCATGGCGAAATACAGGAAAACGATAGAGATGGAAAACGAAAGCAAAGGGAAGCAGGACAAATCCGATTCTGATAAGCCCTATAAGTCGCCTCAGCACGCAAAGTATGGCAAGGTGCCGAAATCGACCGCCGAGAAAAAGTTCCAGGACAAGTACAGTTACGTCCCGGAAGACTTCAAATACGAGAACAAGCACTACAAATACATCAAATATAAAAAATATAACAAGGTAAGCCATCTCCACGGGCAACGTAAACGGAGGCAGTGTGACATGGGTTTCTGATGGATTTTCTAACAGTCCGCTATAACGTTACGATCATTTGGATAATAGAAAACAAGAATCCCAAAATGAAACTTATTTTTAACGTAAATTTGTTATCCTTGGATCGGCCCTTTTATTGGATGCAGAATGTGCAACTGGAAATGAAAAGTTATCATTGCTTTTTCAATCTTTCACTCTTATTCTGATAGATTTTCAAAAGGAGACTAATCAACATCTCACGTCCGCAGTTACGAATGAAATCCACGGCAGATAACCTTTTTATCTCAGAAAATAACAAAAAGAAAAAAGACGGAGAGAACCTGTTTTTGTCAAAGAATTCCGGCGACAACTCAATTCGGTGGAGAGAAAAACATTTTTTTGTTCCCGAATCACAATAAATCTTGACAATTGAAATCAAATTTTCTTTTATTAAATATAATTAAGGGATGCGGGACACGAAAAGCGGAAACGAGAATACCAATCCCTATTCAAGATAGGGGAGAAAATGAGTTTTTATTGCTCGGGTAAGTTTGAATTGAATTTTGAGTCCGGAATAAAAAAAGGCAACTTGTTTCAGGACATATACGGAAACTACAACCCTCCGGAAGACAAGTCCCACAACGAAGTCATCGAGACAAAACCAAGTCGTCCGGCAAAGGACTGTTCGCCGGCCGCCCTTCAGTCCACGGGAAATCGACTACTGGACTGGTTTTCCGTCATCATGGGTGAGGGTAAGAAACGGCGACAACATTACAAAGGTAAGTTGAAAATGCATCTTTCCGCTAAGTTTTACCAATGCCTAAACGGGTTCATATTTTCCGGCCTGAAAAGTGAACCCTAATGCTAAACTTTATACCACACCGATCGGCATCGTTTCAATTATCTTACTCTCAATGTTTTTTGAGAATTAGTCACCAACGGGATGGTAAATTAATCAACCCCTGAAGATGAAAAGCTTCCTCCCCTTCCGAATGTTCTAGTCGAGTAATTACAACGGCTAAATTATATATTTTTTTTTATTAATTTCAGCTGACGTTCCCAGTTTTTGTAAGATCGAAGCGAAATGGATGTTCGCTCATCTGGATTTGGACGCAGATAACAAATTGTCTCTTCAAGAACTCTACCGCCTGGAAAGGGATCAGTCGAACGCATGTCTTAAAGTTTTCCTTGACGGCTGTGACACAGACAGGGACATCTTCATCTCTCCGAAAGAATGGTGCCATTGCTTCGACAAAACGTCCAGACCCTGCGCCGCAGTTAAAAGAAGAATCAGCTCTGATGTCTACGGTAACTACCGCTATATGCAAAGCGCCACGGCAGAAAATTCCGTCCAACAAGATGCTTCGGCTTTTCGAAGAGGATTTTTGCCAGTTTTACCGCGGATGATGAAAAATTTTACATTACTTTTAGGGGTGTATATACCTGATTGCGACAGTCAAGGATTCTTTAATCCGCTGCAGTGCCATACAGTGGTTGGCGTCTGCTGGTGCGTCGACAAACACGGAGTCGAATTTGCAAACACCAGATCCAGGGGGCGACCGAACTGTGGTAAGTATATTTCCTGCTTCGATTGTCTCAGCGCGTTTGCAACGGGAAGAAAGAGTTTTAACTGTTTCTTCCCCGATATTTTAGAAACCATAGTGGAAAAGTCAAAAATGAAACAGGAAGTAATCAACGTACCGGATAAGGAGACAATCGATGATGATGACGACGACGACGAAGGCGACAATGAGGACGATCTGGAGGGAAGCGCAGACCAACCATTGGATTTTTAAACTAAAATTTTATTTTATTATTCATACCATTGAGGTATTTTCACGTATTCAGATACTTATAATGCTTTGCTTTTTGGTGTTGGTCTCTTAAACATCCGAAGTTGCGCAATTCTGTAATAAAACCTTTCTTTCCGCTTAGGAAAAACAGTCTGAATTTCAATATTTGTATAAAAATCGATAACTACTTTATATTTTTAGATTTAAAAAGCGTTATAGTAGTTGAAATTTTAATAGTTTCCATATTCGGAAAACTTTAAATATCCATATTATTCATATTAAACGGAAACTTCATGATCGTAATTTAAATTAAGGAAATTTAAAATAAAAAGGTGAATTTTATATAAATATATCTTAGGAATAAGTTCATCTATTGCCGTCCAAATGTCACACTAGAAGGAAGGCAAAATAATAATCAACAGTGTCCAATAACAATTAATATTAATCCTTAAGTTTAAGGATAGGTCTAGAAACCTTTTGCTTGTATTAAGAAATCTTTGCCATTTATAAATATATTTATATGAAATGTAGATATATATCTATAGAGCTGATAATTTTTTTTATATAATATGCTTCATTATTAGACATTTAAATGTTAATGTATCGCGTTCGCTTTCTTAAACTACAGGTTTTTTCGTGATTGACTTGTCAATTCCTTATATCCGAATTTAGAGGCCTGTAGCCAAAGCTCGGGCCGCGCATTAAGAAGTAATGCATTGACTTCTCCGGGAACTTCTTAAAACAAGAGCAAAGGAAACGTGCAATAACAGTAGGCTTTTTTAACACCTGATAAAGCCCCGAAAACCTGATGATCAGAGAAGAAAAACTTAATCTCTAGTCATCATATTAACCTCAAAAATGAATATTGTAAAGGGTTAACCAGGTTAATAATAACTATATATTCACAGTTAAAAAAATGAGTATAAAATGAAGGCCTCCCTTCCAGATGCAAGCAGGAAAAACAATTCAGATTTTGCCGATGCAGAACCGATAAAATGAAACAACAGCGTTATAAACTATGAAAAAATTTATACTTGTGTATTCTATTTGAAATAATGGGGATCGACAGAAGCGGCAATTCTACAAGGGGAAGTGGACAGTAGCAGAAGCTTCAGCCTGTTGAAAACCATTTGAGAAGGCGAAAGCTCAGCTTAAAGATTGCGGCATACCCATTCGGGCTTTTTTTAGGATCATCCCCATAAATTTTAGATATAAAGTTATAAAATTCATAAATTTTCGACAACAAACAAAATGGTGTTTTCGAAAAAAATCGAAACATTTATATGTTGTATTCCTCTGCATCGGGTAAAATTTTATGGCAATCTTAAAAGACGTACTTTAAATTTCATTTGGGCAAAAGATGTACATATATTTATTATTGAAAATTAAAATTATCAAATTTCTTCTTCGTTTTCATGTTTATATATCTAGTATAAATAAATATCTGAATCCTTTGCAATTATTTTTACAAAACTTAATTTATAGCTTCATACGTAATTACTATTAACATTAAATTTTGTAAAAAAAATGTATTTGCATGTTTTTATAAAGAAGGCCAACATTTAATGTAGTTAATTATTATAAGTTAATTATTAAATATAGGAGGCTTGGCTTTTCCATCGACTTCAAAATCTAAGGCTTGAACATTTTTCTGTGCTGTCGGATTTCTTTTTTTGTTTCGCAGTTAATGATCCGTCGAGGGTAAAAAAAAATGTTTCATAATATTTAGTATAGTCTAACCATGCTAGAGCGCCAATTTCTTATTTTTGAAGCCTCCCTTTTTTATTATATATATGTATATTATCGCATCCCTTACGGTAATATCCCCTTTTGATATATGCATAGTGAAACGTTGAACGTATTTGTAAGCATTAGTGAAATGAAAAGTATGAATAACGCCTTGTTGGAAAACTAGCTAGATGCTCTATTGGAAATCCTCGCACGGGGTTTAGTCTCAGCAGGGAGACCAATTATTTAGAGCATGCTGTTGATATTGTCTGTTTCATCTGTTTTTCCAATACCATGCCCGCTGCTTGCAAATTTTCAATACTTTTCTACATTCCCAAGAGGCAGACCAAATATCGTCACCCTATTTAGCATATATATGTTTTTCTTATTGCATACATTTACGTATTAAGCTTAGCTTATTTTGACTCTAAGTAAAGACCCTTTTAAAGGGAATAGGATAAAATGTATGTACTTATCCCGCGGCAAGTATCAGCGAGATAAAAGAAAGTTATTCAGATTTGTATAGAAATGAATATTGATTCGGGTCGAAACAGTCCCGACGTCACATTTGGCACCGCCTCTCCCTCGACTTTTCCCCATAATAAATTTTCCGAGTCGTCCCCCATATAAAATTACAAACATTTTCAATGCACTCTTAACTCATTTTTTGCAGAATATCGAACTGCTTCTTGTTTTACACCATTGTAAATTTTTGTATATAAATAAAGTATAATGTAAATTTAAGCACTGTAAAAGGGAATAATGTAAATTCCCTTAAAGTGCAGCAGTTAAAGCACTTAATATAATTAGAATAGATGTAGAAAAGACCATAAATGCAAGGACTTTGAATGTACCTTCGCTTGGTCTTAGTAGATATTTTATGTTTTTTTATCTTTTCTTTTTTTTCAAAAATATCTTTTCGTTTATTTCATCCTATTTAAAGAATTTTTTTTGTACTCGTGGGGATTTCTATTGTAGTTATAAATCAGAATTTGTGAACAGCTATTTTTCATTTTATTTTTTAAAGTATGAGTGGCGGGATAGGTGTGAGCAACATCAATATCGTACTTTATTTTTTGAAACATTTAATTAAGAAAAAAAAATACAATTTTGATTATTAATAATTTTGATATGCCTGTAATTACACATGTATGTTCAATGCAGCAGGATATCAATAAAAGGCAAAAATATATGAAATTATTTTAAATATATGAAATTATTTTAGCTTAAAAGTCGCATTCCATCCCCCGTTCGAAAAGGCGAAAAGGTGGAGACAAATTCATTTTTTACCCGCTGCCATGTGATTTTCCGGTATGTATTCTTTGTATTTTTAAAATTTACCTTTCAATTTTTCCGGGGAAGTTTCAATGTGAAATTCAGTCTGCTGCCAGGTCCGACCCCATCTCCACCTTCTCAATATAAAACCTACATTTATGCTTCAATATGATATTCCCGATGCCCAAAGAAAATTCGAAAAGCTCACATCAAGATAAGGGAAAAGGAAAATGACGTCAATTTAACACAACGGGAGATTTTAAGGAAAATCTCAAGGGGGAGGCAGCTTTCGCTACATGAACCATAACCATCACCTATGACCCTAATTCAAATATTTCCGATGTATCTTTTTCATATCACCAAAACTAAATAGTTAATAAAACTTAAAAATCAAAACACCGTCCCTTAATTTTTTACTGTTTCCTTTCTATTTATTTTATTAGTTTTAGTGATATATTTAAAGTTATGTTTTCAATGTTAAAAGTAAAAAATTATAAAAACTCCTTAAATAAAAATAAATGTGTATATAATGTAAACTTAAAAATCTATCTTTTCACCTTTCCTTTTGATATCTTGAGGTTCCGCTAAGGCTTGTTTAAAGTATTTTACGAACAGTTAGAAAATTAAAGATAAAAAAGCATTAAAAACTGCACATCTTATGCAGTATTATGTAAGTTTCCTTTTTACTTAAAATGTTGTAAAAGAAATATATGACAGAAAAATTGAAACTCCGGAAAAACGTAAATTGGGGATAACTGTTTTACTGTTTACTCTGATAATGAAAAACTAACTCGAGTTGGTAAACTCTTTCAGATTAATACTTGACCACAATGGGAGTAACAGTCCTCTCACACTACGCTGCAATTTCGGAGTTAGTTAAATTTATAAAAGTAACCGAACCTTCGATTGTATTTGAATAATCAATACAGGAGCGGATAAATAGGAAGGGTAAAAATTTCGAATGTCCTCGCTGAAGTTTTAAAGAGCTTTCCACAAAAAAATTAGCCCAGCAGCAGAAAGGTGTGGGGTTACTTTATAAATTTGTTTCGAAAAATTTTCGGAAGAATCATAAATTTCGCAGCAACGACAATGGACTGATCAAATTTATCCAAGCACAAATGACAGGCAGCCGTAAACTTGCTCCTAGCACGTCCAATCTAATTTGGCTCAACGTACATAGAGATTATGGATTTCGTCTTCATCGTCCGCCCTTAATAATAAATTGTAAAAAGCAAGGGGGGATTAATTTTGCGAGGGTAGAAGGTACTCCCTTTACAAAAAATTTCATTTAGTTGATGAGCAGTCCAACTCTTTAAAGAAGACAAAACATAATCATCATTAAGATTTTTAATTAAATTTCAGTTTGAAAAATTGTTTTATAAAGGGTAGTTAAGAAGGGAAAGATTTTTCTTTAAGTCTCCAACCGCAGAACTAAGCTTCCACAGCTTTCCATATTGCGATGCTCAAGTAAAACAATCTTCCCTATGGAGCTGTTAAGACATAGGTTCACGAAGACAACACAGTTAGGTTAAATATTTTAGGATAAAAGCGGTACAGAATTCTTAAAAACTTCTTCTTCAATATTACTTTTGAGGATATCCTGGATGTTTCTTCAGTTAATATAGATCAAAACGAGCTGAGGAATAGTTTTGTTTTCCCGGAAAATAGAATGGTGTTGAAAACTGAAATGATTTTAAAATCGAATAAAATTTCCGGCTGTTTCGCAAAAGCCATGTAACAATAATGTAATTATTGTATCCTATCTTGCCAAAAGAAATGAATGTTTGAGGGGCGAAATCAAGCCGGGGATAATGTTTATATTTCTAACATCGTTTCACGTCAAGAACTTTCTCATCAAAACGACGCCTTCGTCTCCCTCCCGGATATCTCATTTAAATGCTCGTGAAGCATTCTCAAACAGAATCTACCAATATGCATCGTTGCCATATTTCACATCTTATTCGTGTTATTCTTTTTAACATGACTTTGAATGAAACTTTTTCCGGAGTTTGGTTAATTCCATCCTTTCAGAATATTGAGTAAATTTTTTTAGTTTTCATTTTTCATAAACAATTATTATGTTAGAAATTTTTTTGACACAAAATAAAAATGTTCTGACAATTACGAGTATTGATTTCATAGAAGGAAAAAGAAAAATTAAGAGAGAAAAGAGAGAAATCTATACGTATTAGACCCAGAAAAGTGACGTTTCAAGATAAATAAATAATCTTTACTTTGCAATAAATAAAAAAGAAATAGGGTGAAACTCTTCCTATGGTCAAAAATCTCGTGAAACATCTCGAGTGACAGAAGGGGAGACCTTAGCTAAAGCAATATTTCAAAAAGTTCGACTTTTGTTTCGTCGCCCCCGCCAATTTCAATCCGCTCATAACAAAAAAAATTACAATTAGAAGTATTACGATTCCAAATTAGGATTAAAATTACAGGAAATAAAGTTCAGTCTTTCATTTAAAAAAAATTACAAAGTAAAAATACAAAATTTTTATGAAATATGCTTCCGGATTGACGGAATTGATGAAGGAAATTATTTGCCAAGGTTTTTCTTACTACCTGAAGAGACCGCGGAAATGGTGGATATGATGCAGCATCCCGCAGAGAAGAAGGCCCAGATGAAGAGGCTAGGGTTGAGATGTCCGAAATCTCTAAGATCGTCCAGCAAGAGCTTCGCCCAAGGGATTACACTTCTGTAATCTGCCTCAATGTTCTCCTTGGTGTCGATCATTTTCATTGATTTCAGGTAATCGACTAGAGCTGTGTGCTCCTTCGTGAAGATCGGAAAATATTCTCCGACTTTCTCGCGTCTCCACCACATCTGGGTGCTCCTTGAAATACAATTTAACCGATTTTAACAGTATACGTTCATTTACATTATTAATCAACTGCTCACCCCAGTTAGGGTTCGAGTCGTCTGCATCCCTTACAAATGACTCTTGTCACCCTCAATAACCCATCGCATCTATGTTACGTAAAGTAAAAGTGCCATTTTACATTAGTTTAAAATCTCATATTTGAAAGCAACAATAAGTAGTAATAATTGTAGTAGTAGTCGATTACAATAAATAATTTTTTTAATATTAATAATTTCAATAATAGTGTAAAAAAATTTTTCAAATATATTTTTTTTGAGTAATTCTAAATATTTTGTAAAATTAATACTAATCCTTCATTAAAATAATCTAGAACTGTTATAAAACCAAGGCATAAGCAAGACCAATCACGATACAAAACAACATTTGACCAATAGCATCTTCACGGTTTTGCAAACGAAAAATCAGCTCACCTTTTATTCCACGGAGTGAAATGATAGTGATACAGACTAGCTTTCAAATATTTTGGAGGCTTATCGAACGGTATGCGTTTATCATCCATTAATTGAATAACATGTTTTTCACCTTCCAGCACGCGTAATGCAAAAGACATTAACCATGGATTCTGATGGTATGTACCCAAAGATGCAAACCACATTTGCCAGTCCAGTCTCGGCTGATGTGGAACTGAAAACAAAACCGTAAAATGCAAAATACATCGGCAGCATGTCTTAAAATATCGAAAAAAATATAACCCCAATACTCACATACGTATGAGAGTGAAGAATTAACGTCAGTCGGCTTATATTTAAAATGATATTCAACCCATGGCCCCTGCACGTCATTGGAACCTTCGATGACGACCTCTGGTCGTCCACCTACTCCTGTCATCCGTCTGAACAAACCATATGAATTGGCTATTTGCAAGTGGTCGATTTTAGTGTATAACTTCCTCAACGAGGGCATCACCGTGTAATTCGATGACTTATGTAAAACGGAATATGGCACCTGTTTGAACGACTGGTTAAATTAAAAAATCCTCGATCGTCCAATCAGAATTGAAGTGAAGGAATAATTAAAACCTTTAGGAAAACGCTTACCAATGAAATACCAAACATGAAGAAGGCAGCGTAAATGTATAAAAGAGTCACAAACAATGAGCTAAGTTTATTATGGGTCAATTTAAAGCAGTTGAATATGGCATTAAGAGAAATGACCAAAAGATAAACACCGGCAACGTAAATGCTTGCCGGAACGGCTCTTTTTAGAAACTGATCAAATTCGGCTTTGGAAAAAGCAATTTTCGAATCGATCGTCCAATCAGAATTGAAGTGAACGGAATAATAAACGGCGGCAATGTAAATTATGAATCCATGCACGGCGATGTTGCTGAATACACTGAGGAATTTTGCCGTAATGCTGGATCGAACTGAAAATTTTATTTCAAAATTTATTAAAAATTGGTAACGTACCACATAATTTAAGGAAAAATGTGACTTAACACAATTGCAAAAGGTTACCTTTTTTTTTTGAGAAAAAGAACTGATCATCCAGCAAAGAAAAACAGAGGCAAACTGTTAGCAAATTGAAGAAGTTGTAGTTCCCGGTGAGTATGATCGCAATCTGAAGAAGAACCTGGAAAAAGAAACCCGCAATGCGAACCGATCTGATAGGGAAGAAGAAGAGGAAAGGCATTATTTGCTCTACTATGTGCGTGAACACCGTTCCAAGTTTCAAGAACCATGTAGGTAAATGGTGAGCATACCAAGCCAACGGTGTTGGTAACGGTTGCGATGCAAAATGAACGTTCAAAGCTGCAAAATAAAAAACAATATAATTTGTTAATAAATGAATGAAAACCCTGTGATTATACATTTCAATGATATTTACATCTAAATAAAAGTATTATTTTAACATGGAATTAAGATGCAATAAAAGTAAGAATTGTGAAAACTTGTATCAATCAGTAAACTAAAATAATTGTACAGATTGACAAATAACCAATCACTCCAAGGCAAACTGTAACATATTATTTATTTTTTAAATGCAATAAAATTTAGCAGATGCAAGAATCACATTAAGTCCTGAGTAAAAAAAATCTCACCTGTTAGATCCCACCAAGTTGGACAACCACTCTGGAGTTTAACAACCCCAGAAGCAAACATTAGTCTGAACAGAAGCCATCTCACCAAAAAAAAAGTCACACTGTCACTGGGTGTAGACAACTTTTTATTATACTTTGATAAAAAAGGGTGTTTAAAAGGTGCAATCAAAATGCTTAAAAAACCAGCTTCTAAAAGCAAAATATCCCTGAAACAAAGGAATTAATTGAAAATTTTATTAATGTGAATTGCACAATAGATAAACTTTTGAGAAATGTAACACTCAGTTACCACTGAAACCACATAAAGGTTTGTCCAACTTGATAAAGTGAATAATACAAAGACCACAAAGCTGCAAAAACAGGGGCTGAACAAAATTTCTGAGATACAAAACCAGTGAATGAAAGAAATGAACCAGTAAGAGCCAAAATATCCATCATATATTCTGTGTTAAGACCCAAAAATGGTGCGAACCATAACAGGGTTGGTTTATTATGTATTTTTTCCAATAATGTTTTTCCACCAGAATCAGCCAAGTGATTCCTTGCTGGTAGAATTCCATTGTTGCCATATAGACCTGCAAACACACTCAAAGTTATAATTAATAATATTCTGAGATGAAGCAGTAAATGAAATAATCATAATTCTATTTTTCTATAATACTTTAAATAAATGCAAAGCATGCACATGGCTGTCAACAATATCAATTTAGAAAATATTTGATTTTATGTTATTATTATCTATATAAATGCTCATGAATTAAATTTCGCAAAACAAGTAGTTTTTAGGTAAAATAATTATAAGGCTTGAGTATCTTCAGTAATTTTGATTCCATGATGGGATCATAAACTGCAATCGATTATTTCAATGATTGTGAATATCTTCGCAGCACAACCCACGGCCAAAATAAATTTCCCTTTATTATATCGAGCGAATAAGTATTTAGGCCCCGAAAATATCTACGAAGCTAACTTTTCAGAGGATATTACAAAATTTCGGATGAATTATTGTTTACATGAAAGCATAAATGAATGAAAATTTAAATTTACCCGGAATCTGGAGGTAAAACGAAAGAAACGCGAATAAATAAATCACGCACATACAACGCAGGAAAATATTTCGGGTGTACCACACTTCAGCCATTCTGACTAACTCTCACAATTATATTTTTCAAAATTCAACAAGAACAAACAGAAAAAATATACGAATCGCAACACTATTGCTACTGGCAAAAGAAACGGAAGTGGCTAGTGCCACATTCATGACATTATAAGTCAAATGAAACTTTTTAAAATTAATGCCATCATGAAATTAAATAAATTTGCAGTAGTCCTCGATTATTTTTCCATTTTTAATATTTTACCTACGCAGAATATATAGTTTTTAGATTTTGACATAATTAAGTTCATATTTGAAAAAGAGTCTTAGTTGACTAACGAAGTAGCAGAAATGGCGTTCGGTGACGTTCCGTCGAAAATGTAAAATGATAGATTCATGTTTTCGTGTCATCTAAGTTATTAAAATCTTTTATCGTTTTATGTTTCGTGTTATTTATATAAAAAATTTGATTCGATTCATTAAAAGTTTAATTTAACATAGTGTCATTCCTTTTATCGAGACAGTTTTCACTTTAAAGATAAAAAAAACTCCATTAAGAGATACGATATCTCTGCCTGATTTGTTTTGATTTATAAAATTTAACGGTCTTCATTTAAACGCTAAAAATTCAGGAAAATTCTGAGGTGAGTTCCCGCATGTAAATGTTCACGACCGATTGGAACGTTACAGTATGTCAGCTTCGGAAACATTTGTTACAGCACGTTTATCGGTCGTTAATCAAACTATTGAAGCATCGAATTTCTTTGTGAAAAGATTTCATTTGAATGTGGTCACATGCATTTGGAGGTTTTATCGTCACCGTAACAAACGTATTCCGAAGGAGGGGGCCTTATTTTGTATTTATTCAACGTAAATTGGCAAAATCATTCGTTACGTTTTACTTTTCCCCCGGCCGCGTGTAATTCACATGACAATTCGACGCATGGAAAGTAGACTGCGAGTGATTTGTCTTGGTTTCATTCTCTCAAAGAAGTCTGAATTGGAGATTTTTCAATTAAAACATGCGTTAATTTATCTTTAAATGTTTCCTTAAATCCTATTCGAAGCTCGCAACAAATTTGTGCAGCAAGACAAAAGGCAATTCAAACTATAAATAAACTTTATCTCTTTCATCTGCAGTGGCCTTTACAATGTTTGGAGACGTCTCCAAATGTATCCTGCAAATTTATTTATACGTTTGTTAATTAATCGTATGATTGTTTAAAGACTTGTATGATGTCGGGGTTGCTTTATTCATCATGTAAAGCCAAAGGGATGGCAAAGTCAATAAGACAATATGCCCCGGGTCAGAGAATTCCCAAACTCTATGTCGAAGCAAAGATTTTATTGCTCAGAATTTTTTAAAAAAGAATTTTCCTCACGTTTGGAAAGCATGACAATCTTTAATAATAGCGCTATTTTTCCTTTTTCTTCTGATTACCATCGATGTTGCGTGATGGTAAGCATGCGAGTTTTTTTCTCAGTGCCCCTTGCTATCAGTGATAGAGGTCGGACGAAAAGGTTGGGCGAAAATTTGTACCGGTTTTTTTAACCTGTGAGCTGGTTCGACAAAAGCAAACGGAAATGAATGATGATTTGTTACATCTGTCCAAAATTCGAAAAATTCCCCCAACAACTGCGTACAATCGGTTCTCCAGGGTGAGGCCTTCCACTAAGTTCGAAAATCCTACAAAAATTTACGCCACAAAACAAACAAACGGTTTTTACCAACTCAATTTTACGTTTAAATTTCGATAATGCAAACCCTTCCAATTGGTCTTCTGACAGGAACGACTCAAAATGCGGTGTTTCCTCCGGTTCCGTGGTATTTCCATTATTCGGAAGAACATCGTTTTTCTTTTTCCCCATGGTTTTCTTCCTCGCTTGCGATCTCTTTTTCGAAATGCCACTTCGTCCCTCGTTTTTCCATTATTTCTATAAAGGCCATATAATTCGTGACGTCGACCATTATAAACCCTTTTACTATCCAGGTAACCTGATTTTTGGAAAATTGAAGAGAGTTGATTTTTTTTTCGATTTGTTTTAACACGGAGTCGAAATCCGAAATTGAAAGGAATTGGATTTCAATATAGGTCATTAATGTTGGCAACGGGAACGGGTGGTACCATCAATCTCCTGCCACGAGAATGTACGATAATATTTTACGGACATCCGTAAACGGTCGTGTAATTAAGAAGTTTCCTGAGGTTTTCCACTCGTTTCACGTTTCAGTGAGTTCCTTTCCAATTTAGGGTTGCGTTTCAACTTAGCTCCATCTTTTCTTCCCGATTTTTTATGGCCCATTTTCCCGCTTCTTATTGATCGCTGGGGATTCCTCGTCTCCCTAGAGAAACTCCATTGAACTGATTTCCCCGTCTGCAGTTTCTATTAAATTCGGGAATTTCCCCGGTATTTCACATTCCGATTTTGCACCGTTCATAAAATATCATTCGTGTTTTGTCATGGTTTGTCTTAGCGTGACCCGAATTATTTTTCATTCTCAGAAATATAAATTTATCGTTAGAGGGTTTTTTTTTCTCTCTTTATCGTGGAAAAATCGATTCATGTCTCTTGCTGCTTTTACTTTAAAACGGCTGCCACGATTCTGTAAATATGAGGCAACGCCGCTTATTTAATACATCAATGCGTATGTATTTGAATGAGTGGAACCTTTCGTCTGTCGAAAAAATGCGTGCAGCGGTATTTTTTTTTTCTTTTATTTAAAGACCAGTCTTCGATAAGTTTTAAATGCTACAGTAACTCGCCTCATGTCGTTTCACACGCCGTCATAAAGGGAAATTTTTATTTTTTAATTGACTGGAAACAAAAAAAATGGTTTAACTAAAGCTTAAACGCGAAATTTGAATATAAATTTCATCAGATAAAGGTGTCTGGCTCTTGCCATTTGACTCCTGACTTAACTCGTCCAAATGTTTTTATTCTGGTTAATGCCTGCTAATTCGGTTTATAGTTTTACAGATTGATGCAGCTCTCAAAACTACTTCCAATATTCGTCTTTTCATTCGTATTTTCGGTCTCGTACTCTTTTACCTTCACACGAAATTTATTTCGCATCGATGTTTCGTGTATGAATTAGTAATATGTTAAGCCTCGGCAATCTTTTTTCAGCAGCACTTTTCGATCGTATTAAGTAATTTAAAACCTCTAAAAGTATTTCCTTGGTTTTTTTTACTAAAAAAACTCTCATTATAATAACTTTCATATGTAAAGAAATTGGCGGAAGCCTGTAACTGTGCCGAAGGCACTAGCCGAACGATAAAATAAACGATATTCATCTGAAAAGAGACCAAAGAGCCTTTTTAATCCAACTTTTAAGAAGTTCGAGTCAGTCAGTATGAAAATTTTATTCAATCTTGATTGCCCCAAATTTCATTGTAGTATTAACTGATAAAAAAATTGCATGAAAAAGAATATTTTAAATTTTTATAAATTTCATTAGTAATAAAAGTCTTTGCCAGCTCTTGAAATATGATATTAATCATATTAATTTTGGACAAAATATTATGCACGGTCATTGCTAGTTTTCTTTCAAAAAATATCGCAATCTAAATACGTTGATATATGTTGACATTTGAATTTTTATCATTTACATTTTTTATCTTACATCATTTTCCCCTTTTTCGATGTCTCTCAGTCCAGCTGAACTTCTAGAAATTTTACGAATTAATTATCCCGATGGTCCTTGTATCTTGAACTTGTTACGAAGACAACATTGGTAACTGGAATGTTCTCGGTAATAAAATTTAAGGATTATAAGCTTATTTAAAATGCGTTTACATTAAGGGCACTAATCAGTTATTTTGAAATATTTCGGCATTGATTCTTCTATGGAGAGACAAAAAGTTTCTTGTGGAATGGGTAGCGAGCATAATAGAGGCACGAAAAATGGAATTTCGCGTGCGCTATCTAAATTAATATTAGGGCACTAATAAATATTCAGAAGACAAATGATTGCTCCTGCTGTAAAAATTTGCTATTCGGACGTTTCTGTAATTTATCGATGTTTCTTTTCCCCTCGGATAATGATGTCGTTGGATATTACACATGTATATTCTGCAACAGTTTTTCATGCCTTTGACTTTAAAAAGTCGGAACTGCATTTAAATTTGCAACCATTGTCACGCAGCAGTCATAATATTTTTCAGTTTTTCACTCGATTGCGTCAGCCTTATGCAAATATTCCTTGCATCGCTTCTTATTTGCTTCCTTTAGACATTAGTATTTTTTCAGGTATTGATGTCAGGTATCGATGTTTTACGTTTGAATGGAAACTTGTGCCACTTCTATTGATTTTTTTCAGAATTAAAAGCGAGCAATGGAAAAGCCGGGTGAATCTGCAAGACTAACAATTTAACCTTTTCTTTGGTTAAAAGATTAAAGTGCTGAGTAAGACATAAGTTCTAGGACAGCATTACTAAACCCATGAAACGGCATTCCATAGAATTGAATGCTCTCTGCAATCTTCTCTCACCGCTTGAAATTCCAACTCCAGGGAAACATGCAATTTTTTCCCATCCATTCGCTTTTTCCAGCGGTTCTCACTCTATTTAAAGTTTTAATTCTTTGTCTTAATTGTTTTGTAAACCGGTTGCTTTTGAATGTATATCTTTCCTCTGATTCGCGAATATAGTACGAGTAATAAAGTGACCCTTTGCATTCGAATCGGCTTCGGTCAGAATACAACCAGATACACACTGTCAAGATAACCAACGACTGTGTAGATAGTATTCACCCTGTTGCGGATATCCATATTTTCTAAGGTTCGTCGACCCTCAATTATAAGAATTATGCATTAATGATTAGCATTTTAAATTAAACATGTACTAATATTTTTAATATAATGTTGCAATTCTTTTCAATATAAGTTTATGAATTTCACGAGTTCATGTAGTAAATTTATTTTGTACGGCAATTGCATAACGTCAATGAAGAATTAGCATAATTATTTTACGGCTCGATAAAAATTTTTCTATTTTTCTACTTTTGTTTACATAATGTTCGATTTATTAGAAGTCATGCATTACAATATTGCAATTCCTTAATGATTTTCACTTAAGCTAGATCAATCAGAAGAGTTCTGGTTCACATTTCTAGGATTATTGCAACAGCAAGGGACCTTGATTAGATTGTGGGGTTGACTCGCTGCAGTGGCTTTAGGATATGACTCATTTAAATCCACAATGATTACATATGAACTTCCTGTTGAAGAGGGTTAATTTCTTCAATTTCTATGCGAATATTATTTCTCACACTTGGATGGCCTTTTATATAATATAAACGTGTTATTCTCAACAAGTTAATGCTCTGCGATTTTTCTATAAAGTGGTGAGTAATCGCAAAGTGCTAGATATTATTTCGACATCTGTCATTGATGTTATTTTTTTTATCCAATTTAATCGATATTATATTGAAGAATGCTATATTATCCGGATATTTTGGAAAATAAATTTTCTTCCTGTCGTACCATATCATTACAGCCGGCATATATTCTTAATCATTTCAGTTCCATTAACATCATAATTCTTTCTTATCCACTTTTTAATTTTCATTTTTCTCACGCAAAAAATCAAAGTCGATAATTAATTATGGAAATGAACCATAAATATTTATGTCCATTTTTTTTTTATAAAACTTACTTATTGATTTTCCATTTTCAAATCCTTTATTAAGGCAGTTATGTCGGAGTCTCGCGATGAGATCTCAATTTATGTAGAAATTGTTTGCTTTTCTTAATTTACGACTGCGACAGATCAATTATTCGGAAGATGAAGTTTTTTTTTTTCATTCATCATTTTCCCCTCTTTCCATTCGCCCAGATTTTTATTCTTCCGCGGGAAAAAAAATTTTTCATTTTCCCATGCAGATTTGCTCCCACGAACGTCGCCTCGATCGGAATTACAACTCATGGAAAGGTGCAAGACCAGCGAAAATGCAGCAACTGGTGATTTCTATAAGGAAATAACTTGAAGTCAGGGGGCGACGAGGGGCCCCCCACAGACCTCCGAGAAAATAGAAGATTTAAGAAACCTCTTCTCCCTGCCTCCTTGAAAACAGGTCAATTGTGGACGTGTCCAGTAATGATCTCTTATGTGACCTGATGTGAACCCAATGCGACCTTAGTTTTCGTGGCTTGTATTGTTCCGTTGGCAAGCTCAAGTGGTCACTTCCGTCTTCTCGATTGCTGAAATATTTCGAATATCCTCAAACAAACCGATTTTGGAAAACTTCCGGTCATGATTATTTTAGAGTACGCCTTCAATACGCGCAAACTATTGAGTTCGACTGCATCGGTATTGCCTAAACACTTATTTTCGGGCGCACTTAACCTTCTCTCTATTCAGGTAAAGCACACATTCTTTTGAAATCACACGGTTTTCATGTAAGATGCGTTTTAATTATTTATAACTGCGAAACACTTTTTGTACAGATCATAAAATTCGTTTGATAGTCCAACTTGCCCACGTTGAATTATTTCAAGTACCTCCTAAATTGATACTTTTCTTCCCGTAAACAAGAATCCATACTTAAGGAAAATCGTACAAGTCTTTTTTACGTCACTTTTAATTTTAAACCGAAATTTTAATGGTTCGATTGCAACCCCACTACATCTCCTTATAGACAGGGATTATTTTTTTATTACATCTACATATTATTATTTTATTTAATTATATCGATAGAATTTACTGGAAACATTTTTTAATAACGTTATGTCGACTTAACCTCGCTATCGGAAATAATCGCTTCCAGGTTGTAAAAATTAATTATTAGTTGATGCGAAAATAGGACCTTTAATGCATGGGGTATACTGGAATGTTAGTAGAACAATAAGATGATTATAAAATGTTTAATCATCATTTTTTTCAGCATTACTTTTCGATTTGGGATTTTGTACATTCTCTCTGCACTTCTCCACCATCTTCTGGAAGACCGAAATCAGTTTTTGGTTCCTCCACATTCTTCGAGTGAAACCTGTTTTACCTCAAAGATCCGCCGCATTGCACATCGACGAAGAATGTTTTTAAAAATTCGAAATTAATCGATTCGCGAACAAGTCAAACCGTGAAGCTCCTTCCCCATAAGGGTATAAGACATCGCATGACGTCACTTCCCCTTAGATTTATAATAGTTGGCGGTGATTTTAACCGGATATGGTAATTCCAAAGATACGTAATAATGCTCGAGGTTTCTTCGACTACATCCGTCATCGAAGGTACTTTTAAATGTGACTGCCACAAGTTATGACTTCCGGTTTCGGTTTCTTGTCAATCTCCCATTCACCGTCCCATTCACGTTCTTGAAAATTATTCATTTTCAGCTTTCTCAGAACTTTATTTTTTCTCTCATGGACCCATTTTGAGATTTTTGTGGTGGCATTGCAATGCTTTCAGCAGTACAAAACCTCGACGCTATCTTTTAATGCAATTCATGCAAATAAATTGCACATATAATAGTGAAAAAAAGTATCACAAAACATTATTGTTCGAGTGAAGCACAGGTAAGATATTATCGTGGCCGTTGAAATTGAATTTTCATTTAAACATTCCCACTTTTTTGAGTAGGTTCGAAATCGATCACCGAGGGTAGGCATTTGATTTGACTATCTGAAAATTCAATTTGTTATATTAAACTTGGGATTTTAATTAAAAAATATCGTTAGATGTGATGTTTGTTTATAAGGATCAGAAAGTCTTAACTGTTCTTCTCCATTTCATATTCTCGTTGGTAGTTAATAACAGCGACGTTCGCTTAAACATGTATACCATAAATAACTATGTGGGCAGGATAGTAAATAGTAATTACGAAGAAGAGCCTTTTACAGTAACTGACAAGGTCTAATTTAGGGTGAATTTTTTTATTTCGTAACATCAGAATATGCTTTTTTAAGTTTTAAATCATGAATTATGTAGCATTAAAAAAATGACTGAAATTTTGGTTATATATATTTTTAATAAGCAAATTCTGTTCCGAGTGCTTCTTATGAATGATGAAGCCTTCTATTGGCAATAGAGTGGAAAATCGTGACATTCTCAATTTTCTTAAAATCTAAAATCGAAACAAAAAATATCTACTTATTGACGGTTCAACTATCCCCAACCGGTTTCTATTACATAGACCTTAGTTGCGCCTCTTTGAAGTTCCTTAATTCGCTTCTGTTAAATTTTTAGTGGGAACCAATTTCCGCCTCATGTAGCGTCTTTTAGCACATTCATAAAAAGATTATTGCCGTTTGTTTTCCAACATTCCCACCCCTTGGTCTTAATTTTTGTTTTACAATGCTGTAGTTGAATTGACTTCTAAACAATGAGATCTAACTAACCTCCTTCACTTTTAATTCTTTAGACATCACTTCCGCAATTTTGCGGGTTATTCCTGCTGCAGCACTTAGAAGCGGAACTGTCGGGGTCCTTGAATCAAGAAACTGTGTTTCACAGTTCAGCTCCCTTCCTTTCTTTGTAAAGAAAATCAATGCATAACCCACGCTTAGATTGTAATCGGCACGTTCATACAGTAGCCCAACCAATAACTTCTCAAAATCAGATTTCTCAATTTTTTTCCATTATTTTCAGTCTTTATATAACTTTTGAGTTGAATCGGATTTCTTTGACCCTGATATATCATTTCGTTAATTCATTTTTTGACAGCCGTGAGGGAAATCCCTCAGTAGATTTACACATTGTAGATATCATCTCTCTGACAAAGAAAACATCTAAAACAAATTGTGTGTTTAAAAAAGATAAAGAAATAAAAAGTTGCAGCAATTTATTAAGCTATGAAGTGAAACATTAGCGAAAACAAATGGGAACCCACGCGGGGACACAAAAAGCTGACATTGTGAAATTCTGTACGAACATTTTGTAATGTCTTCGATGGATTTCAATAGATTTCGACCATTTTAAGACGTAGAACCTTGAAAAGACAAAACACCTCGGTTGCAGATATCATCATTAACTTGCTTTTTAAACTAATCAATTATGGATTCGACAAAGCGTTATATTTGAAATGGATATAATCGGTCTAGGTCGAGTCTGGTCCGCAAAAGGGTTCGACCTGAGATTTTTGTGGCTCCAGTCAGTGAGAAGGTATGATCATCCCATTCGCTGCGAAACATAAAATACACATTTGAATCAGATATCTTATTTTCCTTTCATGTATTTCCCAGCGGACACTATTCCGAACCACAAGAGAAATTCACAAATGTAATGTACAGTGATTAAGTGTATTTTAGACTTTCTGATCATATCTTGGGATCGGGGCCGATCATTCAATCCCGATTTTAGAAAACTGGAAAGCAAACGGAAATGGAGATATCGAAAATTTAATTTTGCAATTAATCTTTAGTTTAGGAAAGTTAAATAAAAGTTCCGCGAGCTCAGTCCCCGTTCTCCTAAGACTTCTGTAAGTAAATACTAGCAGCAATAAATATGCACCCTTCTCTGGGGGTTTTACTCGTCGGTCAATGACATGCTATTGAAAAAATCGAGAATTCTTAGTTTTTGATAGATCACTCGATGATAGCAAGATACAGTAATGTATTTTCATGTTACAACTTTTTTCCGGTCGCTTTCATCTCCATATAAACGTCGATTTTTTTTATGACTAAACAAATATATCCGGGAAATATTCCGCAGGGTTCCTGATATCCTCATCGTGTGGGGCTTACCAGTAGGACTGCCCACGAATCCGCCACTGCCTGAAGAGTGATCGCACTCGTGGTGCTTTATGGTGGAAAATTGTCGAACCGTTTGACTTGTGGTTTTTTTTTTTGCTTCATTGCTCTCGGAGCGTGCCACTTTGTGATTCCATTTCCAATCATTCTGCGTCGATAATTTCCACCATGCACGAACCTTCGTAACTCAAAAACTAAAATAGATTTTTTTTTTATTCCTTATCTCTCGGAATCGGAGCGCAGGCCTCGATCGAAATCCCGCTCGGCAAATGAGCATCCTCAGCAGTCGACTGCGTAACTGCCTCGGAGACTATTCTCAAATAAGATTGGCTTTGCCGGCTGCAGTACGCGGAGCGTCACGTTTATTCGATCTAGGCAAAGTTAACGCCAAATAGTCATTTCGGTTAAACACTGAAAATTATCCGGAATATAACCGGCGAATAATGAATGAAACTTAGAAGGGAAAAGGCAATACGCAAAACCTGCATTTAGATAATTGATAGAACATTCTATTTAGCTTTAATGAATCCGATACAGAGAGAGCTTAATGTTTTAATGAAGTTAAGTTTTCATTTTATATCAAGTAAGTGCCTCCATTAATATCATGATTTATTGTCTACCACAAAAAATTTATCCATTTAATATCAATAAAGCCGAAGAAAATGAAACAGATTTTTGTATGTTTCAATTGAGGATACATGTGGATTCCTATAATTATAGTTGGTTTAAGTAAATTGGGTGATCAAAATCCTTACAAGTAAATAGCTAAATTCAGAAAGGAGTTTATTGAAGGGAGATTATGCTAGGTTACCTTTTTGCAGAATTACTTGACTTAGTAGTTATCTCGAATATCTAAAGCGGATTTCCATTTGGACGAAATTCCACAATTATTAAACGATGCAGGGTTTGATATATAAGGCGAAACCCCATTGTTGAGTTCAAGCACCCTCTCGAATTAACCTGCCATTGACCTTTTCTCGTGTGTTCCAGCGCAATGGAAGCAGTGTGTTTCTCCAGTCAAAGGGGGAAGGAAATGAAGTAAAAGACCCGCCACTGCTCATCCAAAATGCTTCCGAGATATTTCCATTATCTCGCGACAAAATTATTAAAGGTAAGGAAATTGGTTTTTGATTTTTTTGTTTTCCGACGCAAAAGAAGAGATCCCGGAGGTTTTGAGGGGTCATAGAATCTATTCAAGTTCAATATCAGTCGTGATGAAGCACCTGTCCTGTTATGGGTGATTGCGTTCCCTCAGACGCGTGCTATTCGACACCTGCTCCTGTCCTAACAGTAGCGACTTCACGAGTCCACTTGCGGCAGCGAATTGTCCGGAAGGTGCGACAGCAGTGCCGGAAAGTGAACTAACGCAATCTGGTGCTCTGAGGAGCATAAGCAACGCTTCGGAATCGAATTGGGGCGATGATGGATTGCAGAAGAATTTTCCTTTAACATGCGAGTGAAATCGGTCAGATTACGATAGCCATCACACATTCTTCTTCCGTTAGTTCATACCGTTCATTTTAGTTTAGAAGTCAGCAGCTATACTATACGTATATATTCGTATAGCTCTACGTTTCTACGAATGCATGAAATGACTTTTGTTCCAGATTATGACGGTTTTTTAATGTAACTATGTCGCCGGGAACTTTGTAACTTTTCCAGGTTTTTCTCCATTCACATGAGGCTTTAAATATTAATTCATTACTTACTGCAAAATGATTTTCAGAGTGAAATTTAGGCACGATTATTACGGTTGCTTAACAGACCGACCATCAATATGATTTACTGATTTATAATTTATTTTTTACGCGTTATAATTCTGTTTTATTAGCACAGTGAAAATCAATACCATTACGGTGAAAATATACTCCGGGAATGAGCATTTTTAACTTATACATTTGTGATTCCTTTATGACGCTATGAATGGGGAGCATCGCAAGGAAGAAAATAAGTTTTCTTTTGCAGATATTTTGGACACATAAATAGAGTTCGAAATGTATAAATCCCCAGAGAAGGGCTGATCGCAACGGTTCGAACTCATAAAATCTCTTTCGAGCTAACACATGCATATTGCTCTTTATTTGTTTTTCCTACGTAAAAAGCCGTGCCGTGCGCAGTAGATAAATAGTGTAACGAACTAATTTCAAGTTGCGTCACTGAAAAAGTATCTACTCGTCAGTGCAGTGGGAGGAAAGGTACCTGGAGACAAAACGGATCCGTCTCATTGGTATTCTAGGCACGAAGTACGACCCTTTGGAATGTTGGCTTCTTTCTGCATCACTTTTTAACTATATCTTTTCTTTAGTGTTGTTGCCTTCTTACAGATATTTTTCAGAACAAACGATTTCGTGTCCTTCCCCTCGGTTTTCTGGACTTTTCGGATCGCCATAAACATCGTTCTCACAAAGCGCCCTCGGACTTTCACGGAATGTTTCAACTAAAATTCACGTTTTGCACCCAGGTATCAGTTTTTTGTGCAAGGTGCCAGAAGGTTTCGCCTGCACAACAATAGCAGCGCCTTTTCCGGCTGGTGAGGAATTCCTCCAAACGAGGTGGCAGTCAAATCAATTTTTAAATATGTAATTGCACACCGACCCCGAAAAAAAAGGAAAAAAATAGCTTGACGATTTCTGCAAGCTGGGCTTTGTAGTTTTGTTCGATTTCACCACTAGAAACTTTTTTTTGTTACAGTTATATATGAATTTCCATAAATTACATATCTTTGTCGTTTTTTAGGGACATTCGCTTGCGATTCAAATCATTCATTATATATTTTGCCGTTTACGACAGATTTATCGATTTCAGGAGAAACGAGAAACCTCGCCTGAAAAAAAAGAAATACCTGAAAATTTTTTTTTTATTTTAATCATAAAATTAGCGGCGTATCAAAGGAATAAGTAAACGTGCCTAAAACGTAATAGAAAATTGAAAATCTAACATTACAAACCATATCGAATCCAACGAGGAACCCACACAATCGACCCGAAAAAGAGTGACTTCCCCTCGACTTCGACTTTGGAATTTTTCATTAAACATCACTTGGGCAACAATCATTTGAGTTGAGACCGAGCTATCTTATAGAAATTAAAAATGATGAACTCATTGCTGCCAGTCCGGTATACCGGTTCGAGTTTTCTCCGGTGCAACACCCCCTCCGCACAGGTAAAACATTCAAATACCTATCATTCCATGGCGCGGAAGTGCAAATGCAGTGAACGCCGAAGGAAGGCACCTCAATGAATGGAATATTGCATCTCTTCTATCGATGCTCTAATTAAGGAGAGAGAGAGACACATGTCTTTGATTAAGGCATTAACCTAGCCTCAAATCCGCTGACATGTGTTCTGCTTGGAAATTAAACCTTTCTACGATTAATTAAGGAACTTTTGTTAATGCTACATGTTAAATATATCTTTCACCTAATAGCTGGGAAGCCCCCGAAATATCGGTTTTTATTTATTCAAAAAGAAAGCTTTCAGAATTTGGGAATTTCCAAAGAAACATACTCCTGTGGGGTTTTACTCTACGTAGAGTTAAATTGGCGGAGAATCTCAATTTATTGATGGACCAAATTCGTTACGTGTCACCGCTTAACGTTTCTTTCCGTCAGGATTAATATCCATTAGCTGGAAACTTTTGGCTTGCACTTGGAAACCTCAATTCTCCAGCCCCGAAACTGATAAAGATGCTTCTTTTGTCACTTTCTCGGAGTCCGACACCTTTTCAGAGTTTCCGTTTGAAAACAAATACGACAGTTTCATATTTCCCGCCTTTTTGGGATTGTTCTCTCTTGAAGGGGTAAATTCAATTTGCAGAAAAAAAGTTTCCATTTATCTGGAGAGAATACGAAAAGGGATTTCATTTTATTTTATTTTTTTTGCTCTGTTTTTCCTGAGATCCTGGAAGATGGAACCCAAACCAGTAAAAGGATGAAACCCGAGACCGGCGTGTGCTCGGCATAACATGTGGCCCATGTGCCGACGACCCCGAAGTGCTCCGGTAGCATCCCGCAAAAGGGCTCTTCGTTTCACCCTTAGCAACTCTCAAAGGGCAGCCTTCCGACATTCCATTCCCGCTCTTCATAAGTTTCCTCCGAGGTCCTCGCAGGGGCTCAATATGGTTTCTATAACTGTTTTGTTTTTATTTTCAACAATTTGAAACTAAATTTTCTGTGAAGATTAGAAACCGGATAAACATGCAAAAGGAATGAAAAAAACCTTTTTTTTCGATGAGTTACGAGCCCTGATCATGGAACTGTCTGCGTTACGGAATCGGGATTTCGTGCATCACTTTTGAGTCCGGACGCTCGATACGGCGAACTCGTAACTGCACGTTTGTGTTGAATTTCGGAACCTGCATTTGTACCACACTTCAACAATTCGTGCTGCCGAAAAATTGTACCTCGTCTCGGATATTCCAGTCCGTAAGAAGTTGTCGATCCGATGGCGAAACCACATATGTCGGAGGTTTTAACCATAGAAATTTAGATTTCATGGCGGGATATCTGTACCTTACTGCGTTTGGTGATGAATCAAGTGGCCCAAATGTTTTACAAATGACAGCTGCGCCTTTCACCCTTAAGCGGCCCGCAACTCTACCCTCATCCTTTATTTTATTAAACAACCGCGACTGCAATTAGGGCATTTACAGATTAACGTGATTATTCCTTTTCTCATTTAATTGAAATGTCCGAAACGCTGTTTTGTATCCCCCCGGGGGATGGGAATCTGGGCGGTCAAACTATCCCCAGTTGCGTTTTGACAACCCATCGCAATTTCTGCCACACTCCAGTTAATTAAACTCGGTAATTGGGTGTCGAAAATGGGAATTGCTTTGCATTGCGGACGATGCTCGCGGGCATTGTTCCGGTGAAAACGCGATGGAGCATTCGAGGCAGGTTCCCGCCGGAAGAATCGAACCTTTTTGGTTGGGTTTCTGATCTAGAAAGATGTATCTTTTGGGATACGTTATCGTTCCGGTTTTAATTTAATATGTTTCATCGGTGGTGATCCGCTATGCTTCGCCGAAAGCGATTTACATTTCCGTTCCGTAAACCCGGCAAAACTTCGTCGTCGATTCCGGAAAGTGTTCGGGGCAGAGGTCCCGCGATTTGCCCTTCTCGGCCGCTTCCGTTCATGGGTCCCACGTCGAGAGAGGAAGCGACGAGCAGCCGTTCGGGAAGCTGGCGGTGCCGCCAGGATCCGTAGGTAAATCATTCCCTTTCCTGCCGGCACGCGACAACCCTCCGACATTTAAAGGTCAAAACTTTTTCTGGATCCTTCTCCGCTCATGCTTAACTTCCGCCGATCGAAAACCACCATCTGTTATACACTTTTTAATGCAGCTTCTTTTCGTGCAGGAAATTTAAATTTTTCTTTCTCCTTTAAGATGATGCCGTTTGCATGATGGCTGCTTTAATTGAGAACCAAAGAAGAGAGTAAATATGATTTTCTTGTAAAATTATCCGTAGGAAAAAAATCCATAAAATTCACCCGTTAACAGGATTTTTATGTCGCACAGGTAGACTGCGGGGATGCTAATGGTTAACGCTGCCAAGGAACGATCTCGTGTTTTTAGAGGTTCTGGATATCGTCAAAGCATCAGACAGCTGTTACGCGTTATTAAAGTGAAATCTTTATATAATTTGGTTTCTTCCCCCCCGGCTCCGATCTTGCTCCATTCAATCCGGGACTAGGAGGTTCTCTGCGGAAGATTCCTGATCTCATTTGGGAGTGAGGAAGGTAGGAGAAAATCCTTTCCGCGATTTGTGTCCGAGCGTGTATTTGGTCGATGACCGGCAACATGCCAGAAATGATATGCGACTTTGCCTGCTAAGTTGATTTACTCTGTTTAATATTGATATTATATGCCGATAGAATCCATCACCGTGAAAAATTATTAGCAACTGAAGCATTAGGTTCCGATGATTTCCTGGTTATTCATCTTCACTCTGCAGCTAATGACCCCTGAAAAAGTAGTGCGATTAACACCTGCCCTCCGTGTACTGTTCTAACTTTGCTTTGCAAAAAAGATGTTTCGTAAGTCTTCCTTTTACCGGTTTCGTACATGGCCAGGCACGAACAATCTGCTAAGTGTGTACGCGTGGCGTTTTGCTCGTCTCCCGATTCACAATTGATCCTTATTTTGTCCTGAATAAAAGCAAAAAAGCTCCTCTCTTCTTCCCTTGCACACTTCGCCGCAAAGTCTGATGTCTACTCCTGCAGCAAACGCAATGAGAAACACGTGTATCGCACCGATTTTACGGCATGATCCAGAAGCGAAGTCCAAAGCCAAAGTCACTAAATGACTTCCGCAGTTTCCTCTCCTGCAGGAGATCCGAAACGGCACGTGAGAGACGCATTCTCCAATAGTGTATTTTACATCACATTTGGGCAGTTCGCCATCTTCCGGAATCCGCAAGGAGAGTCTCCGGGATCTGGCCTGTTTTGCCAGACACCGGTTCCTATCCAGCGCACATTTGGAACATTTGTTGTCGAGAGCACCCGTCTTATTATTAAATCATCCCCAAATATAAATCTCATGTTACACTTTCCTCCTTCTTCCTGATAGTTCTTATGCAAATATGACAACAGCTGGCGCTATCTTAAGCGCACGCGCAAACCCCATTAGATATCCCATTCTTATAAAATACTTTATTCTTCAACTGTGTGTATATATATATATATATATATATGTATGTATATTTTTACAGCTATTATAATCATTTGATGAGTTTATTAATTTTTTGAACGGATGATAATTTGGGATATAGGGGTTCATTTTACCCTTCTCGTATTTATCGGCAACCCTTCTGCTTACTGTTTTTTTTACATTCGGTTAATCCGCTCTTTTCGTATTTTTTTTTTATTCATGCTCGAATATCATTGTCACCGCCGAATAACAGAAGTGTGCGTCGTAACGGAGGATTTTTTTTTCCGGTCGATCGAAGTCTCGAAAACCTTTTCGCGCAAGCGCTATAATTACGGACGAAAGCTTCGACCACATTCATTTAACAGGCCGAGCAAGAAAGACGTGACCCAATAATTTAGAGCGTTGTGCAACTTCCTCCGCGAACGCTGCAGTGGCGATATGGTGAGAAACGGTTGTCACCAGTGGCAGAAGACTGCCAGATTGGCAAGATCGTCGGGAAGGAAAAAGAAACCAAAAAAAAGGAGAGCAATTTGCTCTGCCGGATTCGGAGGCATGTCATTTCATACCTGGGTCGACTTAATTGTTGAATCGCTTACTGGATCACGATCCCTGTTTCATTGTGTCATAATTTTAACATCGGCGACCAACACAAGAATCATCTCGTATTACAACGCGTCCATTATAGTTGCCAGCTGTCGAAGGATCTTTTCCTCGTTGGTCGAAGACTAAACACGGCAATTTGGCATCTCAAAGCTGAATTACGGTTTTATTTTGCCACGAAATTATGTTACACACCCATGAAAATATCCTCGTTACTGCTCCCGGTATTTGCTGCTCAGGCGCGAAATTCGACACCTGATAAATAGGTCATATCAATTAAATAATTGCATCAAAATCCATTTTGCCATGATGAAACAGTAAAAATTTGTAGAGGAAACAGATCCGCGCGTGAAGATCAAAGCCAGGCGTGCTCGGATTTTTTCTCTACATTCGTCTCGACATCGGTCCACGCACACAGAAGTCGCCAAATAGACGAGGCACCCGACATACGTCGCACACGTAATTTCGAATTGTTTCGGGTTAGACTGGCAAAAGTTAAGAACCGCATTTCGAAATGCAAAGGTTTTTATTTTAATTCACTATCGTTTGACCTAGTTTCCTTGTATTAAATATTGTTTTCTTTTCTTTTTTTTTCTACATCAGTCGGATGAGTTTTCGAAAATTCATCTTTCGGGCTCGAATAATTTGGACGTCACTTCTTGAAACCTTATGCCTTTTCCCAGGGTTTCCTTTCCGGGTGAACCTTAAGGGTACCTTCCTAAATTGCGTCCTCGAATAAAATCGGACCGGATATCTTTCTATTTAGATTTTTCCACGGGCCAGCAAACGACTTGCTCGCCACTGTCTAAAATCATAACAATAAATAAAACGATTATTTAATTTGGGATACTTGGAGCGTTGGCGCCCTCTTCTCTACGTTAACAAGATGGTCGTCCGTAAAAATTTTTTTTTTTAATGTGCCAAGTCGTAAATGGAACAATCGAGATATCTCCTAAATGGAAGAAAAGGAAAATTTTAAGCAAAATAAAGCTTAAGTTACGTCTTTATTCGGGATTTTTAATGGCGGGGAACGAAATCTTCTTTACCGTTATCGATTTCACTCGAATTAAAGGGAGTGCGACATTTAATTTCGATTTATGCCGCGAAATCAAAGCCCCTTGAATAATGTATATATCACAGGAATGAAAGCCGCGTGCTTTATGATAACAGATGCCTAACCGATCCGTGCCGGGGATTTTCTTTTTCGAAAATCGGTTGTGATGGTGATTGCTTGCGATTGCTAGTCGGGATACCTGTTTGGTCAGAGGCTTGCTCAAGAAGAGGAACGGAAAGCAAACGAACCGAAGAAAAGAAAAACGAGTTCGGGATCCGAGATGAAAGCGACGGTTCGTTACTCACACTCGGTCTGCTTTTTTTTTTATCGAAGTTTTTCTGCTGTTGGCGAGATCTGGAAAAATCCCTCCCGCATCAAGTGCAGCGTTCATACTGGTTACGTTGCCGTAAAAGGGTCCACCGACTCCGGTTGATTAGCTTCTCATTGTTCCGCTTTCCTCCCCGACACCATACACAAACGGAGAACAATGCGGGAATCCGCACGGCGAACGGAGTCGAAGCAACTTGAAATTATTGAATTAGTCTTCTTAAACGATGATGTATTAAACTCAATTTACGTCGTTATTAATTCCGGTACAAAGCAACTTTTCCGTAAATGTCAAATTTATTCATCCGTGCGCTTTTTCGAAGTCGAGCGTAGTTCACACGTTGTGATTTATCGGCAAACTTTGTTGTACCTTGAAAGTCTACTGCTGCACTTAAAAATGGCCAACAATTTTTAAATGAATTAGATCGGAAACGAAACCGGGGATCTCGATTCTCTATGTTGATCACCGTTTTTTGATCGCTTTCGAAAAATTTGATTCTGGAGGGAACTTGGCGAATTATCGCCTGCTGGGAAATCCACGTGAATAGAGGGGGGAAAGGATTTTCGAATCCCTTCCCTCATTTTTTGGGGCCATACGGGGTAAAAATTTATGCAGGCAACGGATCGGGAACGACAGTTATTGATTTTAAAAAATAAAAATTTGTACCTGAGGTGGCGTATGTCAGTGCTTCATTACAGGGATCAACTTAAAATGTTTTTTTCTTTTGTACAGTGCTTCGGTTCTCGTCGGAATCGATCGGGGCGCGGAGACGAAACGATGTAAAGCGAGAAGCGCTGCCTCCGCGTTTTCTACGATGGGGCCGTTTTTTGGAGACTCGGCTCGGGCCGTGGCCGACTCTCGCGGGATGCCGCTAAAATCCCAATTCCTAACCTTCCGGCGATCGATCAAAGCTGTGTGTCGAATCGCGGAGGTTTAGTCTTCGGGAGAATGGTCGCCTGTGGACATAGACGGTTTAGATTCTCTTCCGTCGCAAAGGTGTAGACTCGCGAGACTCCGTCGGCAGTAGGAGTCGTCTGTCGCTTTGCTTGTGAAAGGAAGTGGACGGCTGGCAGATGGTTGCTTCGTACGATTCGAGTTTCGATTCCGCTACGGAAATCCATTAAACTCCGATGCTTTCATTCCATTTTTATGTATTTTAGCAAAAAAAAAATCATGTGCATTTATTACGTTCGGTTTCATTTTATAAAATGCGATATCGGATTTGGTGTTTTAAATCGCGGAAAAGTGTTTTAAGTTGAAGGGGGGGGGGAAAGAAGAGAGAGAGAGAAAAAGAGTGGAGTTACGGCCTCAGAAACAGTATTTTCGTTTCTTTTTTATCTTTTTTTAAATTCTGTTTTTTGAAGGTACTTTCTTTGATGTTATCGATTGTTGCGTTTTCGCTCTCGATGATTGTGTGCATTTCAAACGAACGTACGTAATAGTTGATGATTGTGTTTTTGCCGGTTTCGAAAAAGTTACACGGCACTTTTTAAAAGTTTTCGAATTTCTTCGCCGCTCCCGAATCCTTCCCCTATTTTTCCCCTCTCTCTCCTTCCATACAAAAAAAAGAGAAATTTCTAAACATTCGATTGTAATAATTTGCATGCGGTAAACATCAATTATTCACCACGTTTGTACCATTAACTCTTATCGCTGACATTTAATAAAAAGTTTCTGACGGAAAAAAAATGGCAATAAAAAAGAAAAGAAAGACCATCTCACAGATGGAAAAATTGATTTTTCTCAATTCTCAGGAGAGCATAAAGTAAAATTTAATTTTCACGATGAAAAGGACGATTTTCTGATTTATTTATTTATTTTTTTCTCAATCGAAATCGTAGATTTAGTGCACGTTTTGACGATGCAGGCAGGTATTGTAGCTGTTTGATGTTGCATTTGATTTTTTCTTTTTCTTTGAATGGATTGATTTACTGGCGAGAACTTTCGCCAATGAATTAAGGTGACGTATTCTCCTTGTCTGCTCGGGTTGTCGAAAAGCCCTGAAGATTTGGCAGAAGACGAATGATCTTCGCACGTCGACCAAGTAAAGTACGATTTTAACCCGAACGCTTCTGATTTTTTTTGCGATTCTCATTATCACTGCTTTGCTTGGTTGGTGGTAAAAAAAAATCTTGTCCTTGAAAATCGGATTTGTGGAATCTGACTCTGGAATTTGAAAATAGCTGTACCACAGCGCAGGGGATGAAACTCCGGGAACCGCTCGATATTTCACAGTTTTATGTTATCTTTTAATGCCGAAATAAAATTTTACTGACCGGGATGCAGTTTCCAAGGCAGCTCGCTTTATATTATCCGGAACGAGTTGAAAATTGCCACCTCGGGAAAAATCTTCCTTTCCAGCACTGTTTCATCACGCTCTCTAAAAATTCGAAATCACAAAGGAATCTCTCTTTTAGCACGTCGAATTTGCTAGATTATATATGTATATACATAAACACACCGTAATTTTCACTGACTTCATTGCCCTCTTCTGTGCTTTTGGACCCCCGTCATGGGTTAACCACGATCTGCCTTACCTCGGTCACACCGTTAAAGGCCGTTTGTAGGAGATGACAATAAAAAAAAATCCAGCTTAACAACAATCATCCTCTTGAAAAAAAAAGAAAATAAGAAACGCTTTTGAACTTGTGTCACGACTCTGGGAAACATGTTACATTTATTCGAATAACAATGTGAGGAGGGACGTGAAGGAAGTTCTTTTTTCTTTTTTTGTCTTTTCTGGTCTCCAACACACAAGAACAACTATAACAACGATGTGAGGACATATATTTTAATGTAGTAAGTTGGCATGTTGGCAAAATAAGCCCCTGATCTCTGCATATTATGGATATCCCTTTTCCCCTGTTGTTGTTATCATTCGCAGACTGACACAATAATTATTAAGAACTGTAATACGTTTGAATTATCAATCATTTATGGGGCGTTGATGAGACACTAGATTCTTTCTTTCTTTCTTTCTTTCTTTCTTTCTTTCTTTTTTTTTCTTTTTTTTCTTTCTTTTTCTTCTTTTTTTTTCTTTTTTTTTAAACGAGCATTTTTCGAATTGGAAACTGGTTCCATTTACCGTCATAAATGAGAATTTTTCACCATCGATTGGAATGCAGCTTGCTGGAACCCGAATTCGGGTTCTAAACTCCTTTTACTCGCATCCAACCCTTCTGCTCTTTGACAAACAGCACCAGTGTATCGAAGTGTAAAAGTGGAAAATATGTGATACGGTCGGAATTGCGTCGGATTCGATGCAACTTCGGTTTTTTAACGCAGACCTTTTTACTCTGAAAAAAAAAGCCGGTACAACATACTAACCGGTTATTTCCCTTCTACTTAATTACACATGTTGATGACCTTATAAGATAGAGGCCCATTTATTGAGGAGATTTAGTTGTCTTGGTCTACGGCACCGTCTAATGTGACAAACGATGTTTCTAAGACCGCTCTTTTTACAAGTGGCCGTGAAAACCCATTTCAGATTCGCCGCGCACCCTGGGGTTAGTAACCCTTACAGAATGCTGTGCAGTAAGTGCAAATAATGTGAAAAAGTATTCAGCACAAACTGCGGCAATCGTTATTTTGATTACGGAAATGAATTACCGTCATGTACTTTGCATGCGGCTGAGTGGTAACGGGCTGCCGACGCATGCAATCGAATCGACTACTCGGAAGTCGAACATTTCGGGTATGGAAGTGGAGATCTGCTTTCCCTCTGCCCCGCTTTAATCGCGAATGAACTTCTTGGTGAACGGGATAAAAAAGGGATAATTGTGGGATCGGACAGGGATAATTACAAAATCGGGATCGACAAACAGAGGGTGAACGGACAATTGCATTTGAGGTAATTGAAATCCTGACGATTCAGGTGCACGTTACCGAAAAAGCGACGGAAAACGGCAAGAGTTTGCTGTGATTGTCGAAAAATTAACGCGATTTGACTAATAGCGTCTCCAACCGATCCATGCTGCATAATTTATTAACTGTTATATTCCCGCTTTACATGGATTTAAAGAAATAATTAAATCATGACTTAACAGTAAATAAACTAGAGACAATTTTTCATGGCCTTTTATTCCGAGAAAGAAAAGAGAGAAAAAGGCAGAAAGCGATCGTAAACCGGTGATTCCCATTGCAGGCAAGCAAATGGTCAGTTTTTTTTCCGTCTTCTGCCATGACGCGAAAATAAAACGGCGGTTGGTCTGCTGGAAATATTTCCACTTGCAGTTTTCTCATTTTATTGTTTCGCGTCATTGGGTAATTGGGGGGG
>JAOWBB010000003.1:963863-1007322 GCA_028565995.1 Ricinus marginatus
GGAGGGGGGAGGGGGGAGGGTGAAAAAAGAAAAGAAAGGCAAAGAATTGTGATCGTTGATAGATGACATGAATTTTTCAACAAAAAAGATAACTAACTTATTTTCATTTCACGTTACGAAAACTTATGAGAGAATGCACTTCAACTTTTATCTGGCCGAACACTTTCAAAAGACAGTCAATTTCAATCAGCGCTTTTTTCACGCCAGGATCTTGTAAAAAGTTAAGGCGTTCACGTTTAAAAATGAGTTATTGATTTTGATAGCCACTTGAATAAATCAAGAGTCCCTAGAGGCGGATTATGATTAACACTAATTGAATACATGTAAAGAATAGCACAGAAATTTGCACATCTTCGTTTTCCTTTGACAGGATTTCCCCAATTCTGTAAAAAGGTGAATCAAAAAAAAAAAAAAAAATCAAAAAAACCTGAAGAAATATGTAAGTTTGTAATTCTAAGAGTATTAATAATTCATACATGGATGGAAAATATTGTGAATTTGGCGCAATAAATTCAAAGTGCATTTTTGTGGGAGCAACACGAAAAGGAAAACGTGAAACATTCTTCTCTCGGGCATCATCCGAGGAAATCAATAAAAGCAGCAATTTAAGATTCGATGATATATATTTTTTTTTTCCTATAATCTGAATGATTTATTTTCTGCAAGTTGAATTTCGTCATTGCTTTTTTGATCAATAATAATTTTCTGCGATAAACTTTTTATCCAATACCAGCGTACAGCGAGTGCTGAAGCATTACGAAATAACATATATGGCCTGAAAGATAATAAAGCGTCATGCTATATTAAAAATTTTACATTGATGTTTTCCATAAGCTCTTTTTTTTCAAATCTTTCTTTTTTTCGGAGCGACGGGTAAGATGTCGGTCGACCTAAAAGGAGGCCGTGGGTTCAGCCCACATTCAAAAAGGGTAAGGCTTTTTTATTTTTTTCAATGAAAAAGGAGAAAAATACCAGCGTCGCCTTTGGGGGCAAAAAAAAAAAAAATAAAACCAACCCGCAATGAGGCTGCGCGGTGAGGCACGCCTCAAATCCTCCAACGAAGACGTGGACTAACGAATCAATTCTCCTTAGGCCCAAAGGGGGTAGCTATGGAATCGGCCAGGAAGGCAGGGGTGTGCTAAGAATCTGCGGAATCTAAACCACTGCGCGAAGAAGACAAATCGATACGTGCGGCCGATCTGTAATTGTCGTACACTCTCAAACCAGCCAAAACTGGAAGAAGAAACGTCAAAAATTAAATGGAATATCATAGGCCTCGTTGAAATCAGCCGAAAAGGAGGAGAACTTACAGTGCTTCCATCAGGACACATCACGGAACGCTCACCGGCAGGACAAACGGAGCAGTCTTCTTAATTAATGGAAAGTTGAAAAATAGGATCGTGAACGTAGCAGGCATCTGGGACAGAATCAGAAGTCTGGCCTTAAGGTTGACCGAAAAAATACACGCTACAACGCACACAAACAAAACGCCCCAACCATCAATTATTCCGATGAAGAAGTGGGAAATTTCTACAATCACCAAAATACGTCCATAGCAAACACGTCCTTAAAGAAAAACCCAAACAGGCAATATATATGGAGAATTCCCAATGGAACAAACAAAAATGAAATAGATTTCACATTAACCAATAAAATAAACAAAGTAAAAGATGTAAGCGCCCTAAATAAATTCCGCACACGCAGCGATCACAGGCAAGTCGGAGCAAAGGTAAATAGACATAACGTTCACAGAGAAGGAAACTGATACGGAAGACCGTTAAAACAAGAATAGACGGAGAGAAATTGAAAGAAAACTTCGCCCAATACGAGCAATTAATATCAAGTAGGCTCCGGGACCATGAACCGAACATACAGCAACTCACGGAAACCACAGTGAGTCATGGAAAAAAAAGTCAACGGCACGAATCAAACGAAACAACAAGGAAAATTATCAGACATCACCAAAACATTCATCAAGAAAGATGCGAAATGAATGAAATAGATCTCAGCAATACAAACACAACAGGACATACAGAATTATGCAAGACAATAAGAAAAAAGAACGCCGAAGACATTAATCAACTGCAACGAAAGACAGATCCGGACAGCAATAACTCTCCTAGGGGGTAGGTAACAAATAGCTTCTCTGACAAACAACAATTAGGGAATAATGGATAGAAATAAAATTATAAAAATTGTGACCGAATACTGCAGCAAGCTATAAGTGGTCCAGAAAACCGAAATGAAAATATACCATCATTCCAGCCAGAGGACATCAAAAACTACGGTCCAATCAGCTTGATATTGGTAATGTACAAATTATTCATTAAAATAATACAAGTCACACTAGACGCTGCACAACCAAGAATACAGGGAAGGCTTCAGTAAAAGGCTACAGCACTACAGATCATGTGCAGCACTCCCTGAGGGAACTCGTCAGTCGGACCAAAGAATACAAACTGCCGTTGGCACTCGCATTCACAGACTTCGAGAAAGGTTTCGACTCGAAAAATCACGAAGAAATAATAAATGCACTAACTAAAAAGGAGTGGAAGATCCATACGTGGACATTCTTGATGACATTATACGGAGAGGCCAAAGCAAAAGTTCTGAAGCACGAAAGGACTCCGGAATTCCAGATCAACAGAGGCGAACGACGGGGAGACGATAACAATAACAGACCGAAAAAGAACAGAGTGGATGCGCGAGAAAACCCAGATAGCAGACGTTATCCACAAGATCAGGAAACTAAAATGGCAATGGGCAGGCAACAGATGGACCAAGGTAGTCACATCGTGAAACCCCAAAGACCCGCTAAGACCGAGGGGGATACCCCGTCGAAGATGGGTGGACGATATAACACAAACAAGCAGCAACAATAAGGACGAGGACCACTAATAACATGAAAGAATGGAAAGAAAACAGAGTTCATGGGGGAGGCTACGCCAAAGAGGGGTTGGTGGTTGAGGACAGGCTGAAAAAAAAAATCTTTTCTTAAAAACATTTACAATTGTATCACACTTCCTCTATCAGCCAAATGAGGTCTTTTTCATGTGGCTGAAAAATAAAGCAGTAAGGGCTGACACTAAATTCAACAAACGAAAACCCATTTCGTTGCTTGAGGCGTCAGGAATTACTTTAAACAATCAGCAGTTATCCCTTTGTTAAAAGGAAAGCTTTTAATGTTAACCAATTCAGTTATCGTTGTCTAGTCAAGAAGACGGTAAAGTACAAAGTAAAAACTATTAATCTTCTAAAATGCCACCGCTTCATCCTCGAGGCATGCAAAACCCGAAGCGCCCACTGATAACCCAACATAACGAGCAATGCAATTGTTTGACTCGCTCATCGGTGTTTGACAGTCGACTATCAAATCCAGTTCCTTCTTGCTGAGTACAAAATGATTTAAGAAAGTAAAACGACTTCATTCCTAACTTTATCTTATTTTCTCTTTTCGGTCTCTTTTAAATGCAATCATTAGGGCAGGCCGCAAAGGAAAAAGAAGAAAATCATTCCGAACAAAAGGCTTTCGGTCGCGATGATCGTCTGCTGTGTGGAAGCATTGCGTGTCCGCGTTGTACGCACAGAGACGTAAGGAAGGTTGCAAATAGATCCACAGGAATGTTCCCACGTCGAATGCCTCGCCCCTTCTGCACGGAGCCGATGGCCTCACTAGAGATGCTGTCGCGGTTGTTGCCGTTGGAGTAGATGCTTCGCAAACGCAGGGTTTTGGGCAAGCTGCCGTTTCTTCCGGAGTTACCCCTGTTTGAGTTTCCTGATTGAGAGTGACGCTATCAGACTGCGCGGCAATACTGGTGAGAGGTCTCCATCTCCATTGCAGCTAAGGCAGTTAATAAGATTCTCACTGAGAAATGGCAAAAATTATGGCATGAATCCCCGAATGTCAGGCTGACTCAACAGTTTTTTCCCGCGAATCAAAAATCGTTTGCGCTGGAAAGGTTTTTATTCAAAAAATTTTTTCCCACCAACGTAATATATCACGATGAAAATTGGCGGATATTATTTTCCCTTAGGATAAAATTGATTTGATCATTGTTTAGTAGTGTGCAGTGTAATATCCTGAATAACTGGATACCTATGATCTTATATTTATACTGGAGAAATTTTCTAAAATTAATAGACTTATAGTTAATAAGCGATAAATGAAGGGAAATGGAACTGCTTTAACAACGGAATATTTACATAAATTTTTCCTTTAACTGAGGATTGATTGAAAATGAAAAGAAAAACTCGGGATTAAGTTATTATGTGGCACAAGTCTTAGACAGCATTGTAGACTGTAATTTTATTATTTTTTAAAAAATGATTCGCTGATATTTATTGATAATTAAAAAACTGACATGCAAAAATGCTAAAAAAATTAAACGAGGAAAGAATTAATCTTTTTAAGATTATCAGTTAGAAACTGGTTTCTAAAATTGTACTATTATATATATATACATATGATATATAATTTTTTGTATGTATTTTATAGATACATACGAAACGGATGATGACGTACATAAAAAAATTTTAAAACAAAATATAATTTCTTTGAATCTTTATGAAATTGATGAAAATGAAAAAATATATGGATCAATAATTTCAATCTGCGCAAAATACATGAGGAAATTAATTTATTTTTTCCTTAAATGTTTAATTTTTTTCGATATCTTACAAATTTATAGTTTTCTATTACATCTGTTATTAGATATGTAGTCCTCTTCGAGAAAATCACTCCAAACTATTTAAATTATTTATTATCTCTTTTTCCTGTAATTAATTTCTGTCCATTCGCAGTCCATCGCTTCTGACTGATTCTTGTTGGCTTCCTGTTCACTCTCTCCGCCTTCGCTTTCGCTGCTATCATCCGGATACAATCCCGTTGGAACCGTATAACTTACATCCAACCATAAATTACAATGAGGTAATTTGCCTATTTCTTGAGCTATGCCGCTGTCTCCCTTAGTTTGGTAGACGTTGAAAAGGTGAAGTATTGTCGCAGATACTTCTCGTACGGAATCATCCTCGAAAATTGTTTGCAATTCATTGTCCATATATTCGGTTATCAGATCCTCCAAGTCTTCCGATTCCATTTTGCTGTTGCTGAAACATGTAAACCGATTTAAATATATAATTTTCAGGAGGAAATTAATAGATAAGCTTATAGTTTCATACACAAATACAATTTTTACCTAAATAATACTTCATGTATGTAATCTATTAAGTATAAAGCCTTTTCTTTGCTTTGCCTTCCTCCGGACTGGTGTTCGACCGATAATTTGAGTCCGCTCCATCTGTTTAGGATATTTTGAATAGCACTCTTCAGGCTTCCACCATCCATGGTAATCTAAAAATGAAAGAAGTGGTTGAAATTTGCGAGAATAAATAAAAGATTTCTGATCTTAAAAATATATATAAATGTTTATGTAGAATCTTGAGTTAGAAAAACAGTTGTATTTACCAATTTTTTCGGAGACACTAAGACACAGTTTTGTTGAATACTTTAAATGTTTCGTCAGCTATCTGTGCAACACAATCCATCAAAATAACTAAAAACCCCAGCAATGTAAACACATTTCCATAAAATAAATCTCCTTTTTACAAAAACTTAAAAAAAGGACAAAATCCTCAAGATCCATTTCTCCCGTGAGGAACCTTCCGGAAAAACCCCTTCCTCCTGTTGCTGACTATTTAGCACCGTTTTATTCGTTGTTGGACTTCATATGGGGAAATTACTCCCTGCAGCCTTTTCCTTCTTTCTATTAAACGTAGCCCGTCAATATCTTTCCCATCCACTTATTCCTTCATTCGCCGTCTAATCTCTCCCATCTTCTTTCGTTCTCAGTCTTTCGCCCCTTCGAACTTCTTGTAGATGCTGAGTATCACACGTCTAGCCGGTTAATAAACATCCACTCAGGATGCCAGAATCCATCACACTGACGAAATGTTTAACCTATTCAACATACACAGTATGCCTTAAAATCTCCGAAAAAATTAAGTAAATACAAATATAAACAGCAAAAGTTGAAAGTGATAATGAGAAAATGGTTGGTGAATGCAAACATAATTGCAGATTTCAATAACTGAAATTAAATTGAGTTAATTTAAATGGTGAGAATTAAGTAAAAATAAGTTCTCTTAAACTTTCCTGAAAAAGTAGAAAGAAAATCATTTAGTATGTTTAAAACTTTTCAATATCAGAATAATAAGAAAATACAGGTTTAAAAATACTCTGAGATTATCGTAGTGAACTAGGAGCAAAAATTTAGATTTCTTGACTTCAGTACTTCCTCACAGCCTGTTAACTTATTTTATATATTCCAATTATGAGAATGATCCAATAAGTCCAATTTAGCATTCTTACAGAAATTTTTTGATTCAAGAACTTTTTATTTAATGATAACAACCCAAAAGTTTAAAATAAACAAATAATTGTATTAAGTATTTACAACTTAAATCTTTCTTTTATTGAGGTAGTAAATTTAAAATTTAATAAAAAATTGTGCATATTTTAAAATCTTCTTGAAGGAAAAATTTGTTTTAATTTCCCTTCATGAAGTCTTTGTTTTCCTCAATCTCATCAACATGATACAGGTGAAAATTAATGAGACTGGATCAATAACTTCTGATATAAGAAATAAAATTTGAGAATTTTAAATATAATTATACTAAAATCAAATAAAGAATAAAATAAATTAAAATTAAATTCATAATAAATTGAATCAGAATGCTAAGTAATTTGGTTACTGAAATATATTTTAATATCTTAAATCATCATTCCAATTTTCTTAATTAACTAATTCAAAAATTTAAAGTCAATTTATATACATCGATTTTGACAACCTTAGAATATGAAAAAATTATTAATAGATGTAAATAATTAAAATTCAAAATAACATTTACACTCATTAATAAACTAAGTAAACAACATTATTACTTGATTCAGCTTATAAAAGTTCATATATTTATTACAAAAATCTTTAATCCTTTTAATATAAAAGATGTTATAAATGAATTAAAAGTGAAATTTATGGCACAATTAATTAAAAATATATCTTTATGCCTGACATATTATAAAGCATAAATGGAAAGAAACTAACCTTAACTTGACCAGTATAGGTTATTTTATTAAGTTTGTTCAGAAACTAGAGCGTTATATACGAAGTCTTATTTTAGGGCCCTGAACATTTCCGTCTAAAGTGATTTTAAAAATCGCAAATGGCGACTGATAAGTAGAGTTTTAGATAGATTATTCCATTATTGCTTTATTATGCTATTTTCAAGTTTAGTTTAATTTGTAATGTAATAATTATGTCAGTACAGAAGTAAGGCAATTACAAATATTTTTAATTGCATTTTATAAGATGAAGTTTTTCAGAATTTTTTCTCAAAATTCGGGACTGTCAAACGTCACTAATGAATGATATAGTACGGTATTGATAAAAATAAGAAAAAAAAATTATTTAATAGGAAAGTTTTCGTTAATGTACATATTGTAAATAGTGATCAGTCTTTGAAAAATAGTAAAATAATGAAGAAGTTGTTTTCTAAAATTGAAACAACTGGTAAAGAAGGAGGACACAAGGATAACTTAATTGGAAAGGTTTTCAATGTAGGCCGGACTACTGTTACAATTGAAGATGTTTTAGCCGAAGGTCTGAATTTTAAATTTAATGGGCTATAATATGAGCACCAAATTTTTGCTTGTAATTGAAATATCTTTACACCTTAGATAGCGGCGTCAGTAAATAAGAAATTTCTGTTTATTTTCTTTAACAATGACCTACTTTATTACTATTTAATTTAGTTGCTTAGTTGGAAATTTTTGGCTCAGCAGCAAGTTTTAACTTGTTAGTTATTTTTAATTAGTAATAATTATATATTTTTGTAGGAATACTATATGTGAACCTGATATCAAGACACCTTTTGTCTAAAAATATTTATTATATTTTTCTGAAAACTAACACTGTTTTGTATGTTCTAGGTGGCTTTGCAATGGTTTTCTTAGCTAAAGGTCAAGGAGGTGTTCGTTATGCTCTTAAAAGAATGTTTGTAAACAATGAGCATGATTTAAAAGTAGCTAAAAGAGAAATTCAGATAGCTGTAAGCATGATTTCCATTCCTTAAGAAATTTAATTTTTTTTTTTTAACAATACTTTTAAACTTATTCATAATTGAAAATTTTATTTTAAAAATTTAGAGCAATTTAAGTGGACATCGAAATATAATAGGCTATGTTGACAGCAGCATAACTCATACTGGTTCAGGAGTATATGAAGTTTTACTTCTAATGCCTTATTGCAAAACCCATGTTTTGCAATTGATGAATCAACGAATGCAGACTGGATTCACTGAAAAAGAAATTTTGGAAATTTTCACAGATGTTTGCCAAGCTGTGAGCAGATTGCATCATTGTCAAACCCCGGTCATCCATAGAGACTTAAAGGTAAAAAGTAATTACTAAAATTGTAATAACTACAATTCTTTCCATTATTAAGTTTTATAATCAACTTAAAATTAATAGAAAGTATTTCATAATTTAGTTTGTAAATCTTATAAGGACCTGGCAAAATATCATAAAAATTCTGTTAGAAAATCAGTTTGAATACATGAAATTGACTTCAATTTTATTATTTTTAAATTTTAGGTAGAAAATATTCTTCAGTCTGAACAAGGACATTATGTTCTTTGTGATTTTGGGTCTGCCACTGGCAAAATATTACATCCAGCTGTTCAGGGTGTTGCTCAAGTAGAAGAAGAAATCAATAAATATACAACACTTAGCTACAGAGCTCCAGAAATGGTTCATCTATATGGTGATCAGCAAATTACAACTAAAGCTGATGTTTGGGTAATTATGATTCTTATACTACATTCATGAGACAAGCAAGTTAATAAAATTATATTGTTTTAAGTTAAACATTATGTATTAAGTTCTTTTAATCAGTTGCTTGTGTCATAATTCTTCACATAATTCTCATTTGTTGGCTTTTATCAAAGATAATATATTATTTTTTCTGAAAATCTTAAATATTTTTGGTAAAAATAAAAAATAAATACTTTATTAAAAATTTTATAATAGTAAGTTTTGAGCTGTCTATAGTATTATATGAATTGATTATTTATAAATATAATGTCTTCCTATATTTAGATAATTATATAATTAAAAAGATGTGAAAATAATGAATTTTTATTTTTATTTTAAGGCTCTTGGATGTTTGCTGTATAAATTGTGCTTTTTTTCATTGCCTTTTGGCGACAGCACCTTGGCAATACAGAGTGGAACGTTCACTATTCCTGATAATTCCAAATTCTCCAAACACATTCACCAGTTAATAAGTTAGTAAAATATTTTTCAAATTTTTTTGAATTTGAATTATATCTTATGATATAATTGAATGATTTTGAATTATATTGATAATGAATCATTATAATTAATCTTATCATTTTACCGAAATTTTAGGGTATATGTTAGAACCGGATCAGGAGAAAAGACCCGATATTTTTCAAGTGTCATATCTTGCATTTCAGATCGCGGGAAAAGAATGTCCCGTTCAAAATTTGAGTGTAAGTTTATCAAAATAATTTATATTAATCTTATTCAAGAGCGAATGTCAAAATAATTTTTAAAATTTATGGACGCAGAAAGCCCCATTACCTGTATTGGAAAATCTTCCGGTACCACCTTTCGAGAGTGATACAAAGAAAGTAGCTATCGCAAAACCGGTCAAGGGAACTCCGAAGGAACCACAACCCTCAGCCCAGGCAGAAGGAACTAGTGTAAATCCAAGACAGAGGCCGAAAGGTGGGCATAACTTGCCCCCAGCATTATCTGGACCGAGGCGTCAAATTGTAAACCAAAGCCCTAGCAATTTAGACAATAATTTAAATGCATTCCAAGTGAGTTGTTATGAAATTTTGAATACTTGTGCTGCATATTATTTTTATGATTTGTATCAAAGTTTGACAATTTATTTTTAAATCAGACTCCGCCAACTGGACAATTACAGTCTCAGAGTGTGGCATTCCAGTCTGCTCAAGCATCGGTGGCTATCACGAAATCCGGTTTTAACCAGTTTCCCTGTTCTTTTCCCGAGAATTCATCTTTGGCTCCCCCGTACTTTGAAACTCAGTTTGATGATGAAAATCTTCCATCCCTGACAAGTCCTCATCTAATTAGTCCTGAAAATAATAAACCTGCTGATAATCTCTTCCAAAATACGGGTATGTTTTGTGTTTTAAGATTTTTTTTAATGCAGAATATAAAATGAATAATTCCGCTGATAAGACAATTTTTTATAGTGTATCCAGATCCATTCCGAGAAGAAGGACCCCGTGATTCATTAACCCCGTGTAATTTGGGGCCTGCCACTCATACTCTTTCCCAAACCATTGCCAAAGTGAATTCTGAAAGTGGATCGCCATGTTCGCGCGGACATAGAAGAAACGTGAGCGACACCTCGGCCTTCAATAAGTGAGTACTAATTCTAAATATACCAAAAAGAGAAAGAGTTTGATTCAACTATGTTGTTTTTCATGTTAACTTTAGGATTTTTGCCAATGAAACTAGTCAATTTTTGGCACCATACGAAGCAAGCGTTAAGTCAAGAAGTAATTCTGAAAGTCCAGCCGGAGGAAATGAAGAAAGCGATATTAATAGACCCAGTGAACAGTTTCAACATCAAAAGCAGGAACATTTTGCACTAGGAATTTCTGCTTCTCACGTATGTAATTTTTAATTTTAAATTAAAAGTTTTGTAATAGACATTTGAATTTTCATGTATGTAATTTTCCAAGTAAATCAGTTAATATATTTTAACAAGTATATTAATTCACGTATTAGGTGCAAATTGAAATAATATCGAATATCATATGATGAATAGTTTACAATATTTTGTTAAGAAAAAGTTATTCTTTCAGAATCGTTGCAACATTTGAGAATGTACTTTTAAAATATTTTGTTAAATCATATGTTATTTTTATTGATTTACTAAAAAAATTTATTCTATATATAATTTTTATTAGGATGAATTGCAGAATACAGTATCAGGTGAAGGAAAGTCTTTGTCTGCTGATGTTGCTGATTGGAACCCATTTAATCAGACTTCATTTCAAGATGCTGACTCGTTCGGCGCCGAATTTGATATGATAAGGCAGGACAAAACTAAATCAAAAGAAAACTTAGTTATAACTGAAGATGTCTTTAGTAGCGCTCCATTTAGTTTACCAGGTAGGGAGAATTTTTACAAGTCGAAGAATGCTCAGGAAAAAGAGTAACTTTAATGTACGTAATTCTCATCCCTTGGATTTACGTAAAATATTATACATTAACTTTAAGCTTGACAATCTGGTACTTCAGATCATATTCCTAGAATTATTATGATGTGCCAATTTATTTTAGTTTTAATATTTATTATTTATTTTTTCAGTTTCACTTCAGAATAGCAAAGAAAGACAACTTCCTAAAAAAAATAACTCAACAGGTAAATAATTATCAATCTTATGATTCTGTTGCTTTTTCTTCGTTCGGTGCCTTTTAATCAATTTCATAATTACTACTGTTATTATTCGCATGTATAATTAAAAAATCATTTTTTAAAATGATTATATATATATAATATCAGAGTCAGAAATAATACAAGCAGTTAATTAAATTTTGCTCGTTTGATTACAAAATGACTGGCACTATAAATTTAAATATGATTGAAAACAGCTCTTTATGTAAATCCATGATTTAATTTAAGTACAAATATTTTACTAACTGATATTCAAATGAAATAATTATATTAAATTGCAATTTAGTTCGAATCCATGAGGAAAATGTGTCGAAATTTGAATTTGCTTATTTTAATATTTTGGGATAAAAAAAGAATTAAGCAGTGAATATAACAATCTGAGTTTAAAACTATCATCTGATTAAGGAATTGTTTGTAGTGATTCAAGACAGTATTTCTAAATTATTAATTAAACGCTAATGTAATTTTATTAAATTGTCTTTATTCATTTTTTATTTTGTGAAATTTTTTTTAGTCGTTGCAATTCATAACAATTTAATATCTTAATTTTAAGTTGTTTTTTTGTCATCTCAGTATAAATTTTCCCCATGGTGCAGAACTCCATGAATTTAAATCGTTGAATCATTTGTGCGTACACACCAGTTGTGGGTCTTCCAAATGAGGCATCAGAACATACAATACGAAGAAGCTCAAAAACAGTTTCAGTTTCAGTTGAGAATATAATATATAAATTAATGAATGAAAACGCTTTGCTAAAGCCTTGATTTAAGTTTTGTGGATTTTTGAATACCTTTAGATTTATTCCACACAATAAGAAAAAACAGTTAAATTTTATTTGACTTAGGATTTCATTAAGACTTTTTGTATTATCTTTATTTTATCAAAGTTTTATTATTATTATTATTATTATTATTATTATTATTATTATTATTATTATTATTATTATTATTATTATTTATACTGCTTCTTAATATTAACTATGTTATTTAAAACTGAATTTACTATAACTTTTTTAAGTTATTTAGTCAGACTATGTAGTTGACTTAGATGTACATTGAATGTGACAAAATCGTTTATGATGTATTTAATATCAACTATTACTGTTTAACCGAAAACGAAAAAAATTGTAATATTTATTAAGGCGGTTTTATCAATATTATTCTCTAGTCAGTTTTTTCCATTTGAAAAGATAAAACTTATAATTTTAAAATTGAAGTGGGAGAGGTATCTTGATGACAAAAGATATGTTCATCAATTACAGAAATATGATTTGGACCATTATTGAATATTAGATTATTCAATAATGATATCTAATTATAAGTTGTTGGATAGTGAAAAAGAATCACAAAAAGTTTATATTTCGAATGGATACCGTAGTTAAATTATAATGCATTAAATGTTAATATTGTCAACATCATTTTTTTATATACAAATATTATCGTTGCCAATTTATTATAAAGGAATCTAGAACGCTTTTTAAAGTTATCCTGATACTCCCAGACCTTATGCTTCTTTTTTTTTAATAATTGAGATTATGCACATAGCTAGTAAAAGTATATTATAAATGTATATGGAACCTCCTAATTGATAAAAAAAATGCTATTCATTTATAAAATAAGTTTGCGCAAATTCTTGAATTTTTTATTTCATTTAATTTTTTCGTATTTTGGATTTGTTAACAACTAACAAAAAAATATTTTCTCAACAATCTCTATATGCATTGTCATAATTTAAATGTTCAAGAATTGTTCAAACTTTTGCTTATATTTATGTATTATCACTGTTAAGGACTCAATAAGGGTACTTGAAAGTGGGAATGATGATATTGGAAGTATAACAATTATTTTTAAATTAAATATAATCTTTTCTGAAGTCTTATTAAACTAAAAGGTTCTAATGCATCTAACCAATTAATATTTTTTATTATAAAATGATATATGTTAAAATGAGTATATTCTTTTCGGACTTGTAATGAACTTAATCCGACTAAATTAAGAATGCATTAGGCACATCTATAGCGTTAGAGTAGAAGATTACTTTATTATGAATATTTATTAAATGTTTTAATTCAATATATATTTGAGACATAATTTAATTTAAGTATAAGATAAAAAATATATATACGTATAGAATTAAATAGAAAATTAAGATATTTGTTTTAGGCTTTGTTCATTTTTAAAAAACAAAATTTTTAAAGGTCGTGTTTGAGAAATTTTGGCTAGATATTACTAAATTCGTTTGAATCCTAATAGGTGTATATGTATTACTGTTAATAAATATTTCATTTTTGATTTTAGTAAATTCCTGAGCTCAAGAAATTCTAGTATAAAAAAAATTGATACACGAAACAAATTTAATTTCATACATTCTATCATTTTGTGTTTCATAAAAAGTTGTTTCTTTTTATTTAGAATATTAATATAGTAAGTAGTGTTTAGGCTATCTTAATACTAAATTATTGAATGTTAATAGTGAGACTTCTCATTTTTTTTGTCTGCTAATTTTGTATAACATCATATATTTAACATCCATAAATCTTTTAGTATTTATATTTCAAAAAGTTCTCAGTTCAATTAAATTTCAAAATCTTACACTGGTACTCCATGCCTTTATTCTTATTTTCGTATTTATTTTATCATCAATTTCATACTCTTTGGTACCCTTTTGAAATTCTCCTCTAAAAGTTTATTCTATATTTAAAGAATTATATTCTTTTGGCTTTGGAAATAGTTTTTTTTTGTAACTAAGTATGAGAATAATCTAAAAAAATGCACATTATTGCTGATGCAAACTACAAATATTTGTTCGGTAATATAATAGAAATGAAAATAAAAAGATATTAAAATAATTTATATTAATATTTTTAATTTTATCATCAACGCCACGAAATTTATTCCATCATCTTCTTTTGATCATATGTTATGAAGTGATTTTCAAAGCCAAGAGAAGCATTATGTTGTTGCAGGAAGAACCGAAGGGGACAGCATTTTATTTACCGGTAAATGTCTTTTTTTTAATTAATTTTCTATTTGTACGTTTTATGTAATGACGTAAATTGCGTTTAATTTTGTTTTATTTATTTATTGGAGACGGTTTTTGCATATGACACGAATTTACTTTGTAAGTTTTTCACTTTTATGCAACTCGTCCCGTCGAAAAAATTATTTCAGCTTGAAGACCCGGTCATATATCTGAATGTATGAACCTTATATGCAGACATTATATATATAACTACCGTCTGTATAACACAAAGCTCTATGCAATGTTTGCTATTAAGCTTGTTACATGTAAATAGGCTTTTGAAAGGCAAAAAAATTTACTTTCTGATTAGGGGGTTTCAATAAAACTGCGGTATTTAAATTAATATCATGTGATATTTTCATATATAACGAAAATTCGGATTATTTTTCGTACATAAACACATACATATTTCAACGTGAGTTCAAATTTGAACTTCCTGCTCAGACATGCATGACAATTTCTGTACACTTTTTTTATATTATTTGTTGTGCATGAAATGTTATATATATATTTATATATATATTATTAAGAATGAAATTATGCTAAAATTGTAATTTGATACTAACTTTACTGTTTCATTGCCGAATCTTTTTTATATTTTATTTTCGTACAAACTACTTTTTTAGATTTCTTTTTAATATAGAAATGCAGTTAATATCTAGAAGATAAATTTAGTTTAGGAAAATAACTTTTTATTTACAATTTGTATATTTTTATAAGGTGATCTGAGTTTTCTTTTATGTTATAAGCAAGAGTTTATAATAATATAAAGTGTAATTAGTTCCATTTAACTTAGAAACTTTCACCGTTAGAAACTTGAAACCAGAAAAAAAGGGTATATTTATATATATACTTACTTTGATACATAAAATAGATTTAAGTATTGATTTAATATGCTGATATATTTTTTATATGCTAAAATCCCAATGTACATATATGCTGTTTGAAATATTTCAAATTTATCTAACATACATATATGCTTATATATATACATATATATATATATTCTTATTTGTAAAAAATAAAAATTTTTTTTCTTAACAATTATAAATTTGCATAAAATTGCATGTGTTGTGTATTATCTTTCATATAGTGCGGGAGCATATATATATATATTTATTGCAAATTACTGAATTTTTCAGTCTTTCTATATATATATATATTTACTTTTAACGAAAAAAATACATATATATTTATTAGCTCGTTTTTGGACTGTTATTAGTGGAGTTTCTAAGTGAAAATGCTAGACATTTATTGCTTTTATGTTTTTAAATGTTGCGAAAAACTATAATTTTCATTTTACAATACTGGGAATATTCATTGATTTTTACTGCATTTCAGGGTTGAAACAGAACTGGTTATTACGAAAGACAATACAGGATGCCTTTGAATCTCAACATTTGCATTTAAGTAAGCGTTTAACAGCCGAAACGGGAAACGAATTTCTAATTTATGAAGATCAGACTGAGGAATTAAAACAGGATCAACTTATCAAAATACCTATGGAAAATAGATCTCAGTATGAAAAACTGTCTTCTACTCAGGAAGAATTTAGCTCTGATGACGAATTAGGTATGAATGCCGAAAATTAGTTACCAATAAAGGATGCCTGTTTTTTAGAGTAATTATAATTAATTTTTTTTAGGTATGAAAGGATCTAGGAAAAAGTTGCAAAAACATCATTATCTTCACCATAAGGCGAAACCCACAGCAATTATTCAAAATATAAAATCTCATAATGCTATCAAAGCGAGCAAAACGATTGTTCTTGCCAAGAAACAGAAGATTCACAATACGCTAAAAAAATCCAAATATCTTCCCAGTTTCGACCAGAACGGTAGCAGAAAAAATGAAGCCCAGGAGGTCGAACAGCAACAGCAAGAATCGGATGATTCAATCGGAAGCGCATCTGATTTAAGAGATATCGATGAAGCTTCTGATGGAGGTGCCGTGAGCGAAAGTGAAATTGAAAGCTTGGATGTACCCAGCGTATATACTTGCGGTTCTAGTGTGTATCATGCGGAATGCGAGAGTATGACCGCCAGTAACACCTTCGAAACAAGAAGACGGAGGCGGACAATTCGAGAGGATTCAATCAAATCGGAGGATGAAGAAGAAGAGGAAGAAATGGAAAGAGATCAAATTATTCAACAATGTGTTAAACCACTCCTCGACGAGTTTGATAGTGACAATTCGCCTCAGTTTTGGGACACACCTTGGGACAACGAAACCAAAGATGTTTTTGCCATGGCGCCTTTTCAAAGTTCAGATATTGAAACACAAAGGAAAAACAAGGCAAAAACGGACGATTTAGTCAGTTTCTCACCCGAGAAGTTAAAACGGGATTTTTTAACATTTTCAGTAAGCGATTCTCAGCAAAATGACAAAATAATCGAAGCACCAAAATCTCCGAATTTAATTATATTATCGGAAAGCGATTCGGATCTGAAGAAACCCCAGAATTCCGAAGGTACTGAAATTTTGTTGAAAAATCAATCCCACGATATTAATTCACTTTTAGTTAAAGACGTTTCAGTAACCGAAACGTTACACTTAGTTCGAGAAAAGTTGAAGCCTTTGGAAAAACTTGAGGAGCCCGAATCGCACGGTACCAACATCGAAATGGTCGACAATCCGTCCTTTTACGAGAACAACCATCACGGCACTAGCCTGTTTTCCGACGATGAGGATGAAAATTTTCCAACAAGACTCCACGGGTTTTTACCAAAATACTTTCATCAAGAGAAGGCGGTCGATCGGAAGGACATCTTTGGATTCTCTCCATTTCACGTGTCGCCGAGCAGTCGGAATCCGTTCGAAGGCGACGATTTCAAACCAGAAGCCCACGAAAAAACTGAAATATACGATGGAACAGGAAAGAATGAAAAAAATGATGGCTTTCGACATTCCAAAGTAGGAAGTTACATTGGAACAAGTTTGGAGGAGGAATTATGCTCGTCCGCCAAAACGGATAATAACAAATTTTTGTCGTCAAGCAGCTTCGATGAAAGACCGTTCATAAAAAATACGAACGAGAAAGAATCAAAAGTCCATTTTAGTTTAAGTGATAAAATTTTAAATTTCAAATCCGAAAAGAAATTTTATTATGACTCGCTGAAGCATGAGGAAAAAATGCGCAAGAAAATGGAGGAGAAAAACATAAAGTCAAAAAATTGTGATAAAGCTTCGGAAAAGAATAAAAAACACAAAGTAGATAGGAAAGCCGAAAGAGGATTTAGTAATATGAGCTTTGAAGATTGCCTAAGCGGAGAAGATAATCACATTGAAGATGATGCCATTAACAGGGTTGAAATTAAGTTGAAAAGGGCGAAGCCATTGCACCGCCGAAGTAATCCTTTCACATAGTCAACTTTTCAAATTATTCTTAGCATTCAGTAAGGTATTTTTCACATAAATATTTCCAAGCAGTTCAGAATAATACTTTATAGCCATAGATGACACATTAGTTCTAGATTAAGTATATGAATCGCATTAAAAATTTATCCTCCATGATTTATTTACCAAAACAGTATTTTTTTTAAACCAGGGTGGATCCATTTCTCTTAACATATACTGAAATTAATGAAAAATTAAAACTAAATCCATTGATACGGTATCAACATTAACTCCAAATTCATTAACATGCTTGAATTCAATCAGTATTCTTTTATATATATATATATTTAAGTATATATAATAAAAATTATCTATGGTTAAAAAGCTTCCAAAGTAATTGGTTTTTGCATTATATAAAAAAATTATATTATTTTAAATTGCAGCAATGAATAATAATTATTTGGATTTATTCAGAAATAAGTTCAGTGGCTTTTAAGATTTCTGTTAATTATTGATACTGATAAGATATGTAAATGAGTAATTTTATTTGTTTTGTATATAGATGGATATATGCAATGATTGCCGATTTTGAATATGATGTTTTTCATCGATCAGTTGTTATTAATTTAATCCATTGATTAAATGAAATGAGTAGATCTTGTATTTGTTAAAGGATTTGATTTACTCAACTAATGAATTTCAAATCTATCTGTCCCATTAAGAATATTGTGTAGCAATTTATCCTATTATGTGTTAATTCGCTCATTCCGGAAGTTTTCATGATAAAAAATTTTAAACAAGGATAGTATGCGCACTAATATCCCAATTAATAAACTTTAAAATAATTCACATATTTCCCAGTTAAAGATGTATAACTTGCCAAAGAAAAAAGTTTATTTCTGAATCAAAACCAAATCATTAGAAAGAAATAGAGATATAGTACTGTGATACATTATTTTATTGATCAGTAGCTAGCTCCGTTATTAGTAATAACTATTTTAAGATTCTGTAATTACCTGGACTTGTAATAGTTCTTATGATTGATGAATTTTATGAGTAAGTAAATAATATTTTCATATTCCTGATTCTTATATCTATATATTTCTCTACATAAACACACATATATGTCTGAATATTTAAAATTATAAATTATGATAATAAAACTTACTATTTCCATGTCAAAGCAATGGAAATATTCAATTTAAATCTAAACAGTGTTTTAATTTTTAAAAAAAAATATTTACTAAAATTCCCGTTTTTATTTTTAATGATAATTTCTTTTACAGCATTTGATGCCAAGGCAAGTCCCGCGATAGAAAAATTGTAATAGTATATGAGATGCACAAATGACATTACAAGTATCACTAAAAATGAAGAGAATTAAGCAATGGGGTTGTTTCAGAGTTTTAAATTTTGGCACTCCTCTTTTAAAAGCATGCAAAATATGGAAGATCCTTTTTTTTTATAAATTTTTAAATTTTTAGCCTGTTTACGAATAATAATAATAATTGCGTGATTTATTAATGCAGGGAATGCTATGCTATCTTTATTTGGACAAATCTGCGAGATGGAAAACTATTGAATGTGAAACTCGGTAAAAAAAAAAGATGCATATTAGGGTATGACATATGTTTATAAACATTTTAATTAGTTTCATTAAGTAAATACACGAATCAAAAAACGTCGGCACCTTATTAAGTATCATCTGAATCAATTTTCCGGTGATCATTTGTGGGGACTAGGAAATGTTCCACGAAAGCCGGGTGAATAATGGACAACGATTGGCTTTAATAAAACCTTACGTTGTAGTCGCTTTCGGGAAGGTTGAAGTGGGGGGTTACTTCCATAAAGTTTACAAAAATCATTTGATAATCCATCGTTTTCTGTCGGACCGGAGCGATTTTTCGGCAGCAGATCAAATAGAGGATTCCAAACTCGTAAAGAGCGAAGCAAGATCCGAACCAACGTTCTTAACGTTGGCCACGTTGGCTAATATCTCGACCTCGGGCCGAGACGTTCGCGGCAAACGGGGCGCAGCGAGAGGACAGCACTTGTTCTGCGGCCACGTAAGGCACCCGTGTCACGTGAATCTCTCCAGTTTAATTGATACGTCGCTCGGTTCTGTAGCGGAGCATTCAATTTTCGTGCTGTTACCTATGGACCTTGAACTTTGTTATTTCCACAGAAGTTACATGATAAGAAGATGGGACCTTGAATTATTCGTTAGTTGTTAAAAATCATGCTTTCAGCGAAGGTTTCCTCCATAACAGCCCCGGAATTGTTACAAAGCTCGGGGTAGAGAAATTGCAGAATAATCAAAGGATGTTGAACCGGGGGAATTTTGTGTGCGCACGACATCGAAAATGATCATGTAATCGATTAAAATTTCACGCTGTTAATCTTGCATCGAAATCTCTTGAGTAAATAGTAATTTTTTTTTTTTTAAAGCACGCATGCGGCAAAACGTGTTTAGTGGCGCATCGCATTTTAAGAAAAATTTCGCCGGTTCGCGATTGAAAATCGCAACTGATTTCGGCTAATTTCGGTACCGCGAGCGAAATGTTGTTTCTGCATTATTTTCGTCCGCAGTGAGTTCTCGTTTCAGTTATGTCAGACATGGATCTTCAGTCCGGTCTTAGTTACCAAGAAACTCCTTATGTGGCACGAGTGTTTTCAGGTATCTCGTTTGCGAACCGCGTGTAACCAAGGTGCCAGTAGTTGAGTTAGTTTTGGTCAGTCGACCCCATAGCATTCGCCCATCTAAGAATGTCCGAAGATCCATTCTTTTTTCTTATAAATCTCCATTAATAAATGTCAGTCACTTCACTTTTCTCGCTGTTTGAGAAACCCCGCGGTGGCTCCCGCCCTCTTGCGAATATCTTAAATCGTCCTCGTCATCTGTACAAATAGAAAGTTTGATTTGCATTTCATTTTTTTAAAATGGACAAACGTCTACGAACTGGAAGCAATATATTCATAGGGTTGTTCTGAAAGAACTGTCGCAGCTGACGGAAGAGATCGAGGTACCGAAAGGGATGAGTTGCCTTTGCTAATCCTTTAAACATAAACTGGCCTTATAGCGACACAAGTTTTAAAACCGGTTCCTGAATTAATCTGTTTTCCATTTTATGTATATGTACATATAAATATATAAATACAAAGATATATTTTTAATCGTAATTTGAACGATTTTAATATATATATATATATAATCCGAAAGAATTATTTCCGTTAAATTCAAACTGTTAATGCCGGATTAATTACTTAAGTTTGATGTATAATACCGTGATGGCCGCGTTAACAGCTTTCCTGCTGAGTTTCTTCAGTTTGGTAAGTTACAAACATTTAAGTAATAAATATTAAGATGCTTCAGGTTATTTATATATCGTTATGTATTTTTTTATCTTATATCAGCTTCATCATACAAATTATATCAACCCCAACGTCTCAAGAAAGCAAAACAAATGTTTATACAGGCATCAATACGATAACTGAAAAAAAATTTATTCTCGTTCACTTACAGTATTTACTGAAATATTGTACGTGTATTTAATGTGGTATTCCTTTAAAACGTAGTAGGTGAAATTTTTATAAATAATCAAATTTTTAATTGTATTCATTGTAAGCATCGATAAGTCACTTTATACATCCCAAGGTTAAACGCAAATGATAATGAACCTGGTTTCACTATCAGTGCATATATACTATCATAGTTATTAACATGTTTGCTCTAATTGCGGGGATATATAATAACGGCCACGTCAACTGTGTATTTTTTCCCCAACTACTTTTTTTTTTTTTTTTTTTTTTTGGGTAAAGCAATGCAAACGGGTTACAGCCACGATTTTCCGGTTGATATTGTTTGTAATGTGTTCCAGATCTTTTGTATTTTTTCATACTAATAGACTCGTTAGCCTTTGACAATAATTGGCATTTCCCTTTTTTTACATTATAAACAGAAGTTAATTGTTTCGAAGCAGCGGTCTCATCAAAATTTCAGCCACTTAATGCAGTTATTAATACGGGTAATGCATATATCATCTAAGCCAAAGACAAAAGTAGATTTCCATTCTCCAGTTTGCTCCCTAATGCAATAACGATTTTACATGCAGAACAAATGTGCGGAAGATGTGATTTAGAGCAGAATAAAAACACTTATGCCTGGAGTAATTCCCAATTACCAATTGAAAATATGTTATCCCGCATGCGTTAGCGTTGAAATTGAAAGGTGGCAAAGTCAAAATTTAAATAACAAAATTTTCAGTTGTTTCGCCTCTCAGACATGAATTAGCGAATATAATTTTGGGATTTCACTCGAAAATGCCGAAATTCCAGAATAGTCAAATACTTAGCTCCGTGACTTTGTTACCTTAATCAAAAATTGAAATAATCCTCGGTTTTTTTTTTTTTTTAGAGCTGCACAAGAGAAAACGCGTCTGTCTTCCGATGTCGTTTTTTTTTCGGATAATTATTATTCGTTTTCCTTTTTGGAATTTAACTGTCCCCGAACGATTCATTGATTAACTCACAAAATCCCAAGGGACGGAGAGGATCAGGTTCGCGTACCTGAAACCCCGCAACCCAAAGAAGTCGATGAAACTCTGCCCCGTCGAAGAGAAAGTTGCCCAACCTTATGAATGGACCTTCGGTCGGACCGAAAAACGTTTTTTTCGATGGTCTCGCGATCACTCGATTCAAGCGTCGACGTCGGTCGCAATGCGGGGAAAATGCACATCGAACGCCGCAGCGAAACATTTCAAACTTTTAGCCGATTTAGCGCAATGGTAAAAAAGCCCTGACACAATACAGAACACGCATTCCCCTCTACGTGGGAAATCTGGACCTGCGTCATTATGCAGATCCAGTTGCACAAACTGGAATTTCCTTATTTTTGTTTTCCAGTCCCACGCCTTCCTCCCCTCCCGTTTCTGCTGTTGGTTCGAGCGATTTTTTGAACCGTCCTCTGAGGTCACTCATCCGAACGCGCGACGGAGATTTCCCACGTCGAGAGCCGGTGTCGGTGTCAAAATTCTGCGCACGTCCTTCGCGCGCACGAATGCGGTATTGCTTAAGGATTGATAATCCCGCGAAATAAATTGTATCGGTCATTAGTCACCGACAAAGCCGGAAAATTTTCCCGTTTTTATGTGAAGGAACAGGTCGAGGATTCGGGGGAAACCGCCCGATTCGTGCTGTCGCGCGCGACAGGGAGAAGGGAAGAGGGAGCGGCGGAAGCCGTCAGCATCCGGCAAAAAAGCGGAGGTCTGATCCAAGCCGGATCGGTCGGGCATCTCACCGAGATTAAATCAGGTTCTAAGGTTCAAGGAAGTTGGGGAATCTTTAGATGACCGTTTCTCGCGATGTTTACCTTGTGCCGATATTCCGCTAGCGGAATTTCGCCCGCCGACATGTACCACTGCACGGCCTCCACATTCGGACCGATCTTATGAAAATTTTCGTGTTACGCACGCGTCGTTGCGTATTTCGATATTTGTTATTTCCCATTCCCTGGCAGTCTGAGGACGGTGCTGCCAAAGCCGAAAATTCCGTTCGTAATAAGTGGACGAAGATGTCTCGGCGCCAGGTAACCCTTGGTCACGAATCTGTGCTCACGTGGCGCGCAACCCTTAATGTTACGCGATTCAGACTCTCCCCCAAAGTCGCCCCGCAGCGCAAAACCAGACGGGGAACCGGTCAGCGCTCGATCGGGGCATAAAGATTTGGGAATTTTTCGCATTAAATATATCTTCTTATAATGTACTTATTTAACGCTGTGCTTTTTTACTCGTTTCGGTTATAAATTGTATAAATTAGCTTATTTTATCCTTTCAAAATCGTGAAATTACGTACAGTAAAGATTTAAATTAAAAAAAAAAAAAAAATTAGATTAAATTTTAAAAAGACTGAAAGTAATGAAAACTGATGAATATTAAAAGAAGAATAAATGTGTCGCATAAGATTTTTTTATATACAAGTATTTAGAAGTAATTAATGTAATAGACATACAAAGTTTATTTACATAATGTGCAGTATCAGTTGTTTTCATGGTCAATAACAAATGGCAGGTCCAACTGGTTTATAATCACAATGAGTGAACACTTGGGTTTGTCGAGGGGGCAACTGGCGAGGAAATAGGTTCGAGTTTTCCGGCGGCACTGACGGAATTTCCTTTTCTCTTTTAAGCTAGTGATCTCATCGAATCAGCCGACGAATGTCGGACCCGGGGACAATTGGGGAATGGCTGACAGATCCTACGAATCGGGCATCAGACGAAGCAGGGATCGGTTCGACGGCCACGGGCAGCACAAGACAACCCCTCTGCAGAGGGATCATCACCACGATCCCGGTCATCACGTCTGGGGTCCGAGGCACGACTATCACTTCCAGAGGAAGTACGAGGAATCTTACAGGGGGAAGATGTACTTCCCGCATCGAATTCATCGCCAGGGCGAGAGCAGCAATCCCGAAATGCTGAGCAGGCGAACCATCGACGTCGGCGCCGCCGAAAGCAGCCCTCAGTCTTTAGGTAAGTCTTCACGGCGTTATGTAACGGGACGCGAGGCAAAATCGACGTGGCAAACGATAGGGAATTAACATAAGTCCTTGCACGGAAGCTCCCGGGATTTGGTGCCGGAGCTGCAGCAGTAACCAATCTGAGCTTATGATTCGACCGCGTTACGCTGACAATTCGTTTAGAGCAGAGGAAAAATCAAATAAAATTTTCGCTGCATGCGACAGCATCAAATCTTACGCGCATCGAACGCGTATTATCCCGCCTCGGGATCACGGTCGAAAGCCGAGCAAACTCGAAATGTACGCGGTACACATAATGCAGGCGATTTGCCGAACAAATAAAATGTGGCAGTGAATGTTTTGAAGGAAATGGAATCGGGACAAAGAGAAAAAGGAAATTGTCGAGGAGAGAAACCGACGAAGACGTCGAAAATGGCAAAGCGGGTCTCGCGACGGCTGGAAACGCGACGGAAGGCGAAGAAAACGCGGGAGACGTGGAGGAAGAGCTGAGGACCGGCAAAATGATCAAAACGGGGGCAAACCAAAACGGTGAGAGTAAGAAAACGCTTGTTGCTGGGTGTTTTGCCGCGATTTGCTTTGCAGCGGGTAGCAAGTGCATCACCGGAATCTGCATCTCACGCAAAAGGTGACTGTTAAAGGCACCCGGAAAAACCGTAAGACAGCGCCACGCAGAGAATAAACCCCCGAAGGCACCACGTAGGTTTTCTCTCCCCGAGGACGTATCCCAACGACCGTAAACGCTTGTTTGCCTTGGGTTTGCCACCGGGGTGCACTCGTTTATTAACTCGTGACAGTGAACAACGTTATTTTACAGGGAATCCGAGAAAGAGACCTGGTGTCGGAAGCGGTGGTTCGACATCGACACGACATAAAGCAACGGTCCCGAAGAGAAACAACACCAAGAACGTGGATTTTGTATTTCCCGACCAGCGTCCTTTCGAGCCCCGGAGCACGGGATGCGGAGAGAGCGTAACTTTCTGCGAGGACATGGCAGACGACTATCCGCGAGAGCACATCAGGCAGCTCCTGAAAAAGGAAGGAGAAAGGTTCAAGGAGGTTTTCGGACGCGATTCGGTCAGTCATTTCCCTCACTTCTGCGGGGTTTTATTTCGACCCCCCCCCCCCCCAGAAAAAAGAAAGCGAATCCTCAGCGTCAAAAATGTTCAAATAAAAATAAATAAAATCCATATCATGCCGATGTCATTCATTCCAGACATCTTCGCTCACAGTTATCGGGAAGGAATCCTCCGCTGAAGGAGGAACGAATGCCTTTTGGTGTACAAAAATCTCTACGGTTTTCGGCTTATAAATGAGTTAAAGAAAACAGGGGAGGAGCAGGTACCGATGATGTGACATCCGAAAAGTTTTGATCTACCTGCAGCAATTTATAAGCGTTGCGCAACGCACAGCTCGAACCAGATTCGAGGTTCAAGTTAAAACCTGAAGTAGAAACAAAGGGGAAAGAACCGAAAAAAGTGCAAACCAATGCGAAAAACTCAAATTCGGTATTTGAGACGGCCTTCGGGAAAAAAAAAAAAAAAATGAGACCTTTCCTTTGATCAGCGATCTTGGTCAAATGAGCTTAGGTTTGATAAAGCACCGAATTTAAGCAATCTCGTCGACGTAAGCTATTTATACGCCCGAGAGAGGACAAACAGATTCAGAATTTTAGGGCCGGACCTCACTTAAACCTCACAAATTTAAAATCTTATTTTAAACTAAATCAAATTTCCAGATTTTGGAAATGAACGTCACCGAACGCATCTTCAAGGATGAAACAGATTTATGTTTATCCAACCCCCGACTGGTCTTCCCCACCAAGGCGAAGAACAAAGACGACAAGTGGCAGTTCGTGATCAATCAGGATGGATACACGCAGGGAATAGGAGTGGAGACCTGCATGTGAGTACAGGTTTCACACCCTGCGAAGAAAGGTCCCTTTTTTTTTTTTTAAGGGGACCCGGGGCCTGACTTCGGGCAGTCTTCATTCTGCTTTGTTTTTCCAGTAATCCGGAAAAGCCGTGCACCATGACGGACGGATTTCCGCAGTCGTATCGGTCCCTCTGCAAGCAGAAGTACATAACGCGGAGGCTGCTGAGCATAAACGAGAACGGAGGCGCGGGAATGAGCGAGTTCCTCTTCCCGTCCTGCTGCGTTTGCATCCTGCAGTTCGTCGGACCCGGAACCCACTCAAAAACCGGATGAAATTTGAACGGGATTCAAACAGTGTTCTAATGCAAACGGGATGAACTCTTACGGCAGAAACCTACCCCGAAGCAGTACCATAAAAACGCGATGATTCAGGTTGCAAAACAGTTTGAAGGCGAAAATATCATATTTTAATAGTTAAACGTACGAGGCTATTCTTAACAATTACATTAACTTAAATTGTTGCCGACTTTTGTAATTCTACGAATATAATATATATATATATATATGAATTGCAAAACTTATGCGTGAAAACATCGATAACAAAGGGAAAAATTTTAGCGTTTAGTTGACGTTTTCAATTCGAGATGGCAGATCAAGCTCTGCCACGTAATCAAACAGTTCAACATGGACGTGAACCGGAGGAAAAGCGGCGAAATTCGCAATTTTCATACCTCGAAGCGGGATGTTTGGGGGTGAAAATGTTGCTCGGGGACGGAGGAAGGTAATTCGAACGGGAAACGATGGCGAAATTCGAATTTTCCGTTTTTCATCCAAGAAACCCTTGGAGAACGGTGGTCGCTCTGAAGGAGACAGAAGCGGATTTTGTGAAAAAAAGAAAAAGAAACCCGTCCCGGAAGCCCGGGAACCCCCAAACCGAGAGCTTCACTTTACTCCACCAAACGCAAAGTTCGATTGACCAAGGAACAAGATTCCCAATCGGCCGACGCAAGCTTCTCCGGCTTTATCCGGGGCGCTGCAGGAAAGGAAAAATCCACTCGGATTTATTTCGTCGATGCGGGACAAGAGGACGGCCGGAGCGATCGCCCTCGCGGCGGGTCTCGCCCAAGTGAAAACAATTTTCAGTTGCGGTTCATCTTCGGCAAATGCAGAAGCTGTCGCTCTCGCAGCCCTCACGATTCGGGCAACAAAACCGTGCGTGGTGATGTCTGCGTCGGGGGGGGGGGAAACATACCAGGGGCAGAAGTACGCAGCGGATGGATAAGGTTGCTCGCGACGCCAGATCAGGTACTGACGAACGCGATCGTCGGCCGAATGCAAAATGCATGCCCGAGCAGCGACCGCTTTCGTCGGGCCGGCTCACATCATTCCACGTCGTCTGCCGTGCAATTTTCCGCTTCCGACGCATCATTCGCCCTGAGAACGGCTCTGCAAAGACGTCGCCTCTTCCTCATCGCGCCCCGCCGGGTAAAACCCTTCCCGCTGCGGAGGAGACCGTCGCTTCCGGAGATTTTCGCTGCCGCCTTGTCGGACGTCGAACGAGAACCGGAGCTGGGTTGCCCTCTCCGGCCTTCGACCGATCCCCCGTATCTGGGCCAGTTCTTTTTCCGTAGGATGAGAGAAGTGAAGTCCGTAAATCCGCAGAGTTTAGTAAGTCCGTGAAACGTGACCAGCACCGTGCCGTTGAATAAACATGGCCCCATTCTCTGTTTACTTTGCACTTGAACACGAAGTTTCAGCCGCGCATCGGAGTAAAAGCGATCGCTTTCGGGTGAAGAAACCGTACGGGAGGAGAAAATATACGAAAATGTCATCTGCTTCTTCAGCGGGGATCCATCAACCGTGCTCGCCGAACAAACCGTTCGCATTCGCGCATCGGGACTCGGAAAATCAAAACCCTTTAACTTGGATTTCCTTCGCTTTCCAAACTCATTTTTTCCTTTTTCATTAGTCGATCTTTGGTTTGCGTTCGAGATAAGGGGTGAAAAAAAAAATTTGCATTGGAGGCGTGAAAATAAAAAAAATATAACGCGAGGGTTGCTTAAGGAAACTGGAAGCGATCGCACAACGTGGAAGAAACACGCCGGAAAATAAAAGGAAGGAATAAATATGAAACCGAGACCGCCAAGAATTAATTGAAGGTACACAAATGACGGTAAATTGCGGAGGCTTCTCGCGGAGGCAAAATCAAATGTTAAACATAAAATGGCGTTCATTTCCCAAGGGGTTTTCCGCCCTAATACCGAGTATTAGGAATTTTTTTTTTTTTCTCTCCTCCGCCCGCAATTTATTTTCCTCCTGCGAGAAGGAAAAGTCATAAAAAGAGGAAAATTCTGTCGGAAAACAAATCGGTGAATGAATTTCGGGGCCGAAACTCTCCGTTTATCCAGGAAAATAAGAATTTCATTTTGTTTTTTTTTTTTGTTTTTTTTTTTTTTTTTTACGAAGGAGGGGAAATAAAAGATAATTTTCCGAAAGCATCACAAGAAAGCCGGATAAAATATGCCAAAAGGCGAAGAGGTTCTCACAAGTCCATTACAAAATACCTGGAGACACTCGAGGGATTGTTTTTAAGTAATTCCGCACTCCTACAAGCAATTATCTTCTACCTCCGACCACCGCAAATATAAATATACATGCGTTTATACATATAATAATTACGGATAAAGTTTATTCCAGTGTGTTTACATAATTTTTCCATTTCTGTTCGCTCTTTTCAGAAGGGAAGGGAAAAGCTGCGATTTCAACTGTACCCAGAAGAATTTTCCCCTTCTCCCCCCCACCCCCTTGTTCAGCATGTGCCACGTTCCGGAAGTTTAATCTGAGAGAAAGGAAGATGCGACAGCAGCCTCGCGTGAAAGAACAAGATCCTAGCTGTCGTCGGCACCCATACGAGAATCACGGCGGTAAACCGGTACGGGACCTGCAGAGCAGGAAGACATTTTCCAAGGCGTCGCCCATTTTTCCCTCCTTCAGCCGGGTCAGCAGCAAAAGGGAAGGGGATTTTTCATGCATTTCAATCCCGACGGGGAAACTACCCAAATCAAACCAACGAAAAAAAATCGGAACAGGTCGAAAGGCGAATCAGGCGGAGAAATGAAAATTATTGTGACCTGACGCCTCCCCAACATGCTGTTCAGGTATTCTGGGAGTGCGATTCATCGAAGCTGCCTTTGTCAGGAATGCACGTCGCATTTAATCGCAGCGTTCACGCCAAATGCGAGATCCGAAATCTCCGGCTAAGTGCAAAAGTGATTAAATTATCCGTATCCCTAAGGATTTCCGCCACGAAATCTGGAGCCACGACGGTAGAAAATGGAGTTGAGCTCCGTGTATAAAAATGTTTTCCCGGATTATGACAACCACGTATTTATTATTTAAACCTTGACGAATGCGTACGAAGCCGGGGAACGGGAGAAAAATTTCCCGTATGGATCATCAGGGCCTTTTCACAAATGTCACGCAGATGAAGCCCACCCCCAGGGGGTGGGGCGGGGGGTTTAGGGGGCCGCGGTTCAGGAAAATTCTTTCTCCCGGTGCCGCGAGTCACTTCATCATCTTCAATTTTCCGCGGAGATCTCGTTATCATCCCCTCCTCGCCGAAAGTTCAGCAAATATCGGCGCCGAGGTGAGGGAGAGGGATGATTTTAAAGCAGTTTTCCCGGATTCGCCACCCGCCCTTTCCGCTTTCGTATTTTCCTTTTTTCTTCGCCTCCAGACAATCGAAATTTCGCAATTTATATCGACGTTAAATAAATGGCGGGGGGGGAGGGGGTGCGAACGAATCCCCCCCCTCCGCCGGGAGGGAGATTTTAAAAAAATCGAGGCCTCTGCTACTCGGATAATTCACGGTGGAAAGAACAAAAGGGAAGAAATTTTTCCCACATACACGCACCCCTCCCCGCAACCCCCTCCGAACATCTCAAGGTATTCTGATTCATTATTAATATTAAGTGAAATCGGTTTTCGTGAAAGCTTCCGGCCCTAGTCGAGATTTTCCGACAGCATCTCCCTTGTCACGGAGTTTTCCATTTTCGCCACATGATAAATGAACTTCCCTTTCTCTTTTTTTTTTTTTTTTTAATTATTTCCCGGTCCCGCGCCCCGCTTCCCCTTTCCCTGGTTTTTCCCCAACGGTCAAAAACTACGGGGATTGTTCTGGTTTTTTTTTTCCTCGTTTTTTTTTCTGCACACACGAACCAGCAACCCCTTTCCCCTCCACCCCCGGGCCTACGCCTTTCATGAAAATATTTTTTTTGTGTGTGTGCGCGCGCGATTCCCTCTGTTAAAACGCCTTTGGGCTCTCGTCCGATGGAAAACGTTTTCGACGGCGAAAACCTTACCACCCCCACCCCCCCGCACTCGCCGATAAATGCCGAAACGAGGAATCGTCATTAAAGACGCGGATCAGGGAAAGCGCGTCGAGGGAAAACCAAAAAAAGGTATCAAACGAAAGGGAAATTTCACGGGGTTAAAAATTCATTTTAATTTCCGCGGCGCAATATTCCATCTCCGCGGTACTTTAAAAATTTTTTTGGCGTCGGCTCATTTGAAAACGACGAGGTCCGCATCTGCTGCCACTTGCTGATTGACGTCAGGCGTCGCCAAACGTGAAATTACAAATACAGGTCGACCGATGAATCCTTTTTTTTTTCCCTCAGCGAACCCGATTTGATATTTTGCGGCAAAACATGCGAACCGCGAACCTTCGGTCGATACCTGCGCAACGCGGGAACTGGAAAAGGATCTGCCCGCGTCTGCAACATGAAACGGGTGGGCCCTCTGTTTGTGCATCTTACAAAGCGAATAAGTTTTTATTCCGAATGCGAAACTTTTTACGATTTTACTTATTATGCCCGACGATCATCAATCCGGTTAACAGTGGAAACGGGCGAACCTTCAGATGTGCAAAATCGCACGTCGAAGAAAGGCAGAAAAGAACAAAGGGGAAAACGCGAAGGGAAAGGTTAGAAATGTGCGCTCTTAAAAGGTAAAATCAATGAAGCTGAAATCAAATCTTTTAGACTAATTTCCGGAGCCTTTTTTTTTTTTTTTCATCCCCAAAGCCTTAAGCCCTAAGCCCGAAGATGGTGGCGGGGATGAAAAGGGAGGAGGGAATAATAAAAAAAAAAAAAAAAAAAGTTGAAGGAAACTTTTTTTTCCTGCAGAACGTGTTCATCTTGGAGAAAAATCTGAAAAGCAGAATTAAGTGGGAAACGAAGATTCGACATTTTTTTTTATAACCGAATGGGTGTCTTTCATCCGTAAAATTACAAATATCATTGTTTGGAGGACCTTTTTTCTTAAGCGATTCTCTCTTTCCTATCGTGCACGCTTCAACTCAATAGGTTAGATCGGATCAAATGAGTGCATGTATTCCTGTACTTATAATTAATCCCGTGCCCTTCAAAACAAATCGTAATATTCCCATTATAGACGAAATTGCAATAGATTTTACGTATATAAATAACCTCATATAAAACGCGTGTAAATTTACACGTGTAACGCGTAAGAATGCGTCATGACGATATGAAAGATTTTTATTCTCTAACTGGTTAATCGTAAATTGTGTAACAATTACGTATGTTCCACATTGTGTATATATATATGCACACACTAAAAATCATATTCGAACAATCCTTTAGTTAATGCAGGCTCGTCAGTAGACGGAAATATAAAGAAATGGTCAAATCGCGTCCACAAAATGTCAATATCAAGCAGCGGCTTCAAACCCTGAGCGATGATTAATAGAAAAATGACCATTAACGTAACGAATTAAACGGACCTGTAAATAGACATGTGATCAGGCAAAAATACCTGAAAAATTTTCAAAAAGTGTGATCGCCTCATGCGAAGCGATAAGCGACAAGTCTTTCGAAATGCGGTTGGACATTGAAAGAAATGATTCGAGAGATGCTTGGGAAATTTTGGTTCAGCCATCAGAGGTACGTCATGCCTAACGGAGGTAAACAGCCCTTGCGCTTAGGGCTGCGTGACTGAAACTTATCCGAGTAGCATTTCAGCACAATTCCGTAACATCGCCGACAAAAAGATAAGATGCTTTAATTTGTGAGCGAAAGAAGGTCTCCCCAACCGTTCGGTTTGTGAGACGACTGTGCGATGGACGCGAACAGTTTTTTTTCGAGCGTGAAACCAGGTTCGAGGGAGCGACCCGAAAGGTTTTAGAGCGCACCACCGAAGGAACCCGCTAAGGTATCCCGGGAGTGTTTTAGAGAGCCCGGAAGCGATTTTCGGGGAACGAATTAAAAAGGTCGCACTCGGTGTGAAATGGCAGTCATGGATCTGCCGGGGGTGGCAAGTTCTACCCTCCGGTGGTAATTAAGTTACCACCCTATGAATCTTTTGATTTGAAATACTCTCCATGTGGAGCTTTCCCATCGTTTTCATTCACCTCATCAGTTTCGATGCCTTCTGGCTTTCTCGTCCGCAGACCTATCATTTATTCATTTTCCAAACTCCTCTGTCCTCGGTCTCTTTTTCTCTCCGCCTTTCTTCACGGAAATATCCCTTGACGGAGGAAAGAGCAACTTAAACGGAAGCAAGCGAAGAAAAGCCTTTTTTTTTTTTTTCCTTTTTTTCCGGAAAACTGCCCAGTCGGAAAATCACCGGTCCTTTGTCTCTCCTTTGCCTCTGCTAATTAAAACTCTTGTCGTTTATTCGGTGTAAATTTAAAGAACTTTTTAGTCTTCTGTTTTTTCCACAGGAACGAGGGCTTCCTTTTCTCTGGCGAAATCAGAGTTTTTTACGATGTTTGCACAAAACAGGAAAAATCCTTTCCCCAGTTGACACGTAATTTAAAATGCTTGAAAATGGCGTCAACATGAAACTGAAGATATTCAGAATGCCTTTTCAATATGGCGGATGTTTTGATGTTTACCTTAAAAGCCCGCTGGAGAACGCGAAAACCATTATAAAACAAATCGTTGAGAAGCGGGGAGGGGGTGGCCACGCGCCCCCCTCGCTATCCATCCAACAGGGGGATGCTAGGATAAAAAGGGAAAATTCGTATTTAGAGATGCTCCCCGAGCCATTAAGTGAGTCATTTTTGAGTGAATGAGGAAGGCGAGGTCGGATCAAGCGGGATACGGGGAATACGTGATGAATGTACTATCAGCGACACATGAATAGGTACTCGTTTTGAAATAAAGAACATTATCCAGATCAAATGGTTAAGTTATCTAATCCCAGTGACTCAGTGCGAACTGGGACACCTGGGGAATCAGCCCTTGCAGATCAACCCCTAACAAGAACCTCCGCTGCAGCTCGTAAACGCTTCCGAGCGAGTAAATCTAACGATTCGTCCGGGGACGTCCGCCGCCTTTTCTTTAGACGACCCAACAGCTTTTATGCTTTTCAACCGAGGTCCGTCATCATCTAATTCTTCACCTCCGCGGCAAAACACGCTACAATGTTACAATTCTCTCGCTATGCTTCAATGATCCTTCAGGATGCTGCGTATCATTTCTACTAACGCTTGTAAAAACGTTTTCTTAAAAAAAAAAAAAAAAAAAAAAAAAAACCCCTTTTTATCGCCATTTTCAGGACCTGCTCCAATGCCAATTTGTTACAATGAGAAAACAGCTTTGCAAGGCCAATTCCAAGATTGCATGGAAAAAATCCATTAAAGGCAATTCCATGACTTCAATTTTCGCAATCACGAGCATTAAATGCGTAGTTAAATTAAATATCTGTCAATCTCGGCAGATAATTGTAGGGTTATCTAGTCACTGATCTCATTATAAAAAAAAATTTGACGCGTAACTGTAGAAGTTACCGACAAGTACCGAATGTTTGCCAGCTCACAGCAAAAGCGACACAACCCGGTCACTGCATTACTGCTCTGATACAGCTTATTAAAATGTAAAATAATTCAACATTATCCGATTAATATTAAATAAGGTAAATGACTTCCGACGCAAAGCTCCTGGTTCAAAAATTTAAGTTATGCCCGATCTTGAGATATCAGTCGAAATTATCTACACTTGGGAAAAGTGAAAAGGGAAAGCAACGCAGAAGACGGGGAGGAAAAGCGGAATTCTGACAATCCGCCCCCCACCCCCGGAAAGCATCGAACAACAAATCATAATCGTTAATTTCGCATAAAGAGGAAAATTTTCGGCGGGAAAACGGGGGGGGGGTTGGGGGGGGAAAACGAAGCAACTACAATAAAGGAGAATGGACGGGAAAATTTCAGGTTAGCGAAGAATATAAAACCAATTGCCCCGGCATTGATTTTCCCGGCAGGAGAACGGGAAAACACATGTTGCGGGAACCGCTTATTTTTTTTTTTTTTGATTTATCTTTTTTTTTTTTTTTTTTTAAAGTACTTTCCACCAAAAAGTTTTTCGATGCGCCAATAAATTTCACACGGGAGCCGAGCACCGGGGCGACTTCGAGGCCGACAGCCAGGCACGGTGAAGCTCAAAGCACCTCTTCCCCCGTGCGCCCTGGAACGGGAGACCCTTCCATTCCGGAAAAGGGATTTTCGGACATTCATCCAGCCCGCGTCCGAAGGCGAATCGCCGGAAATGTCGGGAGCGAGGAAGGATTCGGATGCAAACGGGGCATGAAAAACAGCGAGAACGCCGGGTTCATTTTTCCCATCCCGGTGCGAGGGACCGAAAACGTTGATCGCGGTGGAAACTTAAGAAGGCGGCGGAAAAGCTTCCGGTTTTCCGTTTTTTTTTTTTTTTTTTGGCGTGCAAAGCACCGCGAGGAAAGACCCGAAAGTGCGTGCACACCCCTGATCGAATCTATATATTTTTCCGACGAAGAAAAAAAAAAAAGGATTCGTATACATCATGGAAACGTAATTTCTCTCCGGAGCGGGCGGGGAAGGCTCCGGGAAATGGAGGCATCAGCAAACACGATGCGGCATTAAAGGACGAAAAATCCCGCGTGAAAATGGAGGAAGAGCGAAGGAAGAGAAAAAGGAGGAAACGTATTTTAAAAACCTTTTTGTATGAAATGTAACCACGAAGACCGCAAACCCAAAAGGGCAGAAAATTTTATAAACCTATGACAAGTATTAAGCCCTTTTTCAAGCCACCTTCCTCCTAAGGTTGCGCCCCCTAAGCGAAGCATGCGAAGCTCCGCCGAATAAAAGAAAATCGTAAAATGTCAACCATTTTAAATTTTTATATTCTCCATAAGGGAAGCATGGGTTTTTAAAAATTGACAACTTTAAGCTTCTCCAACAATGCCCCGAACGGTGGACCGTTCGGCGAGGGAGGAAAAGCTGCGAGGGCGAGACCAAAAAAAAATTTTTTTTTTTCCCCTTTCGTGCGAACCTGACCCGAAAGCCATCGGCTCCGGGGGGGATTCGAGAAATGGAAAATTCGATCGGAGAGAACGCGGGGGGAAATATGCTCGGGGGAACAAGGTCCGACGGCGGAACTCCGGCGGGTTTCGGTTCGACTCGGGGGGGGGGGAACCCACCGAGAAGCAAGGAAGCTAGCGGGCGCTGGCGGTTTACTCGCGCGGTTAGGTTCGATGCAGCGCAAATGGAACAGAAAGCACGGAGAGGGCTGCTAAGGAGCAGGGGCAGAGGCCGGGACGGCTCAGAGGGGGTGATTTCTTGAGAACGCATCACGGCATTCCGGGTCGTGGATCTTGATTCTTGCTCGAGATTCCCTTCCCCGCATTTGCAAGGCGGTGGGCGGGAGACCGGCGACTCCTGCCACTTTGACCGCCGTGGGGTGGGGGGGGGGTGGGAGTGGAGATAAGCCTCTGCCACTTTTCCTGGGCGAAGGGAGGCTTCGGGACGAGGAAAGGAGAGGAAGGTTCGCTTTTTTTTTTTTTTTTTTTTTTTCGGTCGGCTGCGGAGTAGTGATTAAGAACACCGACGGTTTCCGTTGTGTGAACGCCTCGAACGAGTCCAGTTGTTCTGACCGACGAAGCGAACGTGTCTACAATGAGTTATTGTGACATTTAAACTTAAAGGCGGTCAGGCGGAAGACAGTTTTCTGTACTTTTTTTATTCCTTTCCTGTTCGCTTCACTCGACTTTCCCGCACGTTTTTATGAGGTAAACGTCTTTTCCCGTTCTTAAACGCTTTACGGGAATAAAATGAAGTTTTTTTTTTTCATTTTCTTAACGAGCAAGCAAATAAAAGGAAAAACGGGTCGTTTAACCGTGTAAAAATCCATTACCATTTTTAAGTTAATAAGACCGTTTTCCTAATAAAACCGCACAGGGAAGCAATCAACCCGATGTCATCCCTCATTTCGGCACGGGACCGTGGAAACCGGAAGTAAGAGAGGATCTGCGCTTCGCATGATACGTGGAAAGCGGAAGACCTGTTTACGTAACTGCTTAAATCATTCGGCATATGATTGTAACTTTTCAAGGAAAATGCCGGAGCTCTTTTTGAAACTTTCCCGAGCAGTTGCGCAAAAAGCTCGAGTCCGCGCGGGCTAAGAACGCTGCAGGAAGCATCTCGCCAGGATTCTTGATAAAATTTTTTGTCCCGAGCAATGATTCCGCAACCTCTGCATACAGTTTTGGATTTCGAACTTTACCTTTGCTGCGGTTTTCCCGCTGTCTTCCCTTTTTGAGGGAGCTCGCCGATCACTAATCGAGGAAAAAAACGAGGTTGGTGCTTCGCGCGCTGCATATCGGGAATTGTAAAAAGTCGAAGCAACGCACAGGGGAAGAGGGACAGACCCCAAATCGTGACGTGCACTTTACGGAGCGGGCGGATGGTTCATTCGAATGCGGGGTTGCTGCTGTTCGATCGGATGCCTCAAATAAGCGCAAAATGACGAAGAATTGCGATTCTCTCAAGTGCATAATGAAAAAGACAGATCAAAATTTTCTTTCCCGAGTTAATAACAAAAGGAAGCTCTAAATTCGAACATGAAAATCGGATTCGAGACAGGAGTAAACTTCGTGATACTGCATTTCCCTACGGCACTGTAAAAATAAACTTCTGCAGATTGAAGAAAATCTTTCTTAATTAAAAAACAAAGTTGAAAAGATTCGGAATAAAGAGTGGAAAATCAATCAAGGAAAACGGGAATTGATTGATGGGATTATTCTCCCGGAGGGGGTGAAAGGGTTTAAGAAAGGCTGTTAAACTGAAGGGAGGAGCGGCGAGGGATGGAAAATCGGCGACGACAAAGTAATAAGTGTGTGAAAGTTGTAAAGTTGAAATGGAACCAGTAATGAGCCCGTAGGAATCGAAAGTTTTCGAGACTTGGGGAAAACGAAGGAAAATTCCTTGCCCCATCCAATTAGCGAACTGCAGGAAAGGCGAAAATCTCAGCCTCGCTCGAAAGATAAGCTGACAAACTAATCCGCAAACCGATGTACAACAACCTATTCGGACTCTCGTCGATTCGATTAATCATTTAATTTTACGTCGGATGCTGCGGCAGACGGAGATAAGCAACCAAAATGGCGAGCGAAGCAGTTGGATATAATGAAGTGGTGAAAAATTTTCGTTTCCAGCGGATAAAAACGGCAATCCTCTTAAACGATGAAAGGTTTGGAAGTAATGCTCCCAATCGAAAAGAAATGTAATATAGCATCGCGAAACTGGTTGTATAATTTACGGGGCATTAACGCAACGAGGATATGCCATAAACGAATACGCGATCAGAATTTTTCCCCCGGACCGTTTGGGAAATTTCATAGCTTTTTTCTTTTTTTCAAATAAGGGACGAAAATTTAATTTATTATTAATTTTACCTTGTTACCAATGCGATAAAGTTGTTTAAAAGCCCTTTTTAAAGGATTTTCCGTTCAACTGAATTTGAGGGTGGTTGTTCCTTTAATAAGTTGTAAGGCTTTAACAATAATCTGTAAAGCTTAGAACAAACCGTGAAAAAAACACCTGGAATCGAGGGTACATAAAAAGGGAGCTGCAACCGTCGAAGAGAAATATTTTAAATCTTTCGGGAGCCTCTGATTAAAAAAAAAAAAAAAAAAAAAAAAGGGAAAAAAAATGCTGAAAAATGATCTCAAACCACACAAAAAAATGATTCCCGTAAATAAGAAGAATTGAAAGAGAAAGAAGAAAAAGGGAAAGAAAATCAGAACAAGGTAGAGGAAGGGATGGAAAAACAGTTAAGCAGAGGGAGGCAGGGCGGAAAGGTAAAATCGGAAAAGCAGGAAAGCGGTATGTCGACATGGTGATGACAGGCCACGCCTACAACCGGTCCTTGGTTTCCGTTTTTCTCTTTTTTCACACCCCCCCCCGCGCCCTCCCTCACCCCTCCCCGCGTATTTCCGTTTTCGGATATCCGGCCGTCAATCCGGTGCGTCGCGAACGACGCCAAATTATCCCCAGGTACTCCGATTTTCGAGCCAAAAGTCCGGAGCCCCTTCCCAAACTCTCCTACCCTGCTCCCGTCACACCCGGAACCGGAAACTCTTTAAGAAAAGTCCTTCATTTGAAAACCGAACCTCATCGTTTTCAGCAATTTCATCCTTTTCCCACCCGTTCGCTTTTCGCTGACTCTCTCTCTCTCTCCTCTCTCTCTCGCTCCTCGTTCTTTTCGGCACCTGTGCTCTTTCTCACACTTTACTTGGGGCCCGTTTAAAAAACGCCTAACTCCTTTTTCCCGGGCGTTTTAAAATCGGAGGCGCCGCGTTTCTCTCGCCGTTCGGGGATCGTCCGCTCGGCTCCGGGATGCGACGAAAAGAGCTTAAAGTGAAAAAAAAAAAAAAGGGAAACCTCGCTGACGGTGCAATTTCCCCGTTCGGGGGCAATCGCCCGGCCACCCGCGCAAGGGGAGTTAATCCACCGAAAGCGGAAACCCGGCAATTGATATATAATCTTTTGAACTTTTACGGAATCAAATTCGACACAAAAGCTTACGAACTTCCGCGGCAACCTAAGAAGACGCAACGAGTCGTCGTCGCGACACGGTCGAACCCTTCTACCGGCAGTTGGACCGGGGCTTCGGGGAGGAACGTAAGAAGGCGGAGTGTCGACGGGTCGCAGACGGGGAAACCGCGATTCTTTTTAGGAAGCGGAAGCGCCGTTTAATTTTAGGGGGCGGAGAAATTACATGGTAAATGTCAGAAGAGCAGAGCTTTCGACGGGGTAGCTTCCACCCTCTTACTTGTCACTTGTAATATAAATGTAATCGTAGCTTTTTCCTTTACTTCTGATGGTGACTTGATAAACTCTTTGAAAAATTGCTTTTGAACAGTTCGGACGTACAATCGGCGTGCGAAAGGGAAAAAAGTTGCTTTAATTTGTGTTGAGCTGTGAGGGGGGTCGAGAGTCAAAATGTGAAAAGTTCCGCGAGTCGTTTCGGTGTCGGCGAAAAAAAAAAAAAAAAATTAAAAATACCTGAAAATCTACGAGTAACCTTTTCGATTCCTTGGGCAAAAAGATTGAGGTAGACGAAAATTACGAATCACATTGTCTAACCACAGATATTCGCTGCTTTATCCAGATACGTGAAGAACTGGACACGAAAGCTTAAAAAAAAGGCCATATTTAAAAATTAAAAAGGTTCAATTTTTAAATTGCACAAGGCAATTTCTCAAACTTTTCGGCCATTTTACACGATAACTCTCTACGTGCACTTTCTTAAAAATATCGCCTCAGATAAACGATAAATTTTAAAAAAAAAAAAAAAATTTTTTTTTTCCTGCTGGAAAATGTAAAAATAAAAAAGACAGGGTGGATTGTCCTAAAAATAAAATCACTTTGACCCGTTCAGGTTCTTTTTTTCTTTAAATTATTTACATTCGCATGAGAGAGGCCTCGCTTCAACTTAGCCGCGGACATACGCTGTGAATACTTGCTCAAACAAAAAACGGGGGAAAAAAGGGGTGGCTTTTCGGGCATCGCAACCTCTAAAACACGTAAAGAGCTGCGGTGCTTGAAAGAAAAGAAAGCAAAGAAAGGGGCGCCGGAGGAAAGGGTCCACCTCCGAAGCTCCAAACCGATCGAGACCCGCTTTTTCCCGCAGCAGGCATCCCCCCCACCCCGTTTCCTTTTGCTCCCGCCGTGGCCCCCAAAAAGCTGAGGGAGGAGGGAGGCGTTCAAGAAGGTGAGCAACGATGATGGCTTGGGAGGAATTAATTTCTCCGCGAAGACAAATACGGGGGAGGCAGAGCAGAAGAAAAGGAAGCGAGAGCGGAGGACGAACAGCGAGGCCGGGAAAAGGGACTGGAAAAGGTTCAGAAAGAAACTGATTTAGAACTTCTCGTTTTCTTGACAATGAAAGGAAATCTCCCATTTCTTGAAAGCGGGAAAAGGAAAACTTAAAGTGCTTTGTCAGATAAATGCAAAGCGATTCGCTTTTCCAGCCTCGGTCCCCCGAGCACATAACCGCGCTCCCCGTCCCGCTGACATTGCCATTTTCCGCGGCCAGCGCGAACGCTTTGCGTACCTGGCGGACGTGATTCGTCGCCCGTTCCCGCTCCTCCAACCCCCGAAGCGAATTTCTCGCGTGCGACCCCTCCGGATCAAGCCCGAGAAAAATGTCGGGCGCTCGCGTACTTTCACGTACGGCATAAAATAGTTAAAAGATCGCGTTAAATTATTTATTTTCCTCACCAAAACGATTCGACTTACTTGGTTAGATAACAAACGATAAATGTTTTTAGTTTTTACGCGGGATCAGATATATTTTTCTCCTGCATTCTAACACTCGAAAATACCATTCACGTAAGGAACGCTGTCGAAGTAAGAAGTTAAACACTGAAGAATACATATAAAACAAAAACTTTTAATATTTTTTTAAGATCAAATGAACATTCGAGTCGGCAGTGACCAAGTTCTGGCATCGGTGAACTGATATGGGCACAGGTACGTATGCATCAGTTGTTAACTTCTGATTAACGGGGTAAGAAAAAGAGGCGAGATAGGTGCGCAGGGGGAAAACGCCGAAGGGTTTCGAGAGCAAATGGAAAATTCGCTTTAAGGGTTGAGGAGAAGGGTTACGCGACCTGTAGCTGATAGCGTTAATCTTCCATTTCCTCGCCGGAGGAGCATTTAAGGGAGAAATAACGGAGATTCGACCCTCCTCTTGAAAATGGAGCGCCTTTTATTTTATTTTATTTTTTTTTTTTCAAAACGGAAAAGCGGATAATCCCCCGCCGGTGCGGAGCGGCGGCGCAGTCGAGAAGATGACAAAGATTCGTGACACTTTTTATTTATAATGACTTACGGCATCAATTGGAGGGATTACCCCCGGGGGTGGTCTTGGGGTGGAGGTCCATCCTCTGGCCTTTCGATCTTTCCGCCGCCGTTCGATGGGACCTCGACTCGCCTTTCCCTCGCTTCGATCACGATCCTAATCCACGGCACTTAAGCGGGGCACCCCGGTTCCTTCCACCCCCTTTTTCGGGTGGACCCGGCTTGCGCTCGAAAGCCTGCTCACACGCAGGGCGTGGGTCATACGCTGCCTTCGACCTGGGGGGGAGGTTTCGGCCGGGCTAAGGATCGATGCCTTTGTCCGTCTTGCGCGCTTGGGGGGGAGGGTCGCGATCCCCGAAGCCCTTCCCCGGCGAGCCTTTGCGAAAAATTTTTTTTGTCGATTCCGTGTTCAAGCATCCGTCAAACTGAAAGCGAAATCTTTTCCGGACGGATTCTCGGTTTTACAAAAACCTCCCGCATATTTTTGTTCTTTATATTCGGATTCATTAGACTGTTAATGGGGAAAAGGGGAGGGAGAGACAGGGGGTGGAAAAAAAAAAAATAAAATATTCTGGAAAAGGAAAAAAGAAATTCCTTGGCGAGCAGTCAGGATCGGATTTGCTATTTATTCCATAATCCTTTTTTTTTCCTCTCTCTCTCTCTCCATGGTCTTGTATTTTAATCTTTTGATGATTTGGCTCTCTTTTTTATTTTTTTTTTTTTTTTTTTTTTTGTCCAAACATTTTTCGGTCGAGGGCACTCGAAATCGGGGGGTTTGTGGGATGATCTATCTCCCGACACGTTTCACCCCCCCATGTTCCGGGCCCTTTCCCGTGCACCCTCCACCGCAGCGTTATTGGAAGTCTTCGGTTATGAGCGTGCATGTGATGTGAAAGCCGTCAGTTTAGTAATCTGGATTAATGTTTAATCGCGTTTCAAGTGGCCCGTAAACCCCCGTGTCAATAGAAGGCGCTTACATTCTACCATTTATTGAGTTTACATGCAATTTCTAAATGGGTATTACACGCGAAACTGACGGATATTTTCCGCGGAAAATCCGAGCCGATGCACGCCGCTCCGGATGCTGCGAAAAGCGGAAATAAAAGAAAAATATTTGCCGAAACGGAATCGCTGCGATTTTACAAATAAAAAAAAAAAAAAAAAGAAAAAAAAATTATCCGCGATGCGAAAAACTAACGACTAAAAATAATTACGCGGTATAAATTAAACTCGTGTTGTCACCCTGCAACCCCGTCCGCGCTGCATTTACAATGGTGGTGCATTGCGATTGGCGCTGAATCGTAATTTTTTTTTCCGTATCGAATATTCAGCGTTGTGCGTCGCTGCCGAGGCAGGGCAGCATCGTTTTCCTGATATTTTCCCGTCGAAAGGGGAGGTAAACCCTCGGAAGGGTAACGATCCGAAATGAGCTAAATATGTAAATTTTTCACGTGCTAAAAGCCACCTTAAGAACTTGCGAACGGTTCCCAATTGGCTTGCACGATCGGAATTCAATCGCCGACGGATTACGAGGGGAAAGGCCCAAAGTCAGCGGCGGGCAGGGAGACCGTCTCTTCCTCGGCAGCATCTGATGAACTTATTTCCCCCGCAGATAACTCGTAAATATTAAGAGAGGGTTGCTCGGGAGACGATGGAGATCGTGTGATTCGGGACACATGACTTATAACCCGGCATGTGCATCAGCGTGCGCGATCCCCACATCATTCTTACGCACGGGTCCGATCCGGGGGTAAGCCACCCTTCGATCGTCGTCTGAAGGAAAACCCAAATTAGCTGCATTCCCCGGTTGAAGCCACCTCCCGGGGTTCGCCCGATTTCCCGGAGCGGGAAAAGGAAAAGAAAAAAAAGGTTCGGAGTCAGGTTATCCGAAAGCGAAACTGATTGATCGCCCGCTCGGATTCTTTGTTTCTCTTTGTAGGTGATCGCTTGCTGGATATTCCGTGTAAAGTTTGTGGCGATAGATCATCCGGGAAACACTACGGCATTTACAGCTGCGACGGTGAGTTCACGACAG
>JAOWBB010000003.1:1007422-1043159 GCA_028565995.1 Ricinus marginatus
TTATTTTTTTTTTAATGCCGATTTATTATTTTTTTTTTTTTTGCTTCTTTTTCTTGTGATAAAATACTTTTTTAAAATCCTTCAATGTTGATAATTCCAATTTTATCTTATTCGTCAGCTTTTTTGTAATCCTTCACGGGTTTTACCAGTGCCTTAAGCAAAAGATTTTAGTTCTCCATCCAATAACTTTTATTTTTTTTTGTTTGCTCCACTTTTTATAACAAAAAATCTGTTTTAGCAAGAACTAGAACCAAAGATATTTTATAACTTCCTTAGCTTTTTTAGGATTCTTCGTGTTTTTCCTCGGCAGGAATAAATTTTTTGCAAAAGGATCCAAAGTAAAATTTTCCAGATGGATAGTTAACTCTTTTACTTAGATTCGAAAGAATATACAACGAAACTTTACTTTAATGGTATTAGATGTAATCGCTGATGGGTTATCAGATAACACTGTCGTTCTCGATTGTTTAGTGGAAAAGAAGTCCTCCTTGCTGTTTTGCTAATCGTAAAGCAAACATTTTGGTCCGTCGTAAATTACAACTGGAGAAATCAAGATCAGTAAACAGTTCTGAATGTTTTGGAAACTTGTGAGAGGTTTATTTTTTCCCTTTTCTTTGCTGCTTTTGTAAAACCAAACGGTGCTAGCATCTGAAACATCAGTTTTAATGACTGAAAATCCAATTGATTCTTTGCCGTTGATATCTCTGACGGAAAGGAAAGTCCGAAAAAGTTGACAAAGTCAGATCCCGCAGCACTTCGAAAAACAGATTGATTCATCTACACATTGAATCAGTCTTCATTATAAAATCATGAAGGGTAAATTTTTATTTTTTATAACAACGTTCTTGATTTTTTTTTTGAACAATTCATTTTTAATTTCCTAATAAGAATTGAGAATTTGATTATAAAGCTTTAATTTTAAAAGTAAAATAAAAAAAAAAAAATCTGAATTATAATTTCGAGATCATTCAGTTTAAAGGATTTAAAAGATTTTTCATTTCGATCAAAGTTAGATCGAAATTTGAAATATAATCTGAGGTAGAATATATTTTAGATCATTTCATTTTTCGGCAGGACAGCTTAAAATAGGAGAAACGTGGAAAATGGCTAATGTGGTTTTTTGATTAGCATGAAACCTTGGAAGTTTGCGAACGGGAAAAATGAGAAATGCTGGGAAAAGTCACGAGAAAAGCCTTTCGATGTAATAAAAAAAAAAAAAGAAACCACAAGATTTGAGGAAATTTTGCACCGACTGGAAAATGTTTGGACTTAAATTGACGGAAGACCCGGCCGAAACTGCCAAAACTTTTTGAAGTCCCTCTCTCCTCTTACGAAATATTAATAGCTTTTCAAAATGAGTCTTTTAATGACTGACGAAATCAATGGAGATCGAATAAAAAGCTCTTAAATATATGATTTCTGGGGCAAAGCTCTGCCCCTCCTCAGCCCAAGACGAGGAAAGCTCGATTCCTTTTGCGACCTGCTAATTTTCATCTTCGCTATTGGGAAATCGGAAAAGAAAAGGAGGAATGGAAAAAAAAAAAAGGAAAGAAAAGAAATGAGAACGTCGGGGAAAGTTGAAAGTATTAAAATTCCTCATAAGATTGACGCGGAGCAGATTTATTGCTCCGAATAGGGTCGAAAGATTTCGAAATTTGTCTGTCGCGGGGTATTTCCCTTCTTGAATTGCAATCGATTCCCTTTCTTGGGGGAAGAACGGGGAACGCAGATTCGATTGCAAATAATCATCAGTTTAGGGGATGGTCGCAGCATCCCGAATCCGTGGAGAGATGAAGGGTCCGTTCGCCGGAGAGCTCGATTTCGGTTTTGCGAATCGACGAAATCGAAAAGCGCTGAAAGTGAAAGCCAATTTCCGGAATAGCAAGAAGGAAACAGGAACAACAGAAAATTTTTAATGACGATATCAGAGCAGCTGCGGAGAGAGGGGAGGGGGAGGGAGGGGGCGAGAAATCGATAATGCAAATCAAGCAGCACGAAGACCCCCGTCTAGGGGTGGAAGAAAGGGAGGATATCACTCCCCGTTTCGAGTAAGGCAATTTTGAGATGTACGTTGCGAAGTACATAATTGGGAAAATGTTCCCCGCACGAATTGTCATTCCCATTTCGAAAAGGATCTTACATTATGTATATTATTCTGCGTGCAAGAATAGTTTTGCATTATGTTTTTATTACATGAACAAAAAAAAAAAAAAAAGGGACGTCAGAATTTCATTATCATATATTAAATGTTACAAATTTCTGTTATTTATCGAACGGGATTGGTGACCGGAGAGATTTATCAACAGACATTATCCATTAATGAAAATTGCGCTATGGATAACCAATTAAATTCTTATTCACAGTCCACTAATATCGACTTAACAATAAAAATTGTGATTATCGCGCTCACGTCAAATTGTGTTTTCATAGCTTTTTCTTTAATATTTGCACATATCTTTACTCGGAAAGATTTTCGATAGATTTTTTCGAATATCTCTTAAAGAAAGATGACGGCAAATAAGGCGGAGTCGATGCATTTAATTCACCGAATATCGCATTAACATACGATTACGGAGGATATGTATTCGATAATCATTTTTTTTTCTTTGTTTCTTTTATCAAGGAAAAATATATCAAAATATCATTTTGTCTTTTTCTTCGACAAAAGCGAAACACGGCCCCGTGGGTCTTAACATGAACTGGCTGTTCATTTTGATACAGCTTGTGAAAAATCCTGCGGTTCAATCTCTAATGTGCACGATATCAGAGAATGATATTTTAGACGAAAATTCGATGTCTGACCCAACAGAATTTTTTAACGCCACGTTAATTATTTCGTTTGTCGCAGATATCTTACCGCAACATAAAAAGTGAAGGATTTAATAAATTAACTTTAAATTGCTTGTAAAGAAAAATTAATAAGATTTTTAAAATAGTGAAAAATTTAAGGTAGAAATGTTTATCTGAGAATAGTAGGATTTAATGTGAAGAAAATTTAAGTATTTTAATCTAAGAACGGCCTTATTTAACGTTATATCGCATTTATTAATTGACTAATTTTTCAGAATAAAAAAATATTCGAATTTATTCCGGTAATTGATATTTTTTTTTTTACGCATTAGCCCAAAAAAGTTTTAAAAAATATATACTCTTTAAAATCCGTGCGTATTATATTTTGCGTAAAAATCAACGCCTCTACGCTCAAACAATAATTCGAAATATATCAATCAGTATTTTTTCAAAAATATTAATTAGGTGTAAATAATTTATTTGAGTTATATACATTCATAAAAATAATAAATGGTACATGTGGTGGTCCTAACTGCTAAGCGAGTAGCAAAATATGTCAAATATACCTAACAAACATTAATTTTTATCTTATTGCAATTCGATGATAGCTCTCTGAATATTTTACATTCATAATGTCGGGCACAAACGAAAAAATTTGATATTTACGATGCAAGGAAACCTTGTTTTATTGCCTCGAAAGAAATTGTTATTTTTTTTTTTCCAGTAATTTTACATTGTCAGTTTTCATTTAACATGATCAGGCGGTGCGGAAGGATTGGGAAACCGAGAAAGTTATTGCATTATTTTAAAATTCAAACCGAAATGTTCGTCAATTTGAAGAAGAGAAGAAGAAAAAGAAAGGGCAAATTCAAAAAATTTCATTATTATTATTATTATTATTATTATTATTATTATTTGAAATTTGTGAGATTTTTCAGCCAAAGAAACTGAAAAAGCGGCTCCCGGAGATTTACACCCGGTGAAGAAGTTTAACTTGAAAGAGTGATAGAGCGGAAAAAGATTTTCTCCAGCGTGTGGTTTTTAAGGATTCCTACCCCGGAAGACGGGAGAAGACTTTTTCAAATCCCGCGAGAGTTTTCCCCATTTCGTGGACGTGGAATTTATGTTAAGAGAACTTTCCGGTAACTCCGGGTTTTTTGAAAATTCTGCCGCCGGAAAAGGTTTTGGACCCGGAGACGTTTGTCGCGTTGGCTGGATGCAAAGGGATGGGATGAAACCTTATGAGAAGCGCCCGCGTCATGTATCGGGAGCTGGGCAGAATTATTTTGATTGATTAGGTTTTTCGCTGCGAAAGGTTGTTGTGACAGGTGATTTCTGAACCGCCGAACCTTTTTCCGGGCCCTCCGGATCCTCGTCCGGTCGAGCGAACCTTTCCTTTGTCTGTTTTTCCTTGGGCCCGGCGCCAGCTGAAAATAATAATGAAAATTGCCCGGCCCGAAAATGGAGGGAATCAAATTTAATTTTGCCGTTTTTTCGTCTCGGGTTCGGGGACGGTGAAAAATATCCCAGGTTTTTAACATCAAGATTTTCTTGCCTTTTCAGCCGGAGAATTTGTTGCTGGCGTCGAAGGCTAAAGGAGCAGCCGTAAAATTAGCGGATTTCGGATTAGCGATAGAAGTCCAGGGAGATCAACAGGCATGGTTCGGCTTTGCTGGAACGCCGGGTTACCTTTCTCCGGAAGTACTCAAAAAGGAATCGTACGGAAAACCAGTGGATATTTGGGCCTGCGGCGTCATATTATACATTCTCCTGGTTGGGTATCCTCCCTTCTGGGATGAAGACCAGCATCGGTTGTATGCGCAGATCAAGACGGGGGCCTATGATGTGAGTTAGACAATCTCATCTCGAGGTCCTAGCCCTGTCTGTGCTTGCACTAACAATGGAAGTAAAAGAGAGAATGCAAATACGAACCTGTCAAGCGAGTGCAGAATGATTGCCCCTTCTCGTTTTCGAGTCCGACCTTTTGTTGAACCCAATTAACGGTAGAAAGGAGCCCGATGGAAATCCGAAGACCTTCTTTGGCTTCAAAAGGAGCACAAGCTTGCTAGTCAGAGTCGATCAATACTCATCTTTATGATTATGTTTTCAATATTTTGGAGTGTTCTCTAAATATCGTTCGTTTTCAACGAAAGCGAATACGTGTCCGATGTTTCGATCATTCTCCAAACGTGTTAAATCATTTTCGCAACTTTTTTACCTGCGAAATAGCCATTTCTAAATGGACGAATTCATTAGTGTCAAATTTAAGCTACCTAGCAGGGAATGAATTGAAGATTTTTTTTTTTTTTTTTGCCGGAGCAAGGAAACTGTATTTTAATTGGATTAGATAGAAAATTAGATGACGCGCAAGCTTTTTAAAGCGCAAAATTTTCCGTCAGCTTCAGTAGACGGAGAATTAAAGTTTTTCGAAGCTTTCATTGTTACCGTCATTAAACGGGTAAGGGAGTTAATTTTTTTTTTTCCCGTCCTTCATTTTGGTTTTGCTCGGAGGTAATCCGAATTTTGCCGATTGATGGCGGAAACGAACGGAAAATAACGAAATATCCCGAAGCGTCATCGTTTTTGTCACCTTTCCCGGACCAAAATCTCGCTTGGGTCTTTTCAGTATTTCGGTTTATCCCTTTTTTTTTTTTTTTTTTTATTTAATGCAAGATCCATTCCAAAATCATTTTTCGAGTGCCAACATGATGCATTTGAAGTCACTTATTTTAATTTTAGTCGCAGGATCATGTAGATCACTAAAGTTCAATTCTGCACTCGCATTTTATTTTACGGCACAGTACTGCTTAATTTATGCATAGTGTCTTCGGTATTTGTCTTCTTTTTTGACGAAAGTCTGAAGCTGATTTATCAGCTTCAGACTTTTCTCTACTTCAGACAGAAGTTCATTTTCGCAGGCTCACTTTTAGTTTTTGAACTGAACCAGTTAGAAAATTGCTTGAAATGATATTGGTTTTGTGCAGAGGACCCAGCCCAAGATTATATGATAATATTAATAAGTAAATTCCAACTCTTGGTTGAAGGTTCGATTTAAAAAAAAAAAATAAAATAAAATATTGGGCACTCCAAATGGTTTGGAAAATCCATGGCAGATCCGTATATGGCAAATAAAAATTTAAAGGAGGATCATGAAATATATTTTGAGGGGAAAGATTTGAAAATTTTTGTGCTTTTTTGAATTTTTTAAAAATGAATTTCCCTCATATACACAGCGAAGATTAATTTAAATAACCAAACTCATAATAATGCTTAATAGCGTTTGGCTTAACTTAAAACATTCTGCAATTTTTCTAAATATCCATAAATATAATTCGCATTATAATTTTTTTTTAACTAATCCTTCATTTAATGTTTTTTCATGAAACTGAATTTTGCAATTTGAAGTGGTATCCTTAAACGAGGTCGAGGCAGACAATGCTGTAGGTTACGATTTTTAAGGTTTGATAACGTTAGAATCTCATGGGGGTGTGGAGTACTTTGTTTTTAAACAGAAATAAAAGAAATAACCCTCTTCTGGACGTAACCTTTGAAAAATATATACATATATATATTTAGGTAATGAAGCTGTGACATGAATGTACTGTCATCACTTAAGCATGTGCCATATGCATGAATCGTGCGATTGAGCTTGTTTTAATTTTCAAGTAAATAACTTCGTTGAAATTTTTACCTTTGATATATTCGCCTACTAAAAGGAACAAAAGTTAAATATACGATCCAAGATGTCTGTAAGCGTTCGCCGTGAAAATGTGAAAAGCATTTCCGAATAAAAACATTCAGAATAAATCGAAATTAATATTTTCATATTTTAGATTACATTTTCACGCTTTTTGCGGGTTTTTCAATTTGTTTATGTTGATCTTTTGATTCAGTCAAAATTTGCTTTCAAGCTTAATTGTGAAAAATAATTTTCTCAGGCTATCTTATTGGTTCTTTTATATTTGCAATGCGATGAGTTAGAAAGTTGATCATTAAATGGAATCGTGGCAGAATTAAAATTCGCAGCCTTTTTCTCCACGATATACCGTTCAGCGTTCAATACTTTTAAAAGAGTTTTTCGCTTAAAACGGGGGAAGTTATAGATTTAATGTGGTCATTCCCACAGCAGCTATAACTTTTTTCCTGGGATTCGAATGGACAGCAATTACTAAAATGAAAAAGTTATGTGGGATATTCAAAAGGTTTGTCATTTTCATGTCCACTTCAAGGGAAAAAAAAATTGTTTTTTCTACATTTTTTTAGGAAGCATTACGTGGTTTTTAAATTTTTGATAACATTGTGCTCTTTTGGATTGTAACAGCCATTGAAGAAGGGGTTAAACTGTCAAAATTTATTGTATTGGTGATATTCCGGTTCACACTTTGTCCCCGTAATACGAAACCAGGTTCTGATATTGAAGTTATTAGTTATGTGCTTCTCTTAAGAAAGCATTGTCAGTATATATCCCGCGTATTGTTATGGGTCCTTGATGTTCCCTGTTTTTTTTTTTTTTTTGAATTTTATGATGGAGCAACTTGAAAATATCAAGAATTGTTTGAGTTTTCTTGTTTCTTTTGCTGTGCGGTGAGATGTGATGCGCAGCTCGAAGACCGTGGGGTTACATTTTGTGAAACAAATGTCTAATGCAAACGGCTTAATTCCAGTATCCCTCTCCGGAATGGGACACCGTGACAACGGAAGCGAAGAACCTCATAAACCAGATGCTCACCGTAAATCCTTCGAAGAGAATCACGGCTTCCGATGCCCTTAAACATCCCTGGATATGCGTAAGTATCCGGTCCGGCGTTGTTCAGATTGCAATTCCATTACTTTGCCCGGGAATAAAGGGAACATCGAGCCTTGCAGATTTCCAGTAAATCCAATTTTGCAAATTTTATTTGATGCATTGACGTTTGTCCGAATTTCGGACAATGCGCCGCGGCTACTTCATGCAAGGGCCTCATTTGAATGCCTCATGAATGGTTTAATTGCTGCGCCAGAGCGTGTGACAGTTTGGGTGGAATTTTACAATGGGGAGAAGAAGTGGAAGATTATTTGGAGCTGCAATCCCTCATTCATGTGTCAGCATGCAAATGAAACGATCCGAATGTATTTACCCATCCCAGATATGTTTAAAGCTTCCGTTTAAAATTGACTGTTGGAAATGTGACATGATAATCGAAATTTAAAATCTAACGTTCGGTTACAGCGATAAATGTCGCACTTCCGCCAAGAAATGCTTTATGAAATGAATCGCTTCGCCCTTCCCTCTCTGGGTTTGGGGTTTCCTCGCGGAAACTCCTGCACCAAAAGGGTAATTAAACTGAAGCTAAGAAAAAAACCTGGGAAGCTTTAGAATTTCAAGTCTTGCAGAAAGATATAATCGGCACCAAGATTACGCGCATTATGTCGCCTTAGGAGCAAAATCCGAGGCGAACCTCCTTCTTCCCGTAAACCTCCTTCTCATTAACTTTTACAGAAAATAATATTTATGCTTCTGAAAATTTTATTGTTCGAAAAAGGGATTATTTTTCCATTTGGGTTAAATGCCCCTTTAAGTGAGTGGAACGTCTTTCGTGACAAAACCGGTTCGAACGCCTTTGATGTTTAATTTATTAAACGATTTTGACGGTGGAGGAAAAAACAATGAAACGAATGCGACGTTCGATCGAAATTTAAAATTAAAATATAACAACTTTTTTTTTTCATTGCTTCGCATTGATGTCGCACATTGAAATTGGTTTTATTTTTATTATTATTATTTATTTTTTTTTTTTTCCAGCAACGCGAACGTGTAGCTTCTGTGGTACACAGGCAAGAAACTGTCGACTGCTTGAAGAAATTCAATGCAAGGCGCAAGTTGAAGGTTAGTCTACTTATCTGTACAATAACAATCGTGAAACGCTGACAATCTTGCCCCAAAACATCCGTTTCGCCCGCAAAACTAATGTACATCAAATCGCAGGGCACTTTATTTGCCTTCAAGGAAGATAATTAAAGGTAAATCGATAGAAAAATAAATGCCCCGGAACAATAAATACAAATTAACGTAATACATATAACGAAGCCAAATTTACGTAAGAACCCGTAACTTCTTCGTTTAAATAATTCAGCTCTAAAATAAAGGCGTGCTCGCATGTGTATTGTATAATATAACATCAATGTAAACCGAGTTTTTCCATCTCCGTATTAAGTTTTTCAGATAACAATTCATCCTTTTTTTTTTTTTTTTCAAACGCATGTTTACGGTAATAAAAACCTTAACGATGTCATTTATTAATACTTACGAACACACACATTTGCCGTAACTCATAAAAATTCGTATTCCTGACGGCTCCATTAGCATTAAAATTAGCCGATGCAGGTTAGGAAAAAAAAATGAAAATATGGTTCAAATTTGGCTTTTAATGAAATGCATTTACCTGACAAGTAGAAAGTGGGACCAGCTTTAAGATCACACTTACATGTCTTTCGCACTTTATTCGGCTATGAAGTTTCAAACGGCCGATTTCGGATGTCTTTTTTTTTCCCGGCTCAAAGCGTCAAATTTCCCGAATAAAAGAAATATCCTAAATTTTCATTTTTCTTCAGGTCCATCTTCGACCGAGTTATTTATTTATTTATTTATTTATTTTTTTTTTGACTTAATTCCTTATTTATTTACCTTTTGCCACAATATTAACTTCGGAGCCGATATTCGATCCGTTTAAATATCATAAGGGAAAAATCGAAGCCGCTTTTTTTTTTACTTTTTAACTCTCTCCTTAGCGGTTTGACACAAAGAAGTATTATTATTGTTATTACTATTGAATTGATATTTTATTGTTGTTTTTTTTTTTTTTTTTTTACCTCATTTTTTGTTTTCAGAAAATTACCGTAAGTTATGTTGTAAATATAAAACTATGATGAAGGAGAGGATGCCGGGTGGGGGCACGGTTGGAGGCGTGGAAAAATCATCGGGAAGGGATTTTCTGAACGCGCTCCGAAAATAAATTTTTTGGTCTGAATTTAGAAAAAATAAAATGCACATTTTTTTTTTTTCTTTTTATGCAGTTCAGTTTTTCGCGATCTTCGTCATATTTTCCAAGTTAAACGTCGAAATGTGATTTTTATCTTGTTCCAGCCCTTTTATTTTTTATTTTAAAAAAAAAAAAAAAAGGAAAACAAACAGAAATTAAGCACCTTTACAGTTGTCTCTCTTACGCGAAAAATAAAATAGTTTCTATCGTTATTTATGTTAATTATTTTTCGATTTTTGATCATACGCATAAAATTATATTTTAGAGTCTCCGAAAAGAGATTTTCATTTTCTTTCCCTTTGATTTCCTGTCCCATCCTGCAGCGCATTTCTTTATGCGTAAATTCACATGTGAAATTATGAACAGATTTTTTCCCTTTTTTAAAATTGTTATTTAAAGTTATAATTTTTGCATTTTTTTTTTTTTCGTTGGACTTCGCCATTTACTTGACTGCATTTTAACTGTGCACTCAACATCTTTTACACTGTCCTAAAGATTGGGCGTTAATAATTCTGTTTTGAATGCAAGGCGAACGAACTGTGAAATTATTACCAAGTTTCAGTTGATTCTTGTTTATGTTTTGATGGTTGGAACGTAAGGATTTATGTGCGATCGGTTCTCTTGTTTTTTTTTTTTTTTTTTTTTTTTTTATTGGTGAGTCTTCGGAAAAGTCGAAGTTTTTTTTAGAAAAAAAAAATTTTTATTTATTTTTTGTTTTAAGGGCGCCATACTGACAACGATGCTGGCAACCCGCAACTTTTCCAGTAAGTACGACGTTCATGGTAAGTATCTCGGAACCCTGGAGCGCTGTTGTTAAAGATGAAAGTTAAAAAAAAAATTTGTTTTATTTTCTTTTTTTTTTTTTTTAAATTTTTTGTTAGTGCACCGAACTCACTTTTTTCATGTTTCAATATTTCATGTTGTCCTGTTGCCGAAGAGCAAAAATTTTCTGAACGCACAACTGAGATGGTGACTTGGGCGGAAGAAATCGTTTTCGTGCGGATGCCATTTTGGAAGATCTTTTTCCCGCGTTTATTCTTCCGTTTGCACGACTGAATTGCGTTCAGGAGGTTTTTGCTTATATCACTGCATCAATCGTTCATTTTGCATTATTAAATTAAAAAAAAAAAAAAAAATTAATATAAATAATAAACATGTAAATTAAGTCAATGGTTAGTGATTGGTGTCTCGTCCGATAGCGTACGATTTCTGATTTAGTTGATGATTGTTTCAATTTTCATAATTCTCTTCTTTTTCTTGTACATTTGAAGCCATTTCCGTGGGGAATTTCTTCACTTTCAGTCAATGCAGTCGCATTTCCCTTCAAATAAATTTGCTTCCCTTCCAGTACCCGATCGCAATAAAATGCAATCCGATGTAGAAATTTCGATTTATTTTTATTTTTTATTTATTTATTTTTTATTTTGACTCCGTTTTTCCACGTTTCATACGCAATCCATTCTACGGTCCCCGAAATATATCAAAAATATCATATAATCTCGAAAAAAAAAAAATTGAGAACCTCTAGGTGAATTAATTTGTTTTTTTCCTCCTTATTTCATTCATAAATTTAACTAATTTTTAATGAATATTACGCAGATGTTAATTGTGTAATAGTTTTTGAACGCTAAAACAAAAAACCTTTGATAATAAAAAGCATACATAAATAAATTTCCATATAAATTTTACAACTAAATTAGATATAGCGTTAAATTAATTAGAGAATTTAGTCTTGCAGGATGGATCTTTTAATTTTTCCACCGTAACATATTATATAATCAGTGAAAGGTTAAAGCAACAAAAAAAATCTAATATTTATGGATAATTATAATTTTTTTTTCCTTAATTTTTCGCTTTTGAGGAACTTTTTTGTACAGACTGAAACTTATATTGGAAGGAAAAGATTTTTTTTTTCTTTTTTATTTTTAAATCTCACCGAATTTAATGATATTCATGACACATAACTTGTGGAAATTAACGAAAAATTTTACCAGAGCGAGGGTTCTTATAAAATAAAATTATACTTCATTAAAATGTCTATTAATTATACAAAAATTTACGGTGGTGATGTTAATACACATCCTGCATAATTGTTGCCAAGACAATAAATAATTTTTGTACATATTTATATAGTGCTGAAAGTAATTTAATATGAATTGTGTGAAAGTCTTAGGAATATATATAAATAATGTAAATATTTTCTGTTCTGTAGATGATTATTTATATATATATATATTTATATACATATATATTACTTTAGTAGGTTAGATTAAAAATTTAGACTTTGTTTGTTGACTTGGTTTTTTTGTTTAATATTTTTATTATATAGTGTTATAAAAGCAGTCGAACAATTAAAGAAGTTAATATATAGCTTCAGGGAATGCGGCTGTTTGCTTTTGCGTAGATGATTAAAAATTAACTATTTTCTTAATGTATATATACGAAAACAATTTGAAATGATTGAAATTTATAAAGCAGTCTGAAGGACCGTATTTAGATTTTTTTTTTTTTTCTTAAATTAGGTTTGAGTTAACCTAATTTTAACATTATGGAATTATTTTTTTCCCAACATTATGCTTATGGGATTAATCGGTTATTATTAATTAGTTTTCGTTATTTTTATTAGATTTATTTTTAGTATGTTATCCATCATATTCGGCCCCTTAAATTTCCAGCGGGTTGTACCGAAATCCCGTTTTTCGCACCTCACGCCACTGGCGATCCATTAGAATTAAGGTTAATACTGGATTTTAGGAAAGAAAAACGTGCAATACCTTTGATATTTCTCAAAGTCAAATTTCCCCAATTAAAAAGTGGATTGTTATATTCCGAGCGGATTAAGCGAGAGTTGCTAATTAGAGCGACGATGATTGCGTATCTTAACGCGCTAATTTAACTCAGTGTTTTATGTATCAGGTTTTAGGTTTCAAAAATCAAAGATGAAACAGTCTGAGAAAACATTTCTGATGTTTAAATTCATGAGTCATACTCATCTGAAACATCGAAAGGAAAAAAAAAGAAAAAGTGAATAAGATTTTCAAAAATCGCACTACTGTACAAAAATAATGCGGTGAAATTTTTAATTTTTATAAACCTGCAACTTTTAAAATTCACCAAATTTTAATTTATATGAATTTTTCGATATCAGGCAAGTGTTTTTTCAAACCAATGAGGCGACTCTCATGGCTTTTTTGAAACGATTGTCAGTAGGATGATATTGAAAAGTTTCTTTCCCATATTTGTTGGTGAACAATCAACAATTCGTATTTGCTTGCGAAGCAAACCAATTCGGTAGGCATTTTGACGATGTGTGTACCATCATCCAATCTTTCTAGGATTCCTGTCCCATGTCATTTCGGGTCGAATTTTTCATCATTGCATGAAAATCAAATTTTTTCAACGTATCCTCTCATTTTCCGATTCGGTGAAAAATTTAATTTTACCGGAAATGGCGTTTTTTTTTATTTATTTTTCTTCAATTAATCGCAAGACATCAATTTCACTGATATTTTTGCTCCATCGCAGTCTGTCTTAGGAATATCCCAGGCAGATACTTTTCAGGGATTGCTCATGAGAATCACGAGGAAAATATCACAAAAACTCATATCACAAATCACGTTTCTTTTTTTCCCCGCTAAATCTCATTCACAATTTTTTTTATCATTATGTAAAAATATTATACACACACACACACACACACATACATACACTCATAACACATATACAAAATTAACGTGAAGGCACAGGAGAAAAGCGCATTCAGGGCCCGAGGTACGTTACCATAATTTTTCGTTTAAGCGCTTTTTCCTTATTAATTTTAATTGAAAAAAACATTTTTTTTTATATATTTTTCATAATTTTTATTAATATGTGATGTTCCGACATCGCAAGCGTGAATTCTGCACTTAACGTGGCGATTGCTGACAAAGGAATGTCTGTCGCTCTAAGACGTTGCAGACCATTCTTTTGCAGCACCCGATAACTTCATCGAATGTTAATCTGCGTCTCAAACCGAATTTATTATTATTTTGCTCGATAGGTGCTGTTGCTGGCAACTTATTGTTCCTTAATACATAAAAGATTGGACAAAAAAAGTAATGAAATATCGGTGGCAGTCGGATAACTTCGCACGCACGGACACGTACACCTCCAGGAGACTAACGTTACCATTAAAAAAAATGAAGCAAATTCGGTTCTTTTACTTTAATGCGGTTTTTTTTTTCTTTTTGTTGAACGACATTAAGTGCAATAAATTAAATATTTTTGCGAGGCAAATATTTATACTCCGTGTGACGTCAGAGAAAAATCACTTGTTAAATTCACGACGTTCGAGCAAGATAACGCATTGAAATACAATACGCAATATTGTTTATTACTTTTTTGTTCAATCCGAAATGAATATATCTCAAGTGCCAATATAAACGATTCTTAAAGTGACTAAAATTACTAACGGACGAAACAATAACGAAATTTAAACTTTAATTATTGCTCGGCCAAAAGTCAAATAAAATTTTTGCTTCACATTTAAGTTTAGTCACTTTGAGTGAGTTTTTATTTAGTTTTCCTTAATTAAATGTACTTGCACTTGGTGCATATGATACATATGAGTACGATTTTAAAAGACTTGAGAAATATTAATCATAAAAGTAAGTAAGCCGTGTTTAACTTTAATTTGGCTTTCTTTAATGCAGAAATGTTGTCCTTAAATTTTATGCTTAAAAAAATAATAGTTATTTAGTGTTAAATAATTAAATTCCATTATGGATTTATATTAAACTGATAATTACACTGTACTATAGGTTAGCCTAAATTCGTTGTTTTGGCAGGTTGATCAAACCCATCTCTTTTATTCCTTTTGAACCTTACCTTAATAATTTCCATTTGCCGATATCGTATTTCTTTCATATCAAGTTAACTTTTTTTACCTCTTAACAGAAAAACTCAAAACTTCCTTGCGTTATCTTAACTAAATTTAAAATGATATCTTCACTGTCGGAGTAAAAGATCCATTTTCATTATTTTGATTGAAAAATCGACGGTTTGCAATGCTGCTCGATCCAAAATTGCCATTTCACATAATTAAAATTAGATTTTTAGACATAATTTTTAAAAATAAGTGATTTTGCCGGCATTTTAAAATTATAATGAAATATTTTTTTTTAAAAAAGTTTAGTTTTTTTGTGTAGTTTCACTGTGGATATCGGTTATCGCCAAAGTTATTCAGATGGTGTCGGTAGAAATTTCATTTTCATCAACCGGCCATGCAAATCGTTCCCATTTTTTTCACTGTCGTGGAATTAGAAAATAAAAATTTCAGCAAAGAAACTGCTGCATCATCATTTTCTCTTTTCCGCAGTCAACTTCATTTAAGACATTCTTGATGAATTTACCGTTCCCGAATTGGAACGAAGAAGAATACACAATTGATGATTTCCATGAGTAGGCAATTTATATATGTAAAGATTTTAGGAACGACAAAGGGATGTTTATTCATTATATTATATCCCAATAAACTGATCTTCGCCACGTTTTTGCATTATTTAATTTTTCCAATAAATATCCAGTATACACATACGCAATACAACATACATTCATGCATATATATTAACTTTTTACGGCTATGATTTAACAATTGGTACAAATTGCGCACCCGTAATCACGATAATACGAAATAAACAAAATTTAATAATTCATACACAAGCATCGGAAGTAGTACAATAGAATTTTGATATTTGCGGTATGAAATTGAATTTCATTGTATGAATATTAGCGGGATTAAAAAAACATAAAGCTCATAAAAAAATATAAATGTTGAATGTGTAAAGAGCTTCAGTTATGTCTTTAACATGCGATGCGTTGTACGTTATTGTGAATAAAATCAAACCTGTACGATCTTAATTATTTCTCCTAATGATTCTGCACAAAGCAAGCAATTAACTTTTAATTATAAATAAGATAATATATAAAATAAATCTTTGATAAATAAACCTTTAAATATAAATAAGCCAATTAACTTTTTATTTTAATGAACTTGTCGTATATTATATTCTACAAATAAAACATGTGACAATGATACTAATATAAAAACTTCATTTGTATCCTTTTCTAAATATCCACAAACTACAATCATTTGTAAAATCAGTTTAGACTGCGGTAATCAGTTATATTTACGTGTTGATAATATATTAAATATATTTATTCGGATATGTTTAAATAAAGTTATTCCACTAAAGTTTTCGAACATTTCCATGGAAAATATACTTCAAATGCACGTTTCATAACAGTCATGATATATTGAAGTCTGTGTGTTTTTTTTACATCGTTTCAACCAATAATTCTTAATTCCTTTAATTGCTTTTGAATTAAAGAAAGAAAAAAAGAAATTGTTTTTATGAAATATTAACTGACGAACGATTAACTTCTCACTTTTATTTCATATTTTCAACTTTGAGATGATGTTCTTTCTTTCCCGACAAAAATCTATTTTATTTTACTTTATTTTTTTTTTAATGCGTTATGAAGTTTACAAAGTTGAGAACTTCAATTTTTTTTTATTAAATCCATTTCGATTTATAAGGTCCAGACTTACTTTTATATAGTTCTCTTTAACAGCATCATTCAAAATGAAACGAATCAAATTTTAGCAAAGTATCCATCAACATGCGGGATTAGAAGTTTCAGATTATGTCAAAGTCACTGACTTAATTTGGATCTTCCCGTAGGTTCCCTTTAAGTAATCCACCTTAAAATTGCTAATGTCAATTAACTTTACGATTCAGACACTGATTTTGCTTTTGTTAAAAAGCTTCCTGAAGAGCGTGCATTCGGAAAAAACAAATATATTTTTCCACGGCCTCGTACTTTTATTTAGTTTTCCCGTAACAAAACTTTTATTAGACTCAAAGGTTCGAAGTTGGAGCCGTGAAAATCGAAAATTCATCTATTATTTCCATCGCCTTAATTATTGTCTATTATCCGCGAAATTGGCATTGAATGGATGTTGCACGTGTCGGAGAAATGTGTTTGAATTATACACTGCAATCGATATATGAGCGGGCAGAAGTTTGCTTTCCTCAATAACAATATCGAAATGATCAATCAAAATACATATATATATATATATATATTTTTTGTTTTTTGGAAATTTATCATCCTGCTAGCACATTTTTTCGTAGCCTTTCTGCCGGAATAGTTTTATTGAAAAAAAAAAATATCCTGGTATTGAAAATTCCATAATCATTTTCAGTCATCTTAAATGATATCAAATGCAGAGAAACAAGCAATGTCATTTACCAAATTGCAGCCTTAATTTAAATTTATATACATTCGATTCTTTGCGAAAATATAAAAATACAAATGATAACGATATGTCAGATTATCCTGAGGAAAAAAAAAATATTTTTTGAAACTGCAATATAAGTGGAAATACTATGTACCATGAAACTCAAAACGAATTTTTTTTTTTCTTTAAAAATGGGTTATCATATGGGATTTGATATACTCGCCTAAGGTCTTAATATTATTACAATATATATATTAAAAAATATATATTTATATTTTTAATTATTTTGATGGATTTTCGGATTCACATTCCTCGATCGGTTTTCCTATCTATCCTTTATACCATGTTTGGATGGGTTTGTTTCAGATATTTTGCTTATTTCGTTGTGGTACGGTTCCTTTTCGTATTGCAATTGAATAATATATATATATATTATACACACGGCCATTCTTTTAAGATTTAAATTCATTATATGGTTAAATCGTAAAAATTTATTCGGTTTTAAGTTATCCGGTAAGGATTTCTTTTTTTAGCCGATCAATTTAATTGATCGAATTTTGTATCTTTCTAACTTTTGCTACATTTTACCGGTAAATTTCCAGGTCGCAGCATCATTACAAAGAAAGGAGATGGATCTCAGGTGAAAGAAAGCACTGACAGCTCCACAACGTTAGAGGACGAAGACGTTAAGGGTAAGTTTTCTCGCGGATTATTATTCATTTATATATTAATTCAGTTTTTTTTTTCCTGTTTTAATTTCTCTTTCCGAATTGACAGAATTTACAGTGAGTTGATTTTTGAAGTTTTTAAAATCCCAAAAAAAGATTTCTTCCAATCTTCCGTGGAAGCTTTTATTTAATTGCAGCATGAAGAAAAGTTACGAATCGAGGAAAGGTTCGGTCGCATCCCTAGACCGAAGTTAGTTTTAATTTGTTTAGATAAAAAGTGAAAAAAAGGACGCAGACAAATGTGATCCTCAATTTTTCCTTTATCAAATTATCTAGAAGCGAATTAAAACTGGCTTTCAAAGATGTAACTTTGAATTAATTAACTTTAAACGTTAAAAATAAAAAATTATTAAGCTTATAAGAAGGGATTATATGTAATCCGAGAGAATGAAGACGAAAAATTAAGATTTCTTGCTCTCTTTCCTCTTCTTTTTTCACATCTTTTTAATTTTATCCATTTCAACCGCATATTTTATTTATCCATTCCTCTTGCACATCGCGCAACTTTTCACTAATGATACTGCCAAAAAATTTCTACATTAGATTTTTTTTTTAATTGAACGCAAAATGACAGCTAATGTTTCATTTGTATTTATTTAATATTAAACAATTTTTTCCTCATTTTATATTTTACGTATATTACCATACCAAACACACTATCATTTACCGTAAAGGACGTTTATTTCTGTGTGTTTAATTCGTTATTTATCATTTAGGTGGTCAGTTTAAAAAAGAAATAAATTATTGCTTCCCAGTATCATTATTAATTTTCTGTTTAAAATGTACGTTCCTTTCTAATGGACGCTTTCGCTGATGATACCTCAGTCTTGAGAATAGCAGTCAACCGAATCGCAATAATTTTTGCGTCCTTTTTGAAAGTTTACGGCAGAATATCTTAACCCGTATACGTGCATATTTTCTCATACGTTTTTCCCGTCTTTGAATGGTTCAGAACGAAAAATTGTCTTTTCATTATGTCAATTTTTAAATTTTCTTTAAGATTCCGAATAATGTCTTCTTGCATTTTGCATCGGTTCAAAGTTTAAAGCCTTCCGATAAATTGGAAATGTAATTTCGTCTCCTGTACTTCCCTTCCCGAGATTTATGCGGATTCTTTTGCAGTTCGCCAAGACAGGCAAAAATAATTCGAAATTTCAATTGCAAAAGATATCGAATGCCATGTCTTTTTTTCCTTTATCTTGCAGCCTCAGAGGGCATTGGTCTTTTGCATATTTCATACCGAAATATATTTTATTATACTTGTTTTGAAATTTACACTTCTTCAGACATTTTCGATTGTTGGCTCCAACTATTCAGGTCTTGGCTTATCATGTCTCATTTTTTTTTTTTTCCTTTTTTTTTTTTTTTTTTTTTTTTTTTTTTGATAATCGAATTATCAGAAATCGATGGTGGTACCTTTTAAATTTTCGAAAGCTGTAATTATCGGTTTTCAATAAATAACATCTAAATTTTCTTTTTTTTCTCTTGCTACTTTTTAAAATGTTTTTCCCCATTTCTTCGTCACCTTATATTTCTGTCTTCACTTCTGAAAAACATAATGCAAACTTTTTTTTTTTTCTTGTTAAGTTAAACTCTTTTTCCTTATTTATTTTTTTTTAAATCGAACTTTTGTCGAAAATCCATAACTAATATCAATTATCCGACGGTTTCAATCGTGTTTTACACTAGATTTTTAAAGCATTGCTTCTTTCTCTGAACGAAAAAAAAAATAATTTAAAATTTTAAACACATAAACTTTTATATATATGTATACATATATAAATACACATATATTTATTTCAATGTTTAACAAAATATCATGTAACTCAATAATCCTTTAATAATGATTAAATGTAGAGTTGTCTGAATTTAATATTTGTTTTATATGCTCTTTAAAAGACCATCTTAAGTTTACTTTATCTGTTTGTTTTTTAATCTTCAGCCCGATGATACTTATCAGTAAAAGTTTAATTCCGGTTGTCTGCATTTAAGTGCAGTTTCAAAAGATAATCGTTTCAGCGTGTTTTCTTCCAGAAACCCAAGATTAAGTTTCTTTGTGTTTGTTAACTGTATCATTAAAGCCGGAGCTCATCGGATTGTTAACACCTTTTTCTTCTCTTGTAAATCTTCAGCTTTGGTTTTGGTATCACGTTACAAAAAACTTAATTTTTTATTGTTGTATTTACCATGTATTTAGTATTATACATCAAGCTGCTCATTCTTTTTTTTTCGTTTTGCATTTATGCCCAATAAGACCGACTTTAGGAGTTACATAGTGTTACATCAAATGCGTAGTATTTATCCGACTTTTTCGGCTTCATTATTTATCTCTCCGAGCATAACCGCAAACTTTATACGTTTTGAAACTTGTTCCTTAATTATCACTTTGGGTTCCCGGCTTAATGTACTCGTAGTCAAGCCGCAAAATGGAAAATAAAACCAAAATATTATCAAATGAAAAAGAATAAAATACAGTTTTGCAGTTATTTTAAAGTGATTTTATTAAATTATCTTGGTTATTTTCATATGAATGTCTGACTTTTTTGCTTTCCGTTTTCATTGCTGCAAATCCATTTCAGGCATGTATCCGAAATAATCATATTACGCAAATATAATTGTTTATGTTTGTGCAGCAATCGATTCGTTTTATTAGTATTGTTGTGAGATAAAAGAAATTAATATATATTAAATGGCTATTATAAAATCTGTGCATTGAACGGTAAAAATTTCATTAAATCACATTAATATTTTTAATTCACAGCTACGTTTGATTTATCAAGCGAATCAAACTATACGAAATAATTTTATTAAATTTTTTTATCTTATGGCGCAGTATATGTGTCGATTTCTTGTTTTTATCTTAAATGGTTTAGATATTACCGGAGGAAATGTAGCGAGAATTTCTTTTATGTTTCTTAAACCAATTCGGTCAAGTCCATTACGTACAATTTCATTATTTAACGAGCGCTCAGTTTTCTCATTTATTTGACGAAATGACTTTCAAACTAAATCTCCAAGAATATTTACATCATAAGGTAAAACACTTTTATATTTAGCTCTGCCTTTCATCGATCCAATATACATCGACTGAAACCCGGCCGTATTTTGGCCGATATTGAAAGGAAAAAAAATTCCCTCAGATTATAAAGCGAAAAATGAAACGGTAATACAAATGATTTTTCACTTCTCATTTTCAAGTATCGATTCATCGACCTATCTCAAAATCTTGTGATCAAAACCGTACAGGGACGGATAACATTTTTCTTATTCATGTCATTTTTCTAAAGCAATAACCTTTTGATTGATGTGATTTTGGATGTTTGACTTCGCAGTTCAACATATTAAAGTGATTCGGACAATATCTTCGTCAAAGATTCCCGCTTCTGTCTAATCAATCCGGTCCAAAAATTAAGTTTCTACATTAACTGGCATTGATTTGCATACCATAATTTCTATCCAACACAACAAGTTTTCGGGCATGTTTTGCTAGATTTTTTGATGTCTTCCTGCTCAATTCGATTGGCAGAAGAAAAAAATTCGACGGCTTTTAATGAAAAATCTGAATAAATTTATAAAGGTTGAGTTCTTGTCTTCCTCATTTTTTTTTGTTAAAATAATCTTTAAGTCCTTGTCTTCGTAATAGTTGAGAAGGTCGAACCCAGGAATATGCATATATGTCTCTGCAGAATGCAAAAAAATGAATAGTTTTTCTGCTTTTCTTTTTTAAAAAGCATCGTTTAGCCAATTTCAAAAGTAATGTATTGAACCTGCATTGTGTAAATTTAATTTTTCATGTTCCACGTAATCGGTATTTTTGATTTTTTTAAAATTTTTCAGTTTGGTCCTTTAACGGTACATTAAATTATTAATAATCATATTCTGTTAATACTGAAATATATCATTGAATGTAAATTATTTTGCTTATCCTCCGACAAAACTATATCATTGCATTTTGTTCCAAGAGCCATCATCATTATCTCTCCCGGTTGTGTTTAATTAGAAAGATCTAAACATTAAGCGGGTTTCACTTAAAGATATTATTTTTATGCCTTTCTTCCATTTTGGAAAAGAAATAACTTTCATATGGAGTAGGCATAAGCTTAAATTTCTTTTGTCATTGCTAAGGGGAATCTACACGTGAATAATCGTAAACCTTTTCACTTCACATCAGAATATATTTAACGAATTCCAGCTGGAGGCTAATGAAATTTAAGAAGCCGAACTTTAAAAGGTCTAAAAGCGGCCTTTTTCCCTTCGGGAAATTTATATGTAATTAAATTTCGAAAAATTTTTGGAGCAGGATTTTTCGTTTTTTTACTTCTTTCGAAATTAAAATTCAATTTTTCAATCCATTTACATGATGAAATCATTCCTTGACGTTATTTTTTTTTTTTTTTGGATCCTTTCACGACGTTTTTTCCTTTGCTTTGAATCACTTGTTCATGCCGATGTCGTTTCATGCATGCTATTTTGATTGAGCCGCAACCCAAGGAGAAATCAGCAAATCATTACAAAAATTAATGATTCATAATTAAAGCTCGCCTTATGTTAAAAAAAGGAATGTGAAAAGTTTACATAAACATTAATATACGTAATATCATCTAATGCAATAACGGGAGAAAGAAGTTAAACATTGGAAATTGTATTTGTGTAATTCGATTGAAACCGTCATCATCATCCGTTGGATGATTTTGTGTTATTCATAAAGCAAACAAGTAAAATAATGTATAAATAAATGCTTTTCTAAATCTTCTTTTTCATTCTTTTTATATCTTGTAATGATCGTTTTGCAAACATCACATAATTTAGTCTATCACCATTCTTTTGTTACATTTGGTTTCTTTCTTTACCTATTAATATCTATGTATATTTGTAAAACTTTTTCTTAATGTATGAAATATCAGTCATGTATCGTGGAATTTATTTATTTTTGTCTTGTAAATCTTTTTTATCGATATCTTAACATTTAATATTTATTTAATTTTATTTATTTTTTTCGCAAGAAATTCTCATGTAAGAAAAATCCAGACGAATTATGATTGATAAAATTCATATGTTTAAAACTTCTGCTTAGTGACGTGATCAGTAAACGGCAAAATTTATTTTTAATAATATATACATTTATCTTATTAAGGGAATATATTTGGAAGTTCTTTATAACTACTATACTAATACTTTATTTCATTTTTATTAAATGGAAGTGTAAAACATATTATCTGACATAAAACTTAAGCTCAGATGAATTTACAAATTTTCCAACAAATTAATAAAATAAGCAAAAGATAAAAAATATTATAATTTCTGTCGGTTGATTTTTTTTAGGAAATCTGCACAGTTAAAATCATAAAAAAAATTTTGTTTTTTTTAATTATTTTCTTCCTTAAAGTTGAAAGTACAATCTGATAACGTTAGAAAAATTTTAATTTAATCACAAGTTGACATTTAATCACGTAAAGTGATAAAAATGAAATATTTAAAATTGTAATAACAATACAAATAGGGTAATTTTAAATAATTCGTAGATGTGAAAAAAAAGTCATTACTTAAATAAACATTTCTATTTTTTCAAGTAAAATTGTTCAAAAAAAAATTTAGGAAATGTCCACTTTTAAGTTTTCTGATGTTACAAAGTCAGTAGCTCGAGTAGTTTTTTAAAAGTATTCCACACAGATTGACTTCCAGTTTAGATGAAAAATAATTATGAAATACTTCCATCAGTAATCTTGTATCAGATCATCCAATTTCGACTTTCTTTTTTTATTTTATTTATTTTATCTTTTTTTACCATTGCATGCAAATTTAAACACTTTCGTTTCCATTTCACATTAATTAAACGCAAAAATTCTGAGTTTGGTGCAAACGTCACTTTTGAATAAAGGGAATTTATATCTCCGATGTTGGCCACAGTTTTCCGTTGTCGGCATTTTCGAAGAAGTGCAAAACAAACTGCGCCGCTAAAACATTATTTCTGCAACACTTTGCGGATAAAATCGGAAAACGACTAGTTCAAAGGATGATGATGATGCCATACCTCATCGTAAAATTGTTAAACCAGGCTCAGTTTTTATTATATTAGTAGAACTCAAGCCGAAAATATTATTTTTAAATGTTTTAAGTCGTAGAAACGTTAACATCACGTCGTCGGTAGGTCAGTTTTCTTTCAACACTTTTGCCATTTTATTTTCCTTTTTATTTTAATGAAATTTATTATTTTCATAGTAGGTTTTGAATTTTTTTTTTTCATTTTATTTTGTCGTAGATTACCTTAGCTGTCGACTGCACATTTTTTTTTTTAATTTAATTTAAATAAAGTTGAATGATTAATTTTTATTAGTGATATTCATCATTTATGGTTAATAAATGTCATTGTAGACGTAAAATGCGCTGCTAATATAACTGTATAGATATTTCATTTTTCATTTATCTGAAGAGTATCTAATTCATCCTCTACTCTTTGGATGGATGCTAAATTCAAGTTTCCGTTTGTATAACTTTATTATAGCAAATGGACAAGAAATTTGTTTTTCCCAGTAGTTTTTTAATACTGAATGTACGGTACGTAGTTTCATGACATAAAAAAAAAAGATGTAACATTCATTCTAAATAATTACTTTATCTTGTAACTTGGGTTTTATTTCTGACTTCTGAACCATTATTTATATTTAATATTTATGTATGACTTATTAAATTAACAAGTTACAGAAGGGAAAAATTTTAAGGTTATTTGAAGATGTAACTTAATCTAAATGTATAGGAAAATTAAAGAAAAAAACGTTTTGCAATCTGATCAAATGAAGGATATAATTAAAATTTTGTCATTTAAATTGAACTACATTTTTTTCTCATATTTAATGAACATATTTGTATAGAAGCTTATTTATTTTCTTTTAAATTTTCGCTTACATTTCATCATCTGTATGTTTCATCATATTAATTATACTTTCCTCTTTCTCGTATATTGGGGTTTTGGGAGATTAATCACATGAAATTTGTCATTTAAATTTCATGATCCTGATAGGTACTTTATGATATATTATTATATAGTCAGTGTCTCATTAAAAAAAAAAAAAAAAAAAAAAAAAAAAAAAAAAAAAAAAAAAAAATCCAAGTGACAAGTGTTTATGAATAATGCACGAGTATTCCCGGTAAAGAGCCAACCAAAATGAGCTTCCATGCTTTTACGGTTTTAAGTAATCCAGAAACTAATTTTTAAAAAGAGGAAAAAATTTTTACCCAACTAAAATCATTTTCTCTATCAGATTATTTTGAAATATAAATTCATTGTCACCGTAAATAGAATAAATATCAATTTTCAATATAGATATGCCTTTTAGATCAATTTTCTTCCACATTTGTTTCCTTTCCTTTACACTCATGAAAGCACTTGTATAAAACTCAAACAATTTCAGTAGCTTGATTTTCATATTTTATATTTGTTATGGATTTTTGACAATTTTTTTTTAAATAGTAATATTTTACTATCATTTTTAAAAAATTAAAAAAGAATAATTTTTTTTTTTGTTTTACATAATGTAAAAAATGTTTTCATTTTTCCCTAATTCATCCATTTTTCTCGTTAAGTTTCAGTATTTAAAAATTTCGTTTTTCATGTTAATTTCCAAACGGAGAAATTAAATTCTGACTAATTTTATTATTTAGACATAATTTGCATGGCCTTTATTTTCTTTCTTACACAGTTTTGCATTCCTTCAAATCGTAGATTCCTCGTCCTTTAAGTTAAAATGCATTGAATAAATAAATTTAATCAAAAATATCAGTTTTCAATCGCAACACATTCTATACTCTTTCCTTTCTTTTTTTTTTTTAAATTAAATCAACCAAATTTTTTAAGCTTTTTTTGTGTAATAATTAATTGAAAGCACTTAGTTTTTTAATAGTACATATAAATCCGAATATGTATGTTAAATAGCATGGAACAACAGAATTTTATTATTATACAAAGCCAATTAAAAATAATTTATTAATATGATTAATTAAAGATTAACACTGAATACATAGTATATATTTCTAATTTCCGGGTCAGTGTTTTCGTCTAATGTGTTCAAATTTTGTTTATTTACATATATATATATATGTGTGTATGTACACACATACGCACCTAAATTATATATATATATATATGCAATTTATTTATAAGTTTATAATTTATACAGAAAATATTTTTCACTCATCATTTATTTTAAAAATTAATTATGTCGTACGAAAAACTTTTCATACGTCCCTATTATAATATTTTGCTATAAAATCATCTACAAATATTGTTAATTTGCTATTTATACGTTATTGTCACATTTTGCAATTTTAAAATTTTTTTTCTGTTATTGTTCCGTGTTATTTAGCGGCTGCTTGCGTTCGCTTTACGTTGAATAAACCATGAATGGTCCCTCAGGAAGACTTTTTTTTTTTTTCCCCCTGAGATTTCATACATCTTTAATAAGTGTATGATATTGAAAACATATTTGATACATTGTACATGGTTTGTTCAAACTGGGTTTTTACTTACCTGATTGTGTTTGTTCTGGGCGGCGTATTGCAGAGGACAAAAAAGGCGTAGATCGGAGTTCGACGGTCATTGCCAAGGATCCAGAAGGTATGAGCTTAATATTTTTCACCGTTTAAAAATATACGTTTGATATTATTATCATTATTATTATTATTATTATTATTTATCATTACCATTATTTTTCGTTGGCTTCTTTCTATTTATTTTTTATGGCTTTGCCAAGATATCACTTTTTTAATTGCGATAAAACGCAATTTTTCTTTATTTTTATTAGTTAAGGTTAATATGTTTTAATCTATGTTTTTAAGCAAAAATAAAAAATAAAATATCAATTATAATTTGATTATCGTTGTTTTGAAAATTTTTTTGTTCAACGCTTTCGAATCGGATGATCAGTATAAAAAAATCTTAAAAATTTCAGATGTTATTTTTAAAAAGAAAAGTATATATATGTATATGTAAAGTTCAGAGATTCCGATCTATCAATAATCCTGTTATTACAATCGCAGTTGCCCATAAAAAAACCAGTATATTGTTATTTTTTTATATCGAAAAATTGTGGATTTAACCTTCAGCCGCTACTTTTCAAAGAGAGGCATTAAAATTTCTTTTTATTTTTATATGAATTTTTGTTTTTTAATATTTTGTTTTTAAAAATATATTATATTTTGACTATGTTACCCATTCCATATATATGGAGTTACCCATTTCATCGAAATACAAACATGACTTTTTTTTACAATAGCCATTCATAAGCAATGATTTTGTATTTTAATATCTTGAATAAGCATTCATTTTGATTGTAATTTTATTTGTTGCATATCGTGAAAGAAATATATTTTGATATTTATATATATATATATAAAATTTCTAAGAGATGATGATTACTAGTATTTTTTATTTTATTTTTAAAAGCAGGATCTTTGGAGATGTTTCAGCATTTTTTCAGATGGAAAATTTCTGGGTCGTAATTATTAAATATCAGAGAGACATGTTTCGATGTCATTGTGGCTATATTAAATTTTTATGTAATATAATTTTTTTTTTGTGCGTTTTCCCCTCAGTCTAAACTCCTAATTTCTACGATTTTTTTCGTCACGTGGAAGACTTTTCCGGAAAAGGTTTTTCCGCTGTCGCGACAGTTCTCGTTATAGCGGTTCGATTCCCGTCACGAAGATCCGCTTACCCTCGGAATTTGGATCCTTTTTCTGCAGATCTCACAGAAACAATTTTATTCAAATTCTCTCCCACGAACGACTTTGCTCGGAATAAGAAATTTCGCTTTTGATTAATATTTCATTTTTGGATCTTTTTTTAACTTTTCTATATGTGATTCAAATATTTATTACCATCATTGGAAGGAAATTATGACAATCGTAAAATTGTTGTTCAACGAGGTAAGGATTTTTTTCCCTCGGGGATTTTGATGTTGTATCGTTCAATCTATTTTATTTCACTTGTGTAAGAAAGATTTTTCTTTTTTCCCCTGTAAAAAGTTTTTAGAGGAAAACATTTTTTTTTTTTTCATTTTCTCATATCCGGGCAGATTTTATTATGGTCTGAATGATCCTTTGACAAGGGGATGAAACTCATGGACGCAGCCAACGGAAGTACACGCTTAAGTTTTTGCCCCGTAAATTTTCTTTTTGTTTTGTTAATGAAGAGTTTGAGAAGATCCTTTTTTAATTATTTTTTGAATTTTTCTGTAGGCGTCGGACAGTTAATACCTTCAACCACTGCTACCACTAGCACTGCTACCGCTAGCAGTTCTCTTGCTCAAAAAACAATCCCATCTTCGATTCCTCAATCATTCAATATCGGTTCCGCTTTGCTTCAAGAGATCCAAGGTATACTTGCATTTGCTGGAAGTTTTTTTTTGTTTTTGAAACCTTTTCATTTGCCTGTGTATTAATTTCCCTACTTCTGTTTTACTAATTCGGACTAATTCATTTCAAGTTTTGTTTTGCTGTGGACATTTAACACTTTTCCACTAACAAAATTTCCCTCGAAGTTGCTTACCCATCTTAACAACTGTTTTGTAGGTTGCCTTTACGTTTCTGGTACCTTAAAACAAACATAGTTTGATTTTAAACAATCTTCAGCCTTATAAAACCGTCAAAATTCGCTCCATAGATATATAATCTTTTTTCCAAATTGATAATACATATGTTTATCTTTTATTACTCGCTGGGTTGTAAAAGGTTTTTATGTAAGTGCGACATTCGTCTGCACTACTCGCTTTGTAATAAATTTGAAAAACTATATTGTTTAATAATTGCAGTAAAATTTAGATTTGGCTATTTAATTATTAGCCTAATATACATTCTCAGCTGATTTCAATTAAAAATCGTTACTCGTAACTCATATTAAGATATTCGTTCAGTCCCGTTCATATTGCAGAAATATTTTATATTTTTGGGATTAAAAAAAGAAAATAACATGCAGAGCTAAGTGAAAGCTTCTTATCGGTTGTATGTATATTTTGAAAGGTGGCATTTCGTTACTCATTGGAAATGGAAAAGATTTTGTAGGGTGTACATTAAAAAATGTTCGAAGGCATAGTAATCGAAGGGTTCATGCTTAAAGATAAAATGCAAAGGATTCTAACCGGTTTGGACGAAAATAATTTTAATTTTTCGCAAGAGAAATCCGCAAAATAGTTTTTCGTTGATGGTATCGCGGCAATTTTTCATCTTTGCTGCACATTAATTACTGAAATTACATGTTACAACACTTGGATTCCTTTTGCCTGTTATTTCAAATGGAAAACTTATTAGCAAAGCATTTCCTCTGCCGGCAATCGCAGTTTAACGTACCGTCTTCGCTTTTGCAAGGAACCGCACAGGTTTCTTTACGTAAATGGCATCCAAGGCACTCGTGATTAAAAATCACGAAGTTCGATAACTTATTATTATTCAATAAAACGATCGGATTTATTTCCAATTCCGATTCCTTAATGAGAAATTGAAACTTTAAATCCATTCTCGGCATTACAGTTCGGAATCATATTCTTTTCCAGTTCGTTTCTATCATTAAATTTCTACGGCTATTGATACATACAGATGAATATAACATTCCGAAGAATTATTTGCTAAAAGCTGTTGTGTTTCTGCCACGCTTTCTTTCTTTCTCATCCCATTTGCTTTGACTTATTTCTTTTGTCCTTTCAACCTCGACCTTTTTCACCCTCACCGTCCCTGCTTACACGAGGAATTTTAATTAAACGGAAGAATATGATTTAAAATGTATAGAATTAGAAATTTTCCATCCACACATCGAACATACTAGGAATGGACATTGACTTTTCGTTTTATACATATTTAATGAACTTGGCATGCATATACCCATTATGAAGAAGTATCGTCGACGTTAAAATAAATTATTATTTTCTTTGTCGAATTAAAGTTCTTGATACTATACATTTTGGCTGGAGGTTAAATCTAAAAATTGATAAGTTTTATACAAATCGTCGCACTAAAATCATTATTTTAATATTTCAGTTTTAAAAATTAAAACATCAAAAGTAAAATGCGCCGCATAGATTACTTATTTAATCGATTACTTAAACAGAGAAGGGGAAAAATGCTCTTTGTTAATGATAATTTAATAAAAGTTTGTGTTTTAAAGAATTTTCTTTTTCATGAAGTAAAATTTTTTCTTGTCCCAGAAACCATTCAGTCAAAATGTACAAAGCTTTGAGCAAAATTTAAATTTTGATTGAACTCGTATTAGAAATCCGGATCGTCTGTCCCAACAAGACGTGGTCACAAGTGTCCGTCAACTCCCATGGGTCAGGTGAGGGATGTCAGTTTTTGTTATATAGAAAAATATATAGCTTTTGTGTCTCTTTATTGCTTGTATGTTGTAATTTCAACTTGCCGGGTAAGTTACTTGCTTTCCTCCTAGTCTTTGTATCTGAATCAGTGATTCTTACCCTTTTCTCATGCAGTCTCTTACTTTGTTAAATATCGAAACAACAGTTTTTTCGACCGCTGTAATAAGAAATATTAAAGTTTTGTGTAAAAAAAAAAAAAAAAAAGTTATAATTTTTCAAAAAATATTAAAGTAAATTTTTTTACTTCAACACTTTCTTGAAAGCACTCATGAGAAATTATGGGTTGAAGGTCTATGAAAACAGAAAAGGAAGAAAGGAGAAGCTGGAAAAAGATTCGCAGCAATGAAAGAGCCTTCAAATAGCATAATTGACTAGATCTAAAAGGAATCAAGAAATATCCCCTTTTATCTGCTCAAGAAAATGTATCCCATTAAATTCAAACTTAAGGTATACAGTTCAGTTCGTACCGCTTAATATGCTTTTTATGTTTAAGAACCACTGCTAGCAAACAGTGACAAGTAACAACGAACGATGAATTAAAATTCGGTTCACGTAACTGCCGCTTTTAATAAGTGACAAGGACCCTGATTAATTGAAGTTTTTGCAATTACGATTCTGCTTTGATTGTCATACAGTGCACAAGCTTATTTAGAATGATTTTTGTAAAGTTTCAGACTTGAAAAAGTAGTAATTTAATAGAAGAAGATAAAATTTAAAAATTTTAATCGAAAAAGAGGAAGACTTTTTATTTTGTAGTGTTTATGTAGTGTATTAATTCTATGTGTTAAATATAAATGAAAAATTGGGAACATTTTAGTACTTAGCTTTTTGCATTATAATGATGAAGCACTACGGAAAAGTCTGTAACGAAAGGATAAGTAAATTAACGTTTATAACGTTTCCAGATATTTTACACATTGCATTTTAATTTAAAAGAAAAAAAAAATTTAATTTTTTGTTATATTTTATAGCTCACAGGAATTATCTATGTTTGCAAAATGATCAGTTAATACGTACATTCACGAGAAATTATATTTATATTTCGTTATATAGCAATGTCACGTGTCGTATGAATATCAAACTTTCTAACTTTGCCTTTCCTGTTGCTAGTCATCTTCGTGTAAGGTAGCATTTGCTGAAAAATTAAAACTGTTACTTTTCATTATCGATGATTATTAGGAAAATTAGTTGAGAGAGAAAAAAAAAAGTGAGTATGACAGCGTGGAAAAATTTAAAATAAATTATTTATCATATTATTTTCAGCTCGAAAACAAGAAATTATAAAAGTGACGGAACAACTTATTGAAGCCATTAATACCGGAGATTTCGAAGGTTACACGTAAGTATACATGCCACGATGATTTTTATGAAGCAACCTGAAATATATATATATATATATATATATATATATTTTTTTTTAAATTTATCAATTGCCAGCGTGATGGCATTTTGTGAAGTGTCACTGTACCCATCATTTGTCACACTGTAATATGACGAAGAATGACAACGACAGATTGGTCTTGAGCACCGGCAACAGCGAAAGGTTCTGCTAAGGTTCTTATATCATTGCTCGAGGGATTGAATCCATTTCACATCGTTTTAAACTTAATAATTCCGGTTGGAAATTGGATTCCCTCGGGAACTTATCTGATTATGAAAAGCCATCATTAAGCGCACGAAATAAAGCGACTCAAATGATTGCTTTGGTTTTTTATTAGAAATTTCATGACTCGCCTCTTTGTTTTCATCAACCAGTTCCACGTTTCAGTTTTTCCCTCGCGCGGGTTCTTTATATTTCCTCCGAAATTTTAGCATTGATTTCATTATTTTAGATGTGCGCGATCTCCCTGTCGGTATCGCTTTCGAACTAGTTAACTTATTCATATTTTTTTTATTTTAATATTACAAATTCATGTCGGAATGCAGTATTCAGCTTGTTTTGAATTCCATAAAATGCATTGCAGTTTCCTTTCCGGACCATCGGAAGCGAAATTGTACATTAAAAATTTTATATTACAATGATGTTTTTGAGTTGATGATAAAATTTAAAAAAAAAAAAAAATTAAATTTGTTTGGCTTGCTGTTTATGTTGCTTGACAAGGGAGTTAAGTTGTTAAAGACCGCTATCTCATGCATTTGCTTTCATTTAAAAGAAAAAACATAATTTTTTTTTATATTTGTAAAAAAATCCAGCAGTATGCGATATTTGCATATTAATTAAATGCGATTCTATATCGTAATATGACATGAAATAGTTTTCATGTAAAAAATATAATTTGACACAATTTAAAACAACCTTGGTTATTATTAAATTGTGTATATATATATATATATAATAGAATGTAAATTTTGTAACCACCTTTTTCTAATAATATTAAATTAAATTAATTTAAACCAAGTTTTCATTGAAAATTTTTGCCTTGCTCGATTCCTTTCATTTGATTTTAATTTTTTTTTTTAAAGGAAAATATGTGATCCGCATCTAACCTCTTTCGAACCTGAAGCTCTGGGAAATCTAATCGAAGGGATGGATTTTCACAAATTTTATTTTGATAATGGTAAGCAAATGATGCAGTTAATAAATGTTTTTTTTTTTCTTTCCTCTCCAATATTTGAAATAAAATTTTGAATTGGGAGACGAAGCTGTTGAGTTTGTGATGTCAGTCAGTGTTATCTGGCGAACAATGTTTAACAGAAAATGCTCGTAAATTTCCATAACAACTCGTCTTTTTTACTTGTTAACAAAGCTTGCCGGTTAACTCAACAATTGTTTACAGTAATGAAAACGAAAGAAGCAAAATTACTCAAGCATTTTCATATGATTCGAAGTCAAACGACGGGGTACAAATGGGTTCGGTTTCTCTGAGTGCTTCAACAAGTAACATAAAATCAATTTTATCTTCTATCGTCAAGCACCAACAAACTTGCGATTAATATTTTATTTCTTACATACCTATTTTATAACTGAATTCAATTTTTTGTTTTAGAACTGAGTAAAAGTTGTAAAGCTGTGAATACAACAATATTAAATCCACATGTTCACCTGTTAGGGGATGATGCTGCAGTTATCGCTTATATTAGACTAACACAGTATTTGGATAAGTATGTATTTGTTTTTATTTTGTGCATACACATCAGTAAAATGCGTGCGCCCGCGTGCATGTGCATCTCTTATCTATGACATAAGTCTAAATATTTTTAAAAATAAAATTATTTATAATTACGTTAAAAAGAAAAATATCGTGTGTACCCACCATTTATGGTTTGACTAAGAATTGTTATGCATCGTCAAAATTAATTTTTTATGAATCTGAACTTTTCTTTTCCCATCTAAACGTATGCGTATTTAACGCTCACGCTTACAAATGTAACATTATATAAATGAAATACGAAATGCAGTAAAAATAAGAATGTATCATGCATCACGTTAGGAAACGTATTATTTCTCTTACATAAAAGATAATACTTTTTAAACAGATCGAATTATCCGGTTTATTTAAATGTTGATGTTTGTTTACTTCGTTGTAAATGATGTAAAAATTGATGTTATTACAGGCAAGGACAGGCACACACGCAGCAGTCGGAGGAGACGCGAGTTTGGCACAAAAGAGACAGCAAGTGGCTTAATGTTCACTTCCACCGATCAGGAACAAAAGCTTCATCTTTCGGATTCACCCACAAATAGTGAGCCACTAGTCATCCTGAAATTAACTTTATTTCGAGTCCCTGTACATCACGCAATTTTTTTCGAATACTCATTTTTGGATCTTTGGAAATGAAGTTGGACAAGTAAGAAAAGTCGATATTGTGAATCTTTTTTTGTTGGGAAAAATGGAACCATAATTTTTTTTTTTTTTTATTATCACATCTTGTCTCGGTTTTCTATTTTGCTATTTCCCACTGAAGCAATTGAAAAAGCATATGATATTCGCTCGTGGATTATATCGTTCGCTATCGTTTGGAAAATTTCGTATGAAAATACTGCCTTAAAACCAATAAATGAAGGTTATTTCGGTATGATTTATGAAATTTTGGAATGAATTTTCGGTTTTACATCACATATGATCATATTGGAGATGTCCTTTTAAATCAGAGATCACGTCCCTAAAAGTTATGGCAAATCTTAATGTTTTTGAAACATTAAAATTCCTTTTTAAAACCTTTTTTTCGTATTTTAGTCTCCGTTAAAAAAATATTGGTGATTAAAAATGTTTTCATAAAAATGTTTTCCTTATTTAAATAAAAGGGATTGTTCTAATTCGATTTCGCTATGCTTCGCAGAATAATTTTGTATTTCATCAAAGAATGGAGAATTTTCGTAAATAGGTCACTTTTAATGTAAAATGGTGATAAATCATAACTCCTTCGGATTTATTGCATCAAAGAACCGAATAAATTGCTTGAAATTAATGGGATGAACCCATAAAAAGCCTATTTCCGTTTTTACTGAATTTTATAAATAGACTGACATTTTACAGACACTTTTTGATTTGATTTTACTTGTGAAGAAAAAGTTATTCATTATAATAGTATCTTGTTTATCATCATCATCATCATCATCATTATTACCATTAATCATTTTTAACGTAGGATTCGAAATGTTTTTTTTTTTTTACTCTAAAACATTGATCTCTGTTATGAACTCATTAGCAATAAGGAAAAATATAAGTGCATCCAATGATCTGAATCACTTAGAATCAGGCACCAATACGCCTTACAGGAAATTATGCCAACGAACTTTGTTATTAGTTTATGCCTTAAAAATCTCCATGTGACTTTTATCTCTTCAAAATGAAATGCGCATAATTAATCGATATTGTCGGAGTTTCGAAAATTCGAAGTTGATTAAAATTAATCTGCCTAAAGCATCCGTCGAGCAATCACACATAAAGAAGAAGTTGGCCATATCTTACAAGTTAAAAAGTTCGTTTATGCAAATTAATAAAATTGCTTTTCGAGCAGACTGAATAGTGAAGTAGAAAACACGAAATCAGTGAAGAAAAAAAAAAAAAAAATTGGTTTTTCCTTTTTTCCTTTTTCACGTAACCGTTTCGATATTCACTTTGCTTAAAGATTTCGACTGAAGTTTTCCCTGTCCGCTAGTTTGACGAGAAAAGTTTTGTTTTTTTATATTCCTGTCGATTGCTGTTTCAAAAGAGTGTTTTTCACGATATCGAGGAAAGACGATCTGAGGAAAACGAAAATGACTGTCTGTGAAATTGAAATTTAATTTAAAAAAAAAAAAAAGAAAATATTTAAAATTTTAATTAAATAATGTTTTCCTTTTAATGACGAAAAGTTACAAAATACCTAGTCGATTGAATTTTTTCCCCCCTGATTGCGAGGTTATAATAACGCTAACATGACATATGAGTGACTGTTTGTAATGCTTTCAAGATTTTTATTCATTTTTTTAAAATCTTATAATAGGAATGAATGAACGTGATGACTGATATATAAAAGAAATAATTTTAAATAGTCGTTTTTCATATTATATTAAATATATATAAATTATTATACATATATATTAAAGTATATAGTTAGTAACAATATCTCAAT
>JAOWBB010000003.1:1043259-1086521 GCA_028565995.1 Ricinus marginatus
TTTTGTAGGTTTTTTTTAAAAATAATTTCATAAAACTGGCTTAATATAAAAGTAAATTAATTTAGAGGTTTCTCTTATTCACTTTATTTATTCCTTTAAATGGGATGTCAAGTTTTATTAATTACAAATTGTTAGGTATTGTTATACTTAAAAAATAACAATGCTGCTCGAAAATGAAATATATCTTCTTATAACAAAAAATTAGTTAAAAAAGCCTCTTATTTATGGTCCGTAGAGTTCTTGACTCAATCAAAAACTTCGCAATAGTGATTTTGTTTGATTAATGAAAAATACAAAGTTGGATTTGGGGCAAGTCGTGATTCATATAAATATCTGAAGCACAAACTCACGATAACAAAAATGAAAAAATGCGAGTTATCAAGCATGGCACACGAAAACAGAAAAATAGCCTAGCTTGTATGATTATTCATATTATTTCAGTTGATTTTTATGAATTTACTATTTATTGATTATGAAAAATTAATTGTTTAAATAAATTAATCACATTATTCTTTTATATTTCACGTATAATTCACTTTTATCGAATGCTCGTAGTTTACTTTTAATGGAATAGAAGCGGATGTCCAGAAAAATTTCAAGATTTAAACATCTATCAATGTAATTCGTTATACATAATTTTTTTTCTTCTATGTCTTTAAAGTTTATACAATCCCATCTGTGCCTTAAATATATAAACATAAAATTTTTAAACATTATAAAATTATTGTAATCTTTAATACCGAACTCTCGTTCACTTTTATCATTATTAAAGGAGGCATAAATACTTTGCCATATGTAACATATCATAAAAGTGATATATGTCAAGACGAAGGTTCGAAATACTCTTTTTTAAAAAGAAAAGGCATCTTCGGTGGGTGATCGCGAATTCAAATTATTATTGAAATTGGGTATTATTAGCTTAATTCAGGTTAGCTTTTCGTGAAATGCAAAATAATATGCTTTCACCTTTCACTTCATGGTTTATTCGTCGATCGTATGACTTTCTCTTTGGGGTTGAAAAAGCTTGTTGAAAAACAAAAAGAAATCCAAAAGGCGAGAAAACTGGCAAGCCAAAAACAGCCGAGGACGAAAAAGACGTCTTCAGTCTCGTTGAAATTCGACTTTTTATGCGAATTACCGTAAAACCAGTCATTTTTATGAGGTAATATATTTTGAAATTCGAGTTCAGCAGTTCCATTGGGTGTCGGACACGCAACTTGTACGATGATTTCCGGACGTTGTCTCTGCAAGATAAAATGATTTATATCATTTGATCATCATTATATATTACTTATAAATTAGTTCCATTATGTAACACACGTAAAAATGAAGTCTATAACGATATAACCATAAAGTTATTTGAAATGCTGAATATCTCGGTTTTACGTTAAATCATTAAAATATCATTATACTACACTTTTGCAGATTTTTTGTTTTTCTGTAACACTAATTAGTTAATCGATAATATTTAATGCTAGTTCATAACTTTATGTATTTTTACATTCGTTTATCACCTGTTTATTTTTGCAAACATGATTATGTTCTCTAAAAGCATCTTCTCTTAGTTCTCTGCGCAACAGTGAGCTTGTAATCCACCAAGTGGGAGACCCAATTCTCAGGGAATGGCCAACGACACCAGAATCATCCACATGAATCGGGAAGCCTAAGATAAAGGTAGGAAAAATTTTTCTTGTGCAATAATTTTTGGGCAAATTTCATAAAATAAAACTTAAAAATTTGAAGATATAGTAAGATATAGCACAATCAATCAATGTATATAGTAAATTAATATATATAAAAGTTATATATAATAATGTATATATTAACCTACAACTTTTATTCAATTATTTTATCAAACTTTTATTACATATTCTGTTCATAAGCAATAATTACATAAAAATAATGTTAATTATTGAGAAAAAGTGACAATAACTAGCTAAGGAAATTATTAATTATAATGAATTTACACTCATGAATATAATTTTAATTTCTGACATATGTACGTATTTTAAAATTACGCCTTTCCTTTTCATTCATGATTATTTGAAGGAGGTGAAAATTTACCATGATTAGAATTTCTCTTTTTATCTACTGTAATAAAAATTGGAACTTTAGTTGTAGTTATATTATGAATATCATCATGTTGAATAGGTTTAAAAATATTTCTTCAGACTTTCTTCAGACATCCAGATCTTTACCTGAGTATAAGAAAAATGTAGTAAAAATGAGAAATATGACAAAAACTGCCGAGAAAGTATTCCTTATCAGCCAGGATACTCCACTAGCAGCCAGATGCAAACTATGCAGGTATATCAAACCCATCGAAACATATAAGTAAAAAGTTTTTGTGCTTTCCGCATTTGAACCTTGATAATGGAGTCCAGACATAATATACGAAGGTATTAAATAAGCAAGCCACATAATTACATTTCCTGGCATACTACTTATTAACTGTAATAATATAAAATTATATTTTTCAACAACCTCTCGTTTAAAGTGAATTCATAATAAATTATTTATGAAAACATATTACATAAGGGAATTACTTAATAATTTTTACAAACAGTTTAAAAAATAAAAACATATTTCAGATATTAAAATAACAAAGCTAACTTATTTTTACACTTCAATATAAATGATAAAAATATGCGGTACTATCAGTTCGTTACAGTATTAATATTTACCTTTACAAATACATAACATGTTCTTCCGTAAAGTTTTTCATTAATTTCACCGACAACAAATTTTCTTTCCCTACGAACTGCCGTCAAAGATGAGAGTACTAAAAGAGGCCATAACGTGACGCAGAATACTGTATAATGAAAACCTAATCTATCTCCTGCAGAAGAAAAATTAAAATTTAAAATCAGCAATTTCTACCAGAAGAGAAATGCTAAATATAGCTAAATGAATCGATAAATAAAAAAGTAAAACAAAACATCGTTTAACAATTATATTTACCTAATAATAATTGGGTATCGGAGCCAGGTATATCCCAGAAAATTGCTCCTACTAAGAACGATATAATGGCAGCTAGCAAAATATGAAATAAATAACGTATGAACGATGAAGGTTGGCTCCAAATCATACTTCGCCTAAAAAAAAAAGATACTTGTAATGTGGACAATGTTCTATTAGTTATTTATGAAAATCCGGATCCCACTTACATTAAGAGTGTATATGCCTGTTTGAAAGGACTACTGGGAATTAATTCAGGAGGCAGAACAGCTGGAGGCCCGGGATCAGAGAGAGGTTCTTGTCGTCTTCTTTGCAGTTCACCTAATTGTGCCATTCGTTGCGATGACTCAAGCATGGCTTCTGCTGACAAGTCATCGAGTGTAACTAAATCAACTGAAAATTAAAAATAAATGTAAAAAAATTTTTATTAAGAGGTCAGAAAATGATAGGTAGATTAGGATTAATAAAACCATAAAAAAACCAAAAAAATGTATGGTTTTACCACAAATGATTACTGGGGATTAATTCAGGAAGCAGAAGAGATGGAGACCCGGGATCAGAGAGAGGAATTTATGGTTACATATAAAATGTATAAAAATAAAAGCTCTATATATACAAAAATAGTTCATCAGCTTTACTAGTAGATTTATGGATTAACATTTAGTAAAAATGTCTACCCAATCAGTGTCAATTTATAAAATATTGTTTTGGATACTTACGATAATAATCAGATGGATTTTTATATGGCGGGCAAGGATACTCAACACTTGTGAAATAAGGTAAAAGCATGGACGTCAAACCAGAATACATTACATGACCATTAGAAATGACAAGAACCCTAGAGATCATGGTGAGAATTTCATATGTTGGGGGTTGCAACGTAAGGATAACAATTCTTCCTGTTAAGTCTGAAAACGGAATGATTTTTAATCATAAAAAAAATAAATTTTATTTTCGGTCTTAACATAACCTTTAAAATGGAAACATATAAAAAAATAAAGTTAAAATACGAAACCTGGCATTCCTGTATTTAATGAAGATTGTCTCAGATATTCGATTAGAAAAAATGTGTCGAAAATATCCATTCCTTTTGTTGGTTGATCTAAGAAAAGTATATCAACATCCATCATAAGATATATAGCAACACTTAATCGTCGGAGTTCCGACTTTGTTAAACCCGATAATTTTGTTCCAGAAACCTGATCTAATCCAAGATCTTCTATCAAGCATGCGATCTAAAAGAAATATATTTCTAAAGTTTTAATGACTGTATTTATAATTAAATCAGAATAAGAGAAGCAGTGAAATTTATTAACATATGGAATAGAAAAGGAATGCTTATTCTGTAAATGAAAATGATTTTAAATTAATGCACTACCATCTTAAAGCTTATTTTAACAACTTAATTTCGATCAGCAATTTAATTTAAAGTAAATTTTTTAAAGGCTGATTTTAAATCAGCCTTGATTTAAATGATGTATGATTTTAATTCGTTAGAATAAATGACATGATAAAATTATTTATTTTAGAAACATTAACCTTATCATTAACAGAAACTTTCGTGTAGCGATGCTTGACTTGTCTTAATCTGGATTGAAAATAGAGAGTTTGCTTCACAGTTAAATCTAAATCCCAATTGCAATCACATTTTACAAAAGCAGATCTTTTTTTCAGTTGCTTTCGATTTATAAAATTTCCATTAAGTACAAACTCTCCAGCAACTCTTCCTATCTTTGAAGTTTTTTCTCCGGCCAATGCAGAAAGTAACAAAGTTCCTTCGGACACTTGAGTAGTCATCACCGACAGAAGTTCACCACCTCTAACTTCAAATGATATGCCTTGAAGTATAAAATGTCTTTTGTCATCTCCGGATTCTATCTCTAAGTTGCGAACCTAAAAAATTTTCAAATAATCTAAATGTACTTTACAAAAAAGAAATTTCAAAAATTCTTATCCATTCAAATGTATTCAAAAGTATTTGAAAACATACACTGGTTTTTTATCTTATAGTTCGAATTTTACATTAATGACTCCTATGATCAGTCAGTAGAAATTTAGCATTGATTATATTTGGCTTATATTATTTTAATATGTAATCTTATGCATATTTAATTTTAATTGTGCTTAGATCAGATTTATGTATTTTCAAAAATGTGAAATATTACTCAGATATCACAAAATATTAAAATACCTGCAAGTGAGGATATTGAAATGGTGCCGCCTCTGGTGCATTACCATTGTTATAATATGATACTCCGTGATTTATTTGGCCCATTGCCGAATGAGGTCTCGTTGTGAAATCAGGTATAACAGATTTCGGCATCGCCTTTTTTTGATTTAGCAACAAATGAGAGCCAGATTTTGATGTTCTTCGCTGTTCAGGCAACATTCTGAAAAAAACTTTTTCCATCAAAATCGATATCTGAAAAATTATCAACCATAATGAAGTTTTTCTCACCTATGAAAGCTAGTTTCCATGGAAGCAGCGCTTCTCAAATCATGAAAACTCTTCCTGTGTTCTGGTATTCTATGCTCGGAAGGTCTGTATGATCGTTCCATACCTGCTACTGAACGTCTTGTACGAGGATGATCGTGATGATAATAATTGCCAACCGTTAATAAATTGGCTTCACTATTAGAGATCATGCGACCATTTCTATTGTTTGATGGCTGAAAAGTATTGAACAATTAATTTTTATAAGCCAAACAACAGTAAAATTTTAAGTTTATTTTTTTGGGAATTGCATATGTGGCCTTAAGAACAACTGATAATTGTATGAACTTATAGATGACTCATCTTTCCCCCATTTGCCTACTCATTAATAGCATAATTTTCAGTCACTTACTCTAGAATAACTGGTGTGCATTTGAAGATTTCTAAAATCCATTTCACTTCGTGTTCTCATTGGACCTCTGCTTTTTAACACTCCAGGTGAACCGTCATCGCTGGAATTATATCCGCTGGAACCATCTCGAGGTCCTCTGGATGGAGGAAATACACGGGGCAATCCAAATTTTAAATACGTGTACATGTTAGAACTAAGCGCTGACCTAAATCAATCATAAAAAATAAAGTTTAATATTAACATAAATAATAAATTTCTATATAAATAATAAATATATTTTTATAAATAATAAAAATTATAAAAATAAATATTAAATTTTTTTTAGAAGATTATACTAATTTAATTTATATTTACTTATTTTTTAAAAGATCTTTGGCATTTTGAAAAATGACTGTAATAAATAAAATGTTTAAATGCTTATGTTACTACCGTTAAATTATTAATAAAAATTAAATAATTTTTTAAATTTATATTTTTATTAAAGTAATCTGAAACATGGATTCCTTTTACAACATGGAAGTCCCAAAAATCATTTATATCATACTAACAACTTAAGATTCAATATTTTCTTTTCATACTAAATTATTATTGATAAAAATATTTCATACAGAAACCATTTCAGTAAACATAGATTAGAAAGTTTAACTTCAATTAATAAAAATTGAATGTGATCTTATTCAGATTTATGAAATACATAAATTTATGAAACTAAATCTTTTTCTATTTTAAAATTACTAAAATTATTTATAAGTTTACAATTAAATGATAGAAAATGATAAAACGATGTTTTTAACATTCATGCTTAAAGTATATCATGAATTTTTCTGACATTACCTTCATAGAACTTTAATATATGAAATATGAAATAAGATAATATTTCATTTATATATAAAATATAAATGTTGATTTATATATTTAATATATAAATATTTAATTAAAATACTTAATAAATTATGTGATTGAACTAAACAATATTTAAAATTTTAATCCACACGTAAAATTACGGAAATTGAAAAAATTTCTATTTAATTATAATGAAGAATGCCAACCGAACGAATGATATAAATATTAATACAAATTTACATATAGATTTATTCATACATTTCGGATTAATTCATAAATATAATGAAGTTATTTAGCAGCATAAATTTTTAACATAAATCAACTCTTAATTAGACTTTTTCTTATAAATCTTATAGATTAAAAAAGTTCATTCATTCGCAGGGAAAAAGAAATATAAAACCGCTCCTTAGAAAATTTCAATAATAATAGCTATAGAGGTAGTAATTATGAGCATGAATGAGGTCATTATTGATATGCACATATATTATAAATCAGATTCTTCATCTTGTAGTCTGGCAGCTAAAATTTTTAAATGGGAAATTTTTTTTGCAATATTTTTAAATTTTCTTTGCATTTAAGCCACTTTTGTAATTTGTGTAACCTTGTATGCTGATCATCATCCCTGTATTCAAACCACTGTCATCCGATTTATCTTTACTTGTTAAAGAATGAAGAAATGTCTTTGAAAGATGTACACATTCTTTACTTTTATGAATTTTTAATTTATAAAAATAGAAATTTACCGGCATCTACAACAATAATAATTAATTTCAACCAAAACCAAGTGAAATTACATGAAAATTCATAAACTATTTCTTCAATATGAATGATCAATTCAAACTATTAAATAATTGCTTAAGAACTATCATAACTCAAGGAAAGATCACAAATGAAATGAGCCTTTTAGAAGTTCGCCAATTTTTAATAATGCAAACAGCTAACAAATCGGTTATTAGATTCCGAATAAGTGGTCCAAGAATCATATTATTGAATCACTTAAATATCTATCAGATTAATCTATGCTTTGAACGTTAATGACAAAATGATTATCCAAAACGAAAGAAAATTACTAGGCTAACTACAAGTATAAGTCAAACGTCGGAAGCTTATAGATTTAAAACAATTGTGGTTATTTACTTGATTTATATTTATTATATGCCTAGAAAAGAATATACTTATATATAAACCAGAAGCCGACTTTTTACTACTCCGTTTTTAAAATAGTGAGGTTCATTGACATCGGTCGGTATTGTAATCTTTAAAATATCTAAATTTTCCGCATTATTAAGGTTTCAAGGGATTCAAGGCAAAAGACTTATTAAATATTTTATTTACTTACTTTGGTCCATATCGAGGATGATTGAGTATGCTTTGTACAGTAGATTCTCTCAGCTGAAAATTACCATAAGGTAGTGGGCTTTTTTCGCTGGAACCTAGAGCTGAGTCGGTAAAATCCGAATTTAAATTTTGCCTGCAATCATTACCATTTCAATGATATTTGTTCGAGTTTTTTCCGTTTGAATGAATATAAAATACAAAAGGCACCTGTATATGGACCAGGCATGGAGATCCTCGGATGTGGATCCCCGCTCTCCTCTGGCAGGCTGTAGCTCTCCCTGATGAGGCGGCGTTTCTGGGGGTTGAGTACCACCCGGAGGCACCGAATATTTTCTCTCTATTGTTGACATCTCCCATTCATTTGATACGAGATTTCTTTTGGAAGTGGACATAATTCCTGCATAAAATTCCAATAAAAAATTTAAAGCTGAAAACGAAAAGATATACTTCGTGGATAACCTTTATTTTTAACGCCCAATGAATGCTCATCAGCAATTATTCACTTCAGTGCATTTGGAATTTATTCATAAGAACTATTTTTCTTTTAAATAATATACCGCAAACCCTTTTTCTTTTTCCAAAAAGCCATTCTTCGAAAATGTTTTTACAATATTTATAAATAATGCGATACAAAATTTCTTCCGTAACACTGTAATGAATTTTATTAAGATTTGGTGGCATCTTTAGTCATCACATCAAAATAAAAATTTATAATTTCAGAAATAAAATATAACAGTCCAAAATATAGCAGTATTAAATTTAATCAACAAATATTTGCAAATTAAGGTGACCTTTAAAAATTACAAATCTAGAATTAAAGGCTGTTAAAAATTCATTTCAACTGGATCTTTATGAATTTCAAAAAATATTATAATGACGCATTTGGACATTTAAAAAAATACCTAAAATGACCATTAAAAGACTAATTCATACAAGATTCGCTGGAGAACATTTGTAGAACAAAAAAAATACAATTTCATTTATCAAGAGATATTTTGGTAACGCAATCTTTTAATGTTAGTTGAAGGAACCCTTCATTGTTATAAAGGTAAATGAATTTACTTCCGGATGCACCTCCCTTTATGCCAGGATGATGACGCAATTTTTTTTACCGAGATTTCCGTTAACAATCGGATATTTAAAAACAAGACAGGGTCCATTGTCTTGGTTGAATAACTTTTGCTTACTAATAAGTTTTACAGTTTTTTGTTTTTGCTTTTACTATGACGAATGAGATAACAATTAAAACATGTAATAACTGGAATGGTAATCTTAATTTCTCTCATAAACAAAGTAAAAGTGGAACGAAATATTATTTCCTTTTAGGAAAGAATTCTATAGAAATATAGATGTTATAATTACTAATTTAAATAATTAAGGAAAAAATATTGAAATTTTTTAACTTTTTTTATTGATGAAAAATATATTAAACTAAAACTTTTTATTAATTATCATTTTCATGTTATTAGAAAAAAATACAAATTCCATATTTTTAATACGTAAATATATCAAAATTATATTTTAATTTGAACATAAAATCCATTTGACTGCTAGCAAATTTGGCAAGAAATTAAATAAATGTCATCATAGATTTGTGAAGTTTTTAAAATTTAAATGATATTTACATAATGATTTACAATAAGAATTTATTTGATAATTACATAAGTAATCCTTCATGGATTTTAATTTGACGATAGTACAGTTGTCAATGGAACAAATAGATTGTATATTAATCAAATTATATTATAAAATTGAATGTGTAAGGCACATGTATTATTCATGTTTAAATTTGAATAACATAGTTTTCCAGATAATATGATTTACAGGTTTTAAAAATATATAACTATAAAATATCTCTACCATTGCGAACTAATAATCAAAGAATATTTTGCCACTAATAATAAACTTTCAAAATCGTCTATTACTTAAAAGAGTATTGATATAACCTAAAAAATTCACTATTGTTTATATGGATTTTATAATGATATAAATATCCTTGAGTTTAGTCATTGACTGTGATGACTCAAAGATGTTTCTTTTTATTTTTCATTTCCCATCCACCAATAGCAATGCCTGAAAGACTTTTCACTTCAATGTCATATTATTTCATACTCTATATGATCACTGAATTCTTGGCAGGTTTCAGCACATGACATTCATAGATAAATTAACACAAAATTTATATATTGCAATTTTATATGCGATACTTTAATTTCACATAAATTCACATCAGATTAGGAAAGGAAAATGCATAGAAAACCGTCACACGTTTAATGAATGTAAAAAAAAATTTTATGAAAAACTATAAACTAAAACTTCTCATTTTTCAAACATAATGATTCAAAATCGAGGATGAAGTTAAAAGTATTTAAAAAATTTTTCGGTTATATTTCATACTAAAAATAATTTTTTTCAATCTTATCTTTGATAGATTATTTCGCAAAAATTTGAGACCATTTTGAAAACGTTTCATCAAAATTAAATTTGATTTATTATTTGTGTTAGAAAAACCCCAATTCCATCTTAATCATTTCCGACAACTCTTAGCCTGCAAGTTCATATTATTTAAATTTATTATTATTACTATTATTATTATTATTATTATTACTATTATTATTATTATTATTAATATTTACAAACATTTTACTTTGATATAAAAAATTAATTTTACTATTATTAAATATTTTGTAATATAGTTAAATAAAAACTTTTTGTCCATGATTTAAATTCTATTAACGCGATCTGTGAAGCCAAATTTTCATATTAATGTAGACTTTTATATACATTCCTCAGTTCAGTAAATAATCTTCTAAAATTGTTAATGCTAAGAGCAGGTTAGAGAATGTAATTGTAAATAGTAATAAAGAATAAAAATGTAATTGTTATGAAAAAATTCTATAAAATTTCAAACTTATAATCAAACTTATTTTCAACTAAACATCAAAACGAAAGTTGTAACAAACATTCAATTTTCTTTTAAAATCTATTGACTATATAGAATCAGTTCAGACCTAATTATTTAACTTAAATCAATCGCTGAAATCAAATGTGAAATAACTTTTTTTTAATAAAAGAAAGTAAGTTGTATCTAAATATTTCTCTTAAAAGAATATGTATTTTATAGTCATTATTAAATAATATATATAATAAAAATCATCAGTAATGATGCATTTTCTGATCACATATAAATTGGTAAAGAGCAGTTTACCAATCAAATATAGCGCACATAATTTCCAAACGTACAACAAAATAATATTTTTAATTAAGATTCAAAAAGATAATAAAGAATTTGGTAAATATCATTTGCCGCGTTATCACTGCTACATTTACCTTTTTATTACAAATCGAAGTTAAAATAATATAAAGATATCATAAAATCTTCAGAATATGAAATTAAATTATATTATGCCAAATATGATATTAAAAGGAGATTTTAGCAATACTTATTTTTAAATTTAACACATATAACATTAATAATATAGAAATATTAACGGAAAATGTTGTAATCGTAGATGTAAAGAAAGATGTAAAAAAACTTTGATCTTGACAATAATTCCATAAATACGTTAAAACTGAAATTCATGTAATGGCAAAATTTGATTAATTTTAGGAAAAAGTAATTGTTCCTTTTATTTTATATTTATACTTGTTATATATACTATGTATTATATGTTCGCTATAAACATAATTCTAGGTTGCATATATTACAATAAATCGAAAAGCAAAATGTTTTTGATTCTTGATCAAGAATCGCGAATCCTGCTCTCGTGGATAAATGCGAAATTCAAATTTTGTTAAAAAGTTCATTATTTTTTACATTTATAAGGAGAGCTAGCGACAATACTCTTTTCGGAAAAACTAATCAGAAAGAAAATATTGCCTGCCGTTAGCAATTATCAAATGTGTTTAATTTTTTGAACACGTGTTTCATTCTAAGAATTAGTATATTTAAATGTGATATCAATAGAACGACTAGAAAAAAAGACGAAACAGAACGACTGCGGAAATTTAAAAAATTTACTCGATTTCTTAACAATCACAAAAGCACACAAAAATCTTAACAATCTTATTGTTTTTGCTTTTTAATTTGATGTCAGACAAAAGATATATAATCGGAATGAAAAAATTCCTTTGCCCTTTATTTGTCTGCATTTCAAGATTTATGAAAATAAGTGTCAAAATTTCGTTAAAAAATCTTTAAAATTTTTATTGAGAAACGATTTTATTTCTTAAATCAAAGTTCTGTGCCTTATGCGTGTTGAATTTCCTTTTGCTAATTTTTATAATGACTTAAAAGCTTTTACTTCCATTCAATTTCTTCATATCAAATCTCCTTATTAAACGCCATGAACAACAATTTAATATGGTTAAGCAGTTTCAGTTAAATGACAAATTTTCACCATTTAGTTAAATGGAATATGTCAAAAAACGAATATTTAATTAAAATACTTTTTGATTTGACTTACCGCAAAACTTAAAATTCTTATGGGTATTTAATTAGTGTTCAAGACAGAGATTATAAAAATAATAATAATTGAAATAGAACAGGATAAGCGCAAATGAAAAGGGAAATGTACATAACGGTACATCAGTTGAAAAATAGGAAACATCGATTATTATTAGGTCATAGATGACAGAAAAAAAATATTTTAATTTTAGCGTGTAGTTCATTTCAACCATTTGTTAATCTAATATAATTCCACATATCATTTTCAATATTTTAAATAATTATTAACTGGAAAATTCCTATAATTTTAAGTCATGTTTTTAATAAAAAGGCTCTACTGTTTTAAACTATTTGTTCGAGATGAATTTATTTTTAAATACATTATTTTTTTAATTAAAAATAACTATAACGTATGAATGTATGTATCCATGATAAAAGAGACTTGCGAAGACAAATGTTCAATTGTAATTCATTAATTTTCATATAAATTAATTTTTATTTTCATTATTTTTTTATCATATCTAGAAAAATTATAAATTAGTCATAAAACTAATATTCTCATGTGGAAAAATATTTATTTACGCGAGGGTCTAAATTATCTTTTTCGGTCGAAAAACTGGAAAGGCAAGTTTCGTTTTAATTTCACGAATTGTTCTACGAAGAACTTTATCCACGTATTTTATGTAAAGAACCTGATTGGTGTAACCATAGGCGGAACACCGATCGCAGAGGGTTCACGGACCTTAATGCGACGAACCTGCGAGTTAATTTAATGCGGACCAAAGTCCTTTCATTATGTCAAAAGGAAAACTATTCATAGTTCACATGCTCCGCAAGACACTCCTAAGAAATTATTCATTGTACAATAGAGAATGGCCTAACATAGAGAAATAGAAATTCAACATATACTTTTATAACCTTTATAACTGCTTTAATGAATGAGTAGAAAAAAAACGCTTTAATAAATCAAAAACTGGTAGAGGTATGCCATTTTCGTATAAAAGCAGAACGATCTACATTCTTGCAAGAAACATCGTTAATAGCAATTGGAGTCAGTGACCAATTTGATATAAGTATCTTCTTCAGGAATGAGTCTAAAAGAAAATTTTTTGAGACATCTGGTAAATAAAATTATTTTAGGATATTTAAAATCTAATTTAAAATAAAATAGATTAATTTAAAAAATTACGCATGACCAAATAAGATATCCTTAAAGTTATTTATAACTTATAATAATATCAGTGAATTTGGAACTCTCGATTATTTTCATTTAATGTTCTTTGCATATCTTTGCCTTCCAATAAAATATTTAATCGCTAATTTTTCTAGCATATAACGTGGCAAAAATACGTTCCAACAATAAAACACCATCGCAAAAGATTATTCTTTTCAAACCTGTTGACTTTTATTTTTTCATGAGGAATTATCCTCATGTATTTTTACAAGACAGAAGAAAAAAACGACCATCGAATGTAGAGCAATTACATTTATTTAAGCGGCTGTGGATTACGAAACCAAGAAGCTCGCCGCAATTCTTGAATAGGAAAATTTTTTCTCCCAACTTTTTTCATTTGTAATATTCTAGGATGAATTCTAAACTGGCTTAACCTCAAACGTTCACTTGAAATTTGTTACAAACTAAAAAATAACTGTATAGTCCCAATTACGGCCACAAATGGAAGTGAGTTATATTTTCTCTTGAGGCCATTTATTGATACAACTATGAAATTCTCGACTTATCACTTCTTTATCTTCGATGTTTCTTGACGAATAAACAGTTTTTTGATATGGAAAACTGGTAATAGTTTAATTGGAAAATTTAGAAACCTAATTTCATTTTTTTTAATAAATTCAATCGAACCTTGAAATGAATGAAAAACAATCCTTAAAAATGTTTCCTGCAAAGATTATTTTTAAATCGCTTTAATTAAGTACTTAGATAAAAAATTATAAAAAGTGCGAATTTAATTTGGTAAGGTTGTCACAAAATCATTTTACATGAAGATGTGAAAAATATATATCATCAAAAATATATTTCTTCCTCAAACATTCTAAAATTATTTCATCTGCGAAAAAGTATAAATATAATAATATATAGACACTATATAATAATAATAGACACTATAATAAAAACAACTACAAATCGAAGTGCCTAACACCAGAAATTGTAAAATTAGCAACAGCACCTGATATATCCCCCAATTTTTAATGAAATATCAGGTGATTTCAGCTTAAAATGATATTGTAGATTCAGTTTAAAATTTAATTAAAAAATGGTTTTGCTTATTATGAAAATTCTTAAATGTAGCTTTTTTAATATATATATATATGTACACAGAAAATATGAACATTAAGTGCGGTAAATCTTATACCATTGGCAGGTCTAATCAATAAACCATTAATTAATAATTATACCAAATGCAAAAGGAATTCCTATTAAAATAAAATTATGTGAGTTTAACATTTCCTTTAATAATCTGGGAAGAATCTAAATGGAGAAGAGTGGAAAATATGAAGTCAGAAGGAAAAAGTGATTCATCAGAAAAACACGTCCGCAATTTTGATTATTTCTTCATCACATACTCTTAACCTTTACAAGAACTCAAGTTCATATGGAATATTCATATTGAGGAAGTTCTAAAAAAGTTGAATTCAAAAGTTATGTTAAAGATAAATCAGAAATGATTTCATCGGATAAACCAATTTTCTTCAACTTTATACTCAATTATCATGGTATCGCTATTGTTAATATACATATACTTAGAATGAGTATTAAAATTTTAATATTAGTATTAATATAATTAATATAATTATTAATATGAGTATTAATTTAAAAATTCAATTTTTTAAAATAAAAAAAGAAAAGAATAATTTTTCTTTTAAATAAGATTTGATTTTATAAAAATAAGAAACTATCATTTTAAAACATTCACAGTCCTTAAAATTTGTAAATAATTTTCCTGCAAGTCGCCAGAATTTGATGAGTGTTATGACCGATACTATTAAGTAGCTTTTAAAAGATTGTTTAAAAACAATATAATAATAAAGTTACTAAAACTTTATAGTTTAAATGTAACAAATCAGCTCTTCATAAAATTCGACATGAGAAATCTGTGAATGATTTTGAAATTGATTGAAATTCGTGAAATTTGTACTTTTAGGAACATGCGGGTGGTTTCTATTTGTTACACTAAATTATCGTACTAATTTTATCTTCAACTATTTACAATGTTAAATAAAACATTTCGAAAACGGTAACGAAACTGAGCTTTATTTAAATATTTAACATAATCGTAAATAGAATTAAAAGGAATCGGTTTAAATTTCAGACCTAAAAAACGTAAATCAACAGGTGGTTGCCGAGGTCTCCTTTTACAACCAACTTAAAGCGTCCTTAAAATCGGGAACTTTAAAACCAATATTAATTTCTGCAAATTACTTACTAAATAATAATAATAAATGAAATTTTATGTTGCTCAAATAATTAAAACATATCGTTACCCCTTGCGCTAAAATAATATTTTAGTTTTGATATGAACCTATCATGGAGTCAAGGGTTTTCGTTGGGGCCATTTAAAATTCCAAGTAATATTACGTCAAATTTAATGGAAAATAAAAAAGAAATTTATATTTTCTTCGACCTTGATTTTCATGATAAATTCAATATTGTATTGAAAACTTGCCTGATGATGGAAGATATGACTGCAATTATATTCAAATTTCTTATTCAACCTTCGTAACTAACAGAGTTAAGCTATAAATAATTACACTGTTAATACCCATCGCTATTCAAGGTAGCTGAATGCATATTAATCGGTCACAAAACCTCAACTACTTTCCTCAGACAGATAATATACTAATTATTTAAATAACTAACCAATGTGTCACAATATATCTCTCTCTCTCCTTTTTATTTGTGTTTCAAATATGTTACGGCTTCACACTGGAAGCGACCACTTATTCTGTTCTTTCCCATTCGTAATAAGTTTCGTAAGATAATATAGAAAACTGATTCTCCACATTCCCTAATGCAACATTTCAGTTTTAAATGCTTTCGTTAGACAAAGATAAGAGAAGGGAAACGTGAAACCTGGAAGGAATTTAAAACTATACAATAACTCGTTGCATATGAAAAGAAGAAGGAAAAATGAAAAATTTATCCGGAAATAATTTTTTTTTTCTTCGCACGTCACCTTAAAATGTTTTTAACAATTTCGGAAAACAAAAGCGAAATCGTGACAGAAAAAAGGAAAATCTTTCTGAGAGTAAGGGGGAAAAACACCAAGAGAAACTTAAGAATTAATTTATTATATACTGATATTAACAATTAAAAATTACATACCTATTTCAGATAAATATAGATAAAATAATCCAAAAAGAAAATATTCGGCAGTCATATAAAACTTTTATTAAATCCGAGGTATATAATTTAGTTTTATCTTGCCACTCTTAATTTCGAAAGTTATGTCTATCGTTAAAAATTAATTATTTATTTGTATTCTCATCCATGATCTGATCTAGTGCCATTTTGTCCTTGTTTTATTTGTTTCATAATTTATATTTCAGGAGAGTATCGCTATTACGATTTAATTCACTAGATATCGTAATTTAAGAATTAGATAATTTATAATAAAAGTCAATTATGGAAACGTTGAAATGTACATTACAAAATTAATCAAACACCAGAGCTATTCTAGATTAAGAATTATTTCAAACACATTTTTCGGTCTGATGGAAGTAGATAAGTTGAAGGTCTATAGTTCCGGTGAATTAGCTTTCGAACTGAAGGTCATATAGTATTTTCCTACTCCCTTGTAATTCATATTCCCGTATATTATAAACATAATAACAACTCCATAGTAAGCAAGTGAAATATTATATACAATTATAGAAAGCATATCCGATTGAAAAATCAATGGCTAAAAAGCAAATTTACTTAAAATCAATTTTTCTCTACGTATAACCAGATCGTAATTTCATTTTTTTTTAATATTTCTTGATTTTATCGAACACGAAATAAAATTTCAGATGTAAAGAAAGTAAATTTATATCTTTAACGAAATAAGTAGGCAATTTTTTTAAAATTTGGCAAAATCAAAATGTTCAATGAAATATAATTGCAACGGTTGTTTTTGAAAGGGTAAATCAATTAATAAATTTACAAAGTTTAAATTAAGGCTTCGATTGCAGTTTTCATTTAGGAATTACTACAGCTATGAAGAGATTTCCGGAACTTAAATCTGAATCAAGTTGGACAAGTTATAAAATTTTTTTATTCATAACTTTTTTTTAATGAAAACTTACCTATTTTTTTTTGAACTTCGCTCAAACTTTAAAATTCTTCAGCATTGTATTTGTCGAATAACTGAAAATTTTTTGCCACACTTTGAGCCGCTTTTACACCTGAAGTATACCAAAAATTTCGAACTCAAATTCTAGTATAATTGAGACAGAAATAACATTCCATTTTAAGTCAGGTTAGGTTACGATATAAATGTAGTTAATTGACAACTATGAATTTTGCACAAGTAAATACTCCACGATAATGTTTCTATTTCACGTAATTCATTTGCACAATGAAAATTGTTGTAAAAAATAAAAATTCATGGTGAATGAACCTCCTTAACACAAAATATGCGTTTAATAACATGATTTCGGTGCCTGATCAGTATAGCCAACTCTTGAATGTAGTAGGTTGCTGAATTTTTTAAATTCACTTTTTCATGATCTAATTGTAGTTCTTGGTTTTTGTTATTGATTCTAAATGAAAAATTTATCATTAATTTTCGTTATAAATTTTATGTAATGTTTAATTTTATCTCTAAATAATAAATTTATTATTAATAAATGTTTTTTATCTCCCGAACGTAATTTGTTACTCTTAATAGTTGAAATAAAAACGTTAGTCTTAAATAATTTTCAATTATGTTTTAATTTCATTTTAATTTAATGATTAAATTATGATTTTGTAAATATATTCTGATATCTTTCCAAAGTGTGTATTCTTAAAATTAATTAAATGGAAAGCAAACTGAGTTTCATATTTTTAATAATTTGTTTTTTATGTTTCATGATTGTCTTGATATACTTCGTTCATTACATATAATTAGTTGAAATATATATATATATGTATATACTTCGAATTTAAATTTTTTAATGTTACTTGTGAAAAGCATATGTAAAAAAATATGTATAGCTAATGTAAAAATTATATCTTAAATGTAACAAATTTTAAGTAAAAAAAAGTCCATAAAATATCGTAATATAAAAAGAAAATTCTAAATTTGAAATTACTTATTTCTTCACGAAAGACCTCTCAAAAAGATTATGAAAAAATATACTTCTAAAATTAGAAAGTATTGGATTAGTCGCGTAACTCTTATGAACATAATATTAATGGTAATAAATAAGAACAATCTAATTTTCACATTTATATATGTAGGATGATAATATTTTTCAAAATATCTGATATTCAAAAGAAAAAAAAACAATTGTGGAAAAAATGTATTTCTCTGAGGGAAACTAGAAAATTGCAAATAAAGTATTTATTTGGGATTGAACCAAGAGAATAAAATTAGTAATTAGCTAAGGAGTGATGTAATTTCCTGAGCTAAGGATATTCATGAATCTTCAAACTAAAAATAAATTGAATTAAATTATTGTAAAAAAGAAAAGCCAGTATGCAAATGGGATTAAACAAAATAGATTTTAGCTGAATGTAAGAATAAAAATTTGCGAATAAGTTGGCAATCGTGTAAAAATCGTGCTTGTGTACCGTAAACTTGGAAGGGGGGGGCTTTCTAGTTTTTGTATGAAAAAAGACAAAATACAAAGTTTCATTTTATATGACTTCTCTGGGGCAATCCTTTCCAATTGAAAACGATATTAATCTTAGGATAAATGTTTATATATAACACTAATTTTTATATTTTTAAAATATTAGACATCCCAGCTTGAATAATAAAGCTGAATACTTCTTGAAAACCAAAACGAACTATTTAAAGTTGCATTGCTTTATGTACAAGTTACGCCTATTTTAAACAATCGACACCACATATTTTTAATATTTTCCCGACCAATGAAAGAACCTTGTCTGAAATAGAATGCAATAAAGACTCGAAAAACTGATGTGTGTGATTTAACATAAATCCTTTTTGTATTCAGCTTTGGATAAGATAACCTAAGGCAGGTATTGCTTGTACGCCATTTTTTTAGTTCATCATGACGTAGCCCGAAGTGTACAACTGCTTTGAGCCGTTCATTTTCAAATTTTTGTAAAACTCAATTGTTTGTAGCATAAAGTAATCCGAAAATGATGAGCAATGAGTACACGTTGGAACTGCTGAATGTTTTCCATACAGGAGAGGTAAGTTAAGTGAATTATTTCATTTTTTACCTGAAAGGTAAGGTATTGTGTTTACATTTTAAATTGACGTTTCATTTTCTTTGAATACCAGCCTAATGCCGTGATACTTAATTCTAAGGGTTTTTTAAACAAACCTTGAAAAAAACCTTTAGAAAAAAATACTTAAAATTACTTTGCAAACTTTTCCCTCTCTTAATTTAAAATTTTTTGGATTTATTTAGATGAATAAAGCAGCTTCTTTATTGTTTAGATTTAATTTAGAAGCCCAGAAAATCAGAATCTACAACCAGTAGAAATCAACATTATGAATCTTTTTATACTAGGTCTATAGCGACAAACGATTTCCCTTAATGGACATTTAATCCAACAAAAGAAAGAGAAAAGTTTTCCAACTTTTGATGGATTTAACTCTTAATGATAAAGCTAAAAGTTATAAAAGAGTTACAGCTTTTGCCAAATGAAAGTTCTAGATGAGAATAAATACGATGAAATAGAAAGGAGAATATAAATAAGTAATAATAAATAAAAGAACTATGTTTCTAAAAAACTTGAAAAAATTTGATGTACATAGCAAATCTATAAATGAGGACAAAACACTTTAATTTGATTCCACGGAAACTGAATCCTCTTTTAATTTTGATTAATAAGTTCTGATTTTTTATGACTTTTTAAGTTCGGCGTTAAAAAAATTAAGAGACTTTTCATAGTTTATATAAAAATATTTTTGAGGTGGAGCAAGGTACATGGCTGCAAAAGTTAATGGACAATGTCAAGACTGGAATCATACTTAAAGATGTTTCTTTAGAAGTTCACAGCGGAGAAGTACACGCCATTTTGGGTTCAAAAGGTACTTCGAAAAGCTTAAAAAAATAATTAAAATTCATTTCGTTTTAGTTATTTTTTTATTAGTTATTTATTAAAGATTATTATCTTTGTTTTTAGGAAGCGGGAAAAGGGCACTACTTGAAGTTATTTCCAGAAGAACCCAACGCCCGACTAGGGGGGAAATACTTCTTAATGGAGCGCCCATGAACCTTATTCTCTTCCAGAGTAACTGCGGTTACGTAACGCATAAATGCGATTTGATTCCATCATTAACAGTTTTGCAGACTTTACATTTTGCCAGCAATCTTACAATAGGCTCAAAGGTTTTCTACTGCAAAAATTTAATTACCTTTTAATATTAGGGTACTATGAATGAATTTATTGAAAATTTTTGTTTATAGGTAACTCAGTATATGAAAAGATCGAGAGTGAGACAAGTTTTGGCTGATTTAGCACTAACTCAGGTAGCAAATCGAAGGATAGGTGCTCTGAGCAATTCGGAATACAGAAGATTGATGATTGGAGTTCAGTTAGTTAGAGATCCAGTCCTTCTACTTTTAGATGAACCTACTTGGGATTTGGATCCCTTAAACACATATTTAATTGTATCAATATTGTCAAATCATGCAAAAAAGTATAATAGAGCTGTCATATTAACAATGGAAAAGCCCAGGTAATTTATCTAGAGATTACACTGCGAAAGTTTGTGATTTATTTTTTTTTTATGCAATATAAGTTAAATCTTACATTTTTACCTAAAAAAGGTCAGACGTTTTTCCATTTCTGGATAGAGTAACATATCTCTGCTTGGGGGATATCGTATATACGGGAGCAACGCAATTTATGTTGGACTATTTCCGAAATATAGGATTTCCTTGTCCTGAGCTCGAAAATCCGTTAATGTATTATTGTAAGTAGAAAAATTTCGATACATATAAGTTTTATGTTTATATTCTATTTTCTATTATAATATAATTCATTCAAAACAAAGCGATATATTTTCATAAAAACAATTGGGATTCATTCATTTTTAAAGTTTACTTTAAAAAATTAACAATTTTATCAAAAATGAATAATTATCAAATTATGTTCATTTACTATATCATGGTTTTATGGTTTTAACAGCCAGTACACTTAGTTATCAATAAAGACTTGCATATACGTGTATATATTTTTTTAAATAGTATGTCTATCAACCGTGGATAGGAGATCAAGAGAAAGATTTATCGAATCGAACCACCAAATAGCAGCCTTAGTTAAAAAGTTCAAAGTAGAAGGGAACCCATTTAGAAAGGCAGTGACAGGAGATCAAATAGAGTCAGCTGATCCTTTAACAGTAGGAGTACAACATAAAGTACCACTCTCAGCTTTTGGTCATCCTGGCATATTTCAAGTTGCCTCTGCTCTTTACACGTAAGACTCATCGGGGATTAAAAAATAATAAAATAAAAAATTTAGAAAATTTTTATTTGCTAAAAGTTATCTCTTTATGTAAATATTTAAAGCAAAATTCAGTTTTTTTCTAATTTCAATACAGGAGAAATTTAGCTGCTACTTTCAACCTTTCATTTCACGGATTAAGGGAAATAATTCTGAGATTTCTATTTCTACCCATAATTTTTGGAATTTTATACCTTATCTATTTCAATATGGAGAATTATCAAAGAATTTTTGTATCACGTAACGGTCTTGTTTTCAATATAATGGCCGCTGCCTATTTTTCTTCTATAATATCGACCGTATTGACGTGTAAGTATTTGTGTATGAAATAAAATCAATATTGCTAATATGCAATATGGAAAAATTTAATTTTTTTATATTATTTCAGTCGGCAAGCATAGAACCAGATATTATCAAGAATCTCAAGAAGGACTGTATAGTGGCTCATTATTTTATGTAATATATACAATTTATTCACTTCCTTTTTCATTTATTTCAACATTGGCCTCGACTAGAATTATTTTATTGTAAGTGGTGAAACTTAAATACTTCTAATGTCCGATGTTTTGTTATGTTTTTCTCAATGGGCTTCGTTTTGTCGAAATTTTATTAACAATGACGGCATTTTCATATCTTAATAGATTGTCGGACTATAGAGATGAAAATGATTGGATTCGGTTAAGTTGTGCAATTTGGTCAGGTATCTTATTGGCGGAACACCAGACAATGGCTATAATGATGATTGTCCAAAGTCAAATCACTGCAGGACTGTGCAGCTTTTTCATCACAATGTTAACATTAGTTCTCGGCAGCGGTAGCTTGAGGTAACTGTGATGAAACAATAGATGATTTATGTATTCATTAAAAAAAAAAATTTTTGCTTACATCATATATCTTCCAGATCTTATAACGGTCTACCAGAATGGCTTGTTTATCTGACTTATGGCACCCAAACAAAATATTTAGGCTCTTTTCTCAATCATGAATATTTGTGGCGGGGAAGAAATGATCTACCATTTTCTAAGGGTCACTCTTGTCAGAATAGATCACAATTAGGAGACAATGACAGTTGGCTTTGTAGATTCAGCAGCGGGCAAGAATACTTGACAGAACGTTATTTGCGTGATAATGATGTGCACATCCAATTGGTTTCAGAACCTAATTTAAGTCTCTCCGTCAGTTTAGCTTTCAGTGTTGCACTCATTATTTTAAACAGTCTTCTATATTTAGTTCCTCTGCCTGGATTTATAAAGGCAAAATTTAGACAATAGAAAGTAGAATCATAAATAATATACAGCTTTATTTAAAAAAGTAATCTTCCTGCGAATCATGGCAAAAAATGAAGTAAATCGCTATCTAATGAAAAGTTTTATGTAAAGAATAAAATCGAAATGATGCGAAAATTTGATATTTAAATTATGTTTGTTCTTATCATTACTGACAAATAATTCTGATTTAAGTTTTAACTTCAAAATAATTTTGAGAATCCCGAAAATTCCCTTAAATGAGAGAAATTAAAAAACATTAAGATATCTGAATATTGTTAACCAAAGAAACCAAAGAATATCCTGTAAAAAACATGTTAAAAATTATTCACTCTATATAAATTAGCTTGATATTTTTTATTTAATTTTTTCTTAAATAATATATTGACCAAAACAATAAAATGAGGAAAGTATCGAGATTTTTATCAGAAATCAATTTTGTTATTCGTCTTTTAAAATATTTTTATATCATTCAGTATATGCTGCTCTTAAAAAGTGAACGATAATGATTCTTTAAATGTCATCCATTATTAAAATGTTAATATATTATTTAAAACAATTAATTACTTATTTTGTAATAAGAACGGCGTTACAAAATTAATCATCTTTACAATTTGATCACTTTCATTATTATATAAAAATTCACGGTTAGTGTCATAAGATAATCATTTAATCACTACTTTTAATGTCAAAATTAATTACTTCATTATTATTGTTAAATCAAAGCATTTTTAAATAAATAATTAATACTAAAATTATTTTTCCCAAAAAGATTTATTTGACTGTTAAGTTCAAATATTTTCAATTTATAATTATGTATTTAGTATGTATTTATTTGATAAGAAGTAGCTTTTGACACAAAGAATATTATATATATTAAAAAAAAAGCATTGACTTTTTAAGTATTTATCCTTTTAAAATTGTTATTCGCATACAACATTCTCTGACGATCTTCTTAAACTGTTTATTTATGTCAAATAAAAGATGTATTCGTTTAATATTTATAGGTATATGTATATATTACATACTATATTTTATTAAAAGTAACGTATTCATTTAGTTAATCTTCCTGTATATATAAAATATAAGTATTCATTCAATATAGCTCCGAATTTCTTGCTTTTTAATGAATTTATATTTATATGTATTTTTTACGTTTATATTTATAGAATACAATAAAATTTAAAATTATCCTTTTCTTCAGCTTGTGAATTTATAACGATGCTTTAAATGTCTGATTTTCAATGTTAAAATCTCTAAGCATTCTCTTTTGAATTTTATTTGGTCTCACAAAATTCATGCAATTTTCATTACTAATGGCGTTAGCCCATAATATATATATCTGGAAGACATAATTAACTAAGCTCTTATTCGTGATTCCTTTTGAGTTTTCATATACGTTAATACAATTATTATCTAATCAAATATTTAAAAAAATGAAAGAACAAGCCACTTTATTAAATATTTTGTCTGAATTGTTTAAAGTATTTAAAAAAGGAATAATGACTAGATCGAGAAAGATTTATTATCTAGTACCAGGATCGTTTGTAATCAGAATCGCACCACGATTCTGAATGATCATCGCACCACGATCCACGAATGGATCATGATGGTATATTCGAGCCATAAAAGCAAATAGATTTAAATTATCTAGTCTATATATTTTTCATCTTGTCTTATCTAAGTGTCACTTAAAACAAATATTCATAAATAAAGTTTCTTGAAATAATGAAATATTTGTGCAGAATGAGAAAACTGCACATTCGCAAGGAAATGAAATTCATGAAAATGATTTTTGAGGAAAATTATTCGGAATATAATTCTTTTTGAAATTATATTTCATATATTAAATTTATTCTTAGAAATTTTAATTTTATAATAAACTTATTTCGTTGCTGAGACGAATTATTCTCTCTAATGTTACTGTTTCAAAATATATCTCCGATATATTGCATGTTTGTTCATATTTTCATATTTTATAAATTATAAATCTGTTTTCTTCTTACATAATTAAAGCAGTAATATTTTAATGCCCTGTTCTTTTAAAATTTTACGCGTAATTGAATTAAATCATCTCGTACTTGAGGTTCTAACATGATATTTCCTTTCATCGGCCGTTAATTGAAATTAAGGTCATCCCAATGAACGAAACACTTGATTTAAAAATGAGGCTTTTATAACTCAAAGTATATTTCACATTTTAAAGTAGGAAAAATATTTTAATCAATGACCGAAGAAGCTATAAAGCGTTGGCAAATATCAAGATTTAATTACTTTGGGAAAAGGGATAAAATTTTATGAAATTAAAAATTTCATAAAAGAAAAAATTTTCTTACTCTTCATAGCAAGTTTTCTTTATTCTTAAAATGTCAAGAATATTTTTCTTGACTGGTTCCCAAGAGACTGAAATACAGTCTCTTGGGAACACAAAACTTTCAGGGTGGAAAAATATGACCAAATATTTACCAATAAATATATGTAAAATATCAAATCCAAACGCAAAGCATTTTACTCATAAAAAATCAATCATACGTTATTCTGCGATTATCTATGTGTTACATAATTAGAATCTTGTAAAATATACGTTTCTATTTCAGCCAGATTAGTTATTAATTATAATCGTTTTATTTGAAATCGTTGCTTTCTTTACCTATTCCTACAAAATGAATCTGTAAAATCAATTAAGAGTTTATTATCAAAAAATTTACACAGTGATTATCGAGATATTTGATTTGTAAGTTGAAATGATGTTTTTAAAATAGTGAGACTTTAAAATTTACCGTGTTCAATCATGTCAACAGATATCGAACATGAATGTTTACACTACCATTGACAAGGAAGGATCCATCTCGGAATTAAATAAGTAAAAGACGATAAAAGTATTAAAATTTAAGATTTAGAAGTTAATGGGCTGAATGTTATTCGACCAAAATTAGAAACATTAGGTTTACAATTCGTATGACTAATCAAGCTATTTAGCTACAAAATCAAAAAGAATATTTAAAAAAGGTCTGCTCAAAGGGCATTGACTTGCTTATAATAATATATCTCTGAATGCTAAATGCTATCTAAATATTTCTTCCAGTACATTTTTTACGTCTGAACATAAACATTGAATTAAAACTGTTGTATTAAGTTCTTGATGATCAAATAAGCTGAGTAAAAAAAAAATTGTAAACGATACAACGTCATTTCTGTTTAAAAGAAGAAGAGAAAAGGTAAAATTGTTTTCGATTTAAAATGTGTTCCGCAGAATGTAAAATTTACAAAACCGGAAAAAAAACCAAATTGTGGATTGAGTTTTAAGATCAATAAAACATACGTAAAGTAATTCAAATGTTTATTATTTAAGTGCAGGTTAAACGAATCCACATTGGTCTTGGTTTTGTCATTGACAATAAAATGGACTGAACTTGCAAAATAATGCAGGAAAGTTTCTGATTGATTTAAGGCATAAAAATTTCCCTCATTTAATGTCTAAAAATCGTATTTAATTAACGGGAATTTACGCATTTTAATTAATAGGATACACGTCACCATATATATATATATATATTAAATTTAATTCACAGCGTTATTCTTCTTAAAAAATTAAAATTATTTATTCGGTGCAAGGTTGACGACATTTTCAAATTGAATTCTGAAATAATTTTTTTTTTTATATTCTTACAAAAACCCTTCCTCGAAAGTTATTTTTTCCTTTATTTCCTTAAGTAACAGAAAAATGCGTTTTTGTTATTTCTACATGATCTTCGTCTACAGTTCTACTTAAAAATCCTTTTATTGACAATAAAACGGTGAAAAAATTGCAACGAGCAAGTTATTAACAATGAAGTTAGATAGGAGAAGGAATGGTGGGGCAATGAGCCATTTTTTTCCACTAATCAGTGTTTAAAGTGTAGATCGGCCATGATGAAGTCGTTACTTGCGTTTCTTGTTTTATGCGTCGCTGCTATATTCATATCTTACGCCAAGCCGTATAACAGTAAGTAAAATACAGTGAGAGAAATATTTTTCTATATTTATTTTTGTTCCTTTCTTCAAGGTCTTGCCTTTTTCTTTCTTTCCTTTTTTTTTCTTAAATTCAATTTAATCCGTAGAATATGGCAGAACGTGCAAAGACATACTCTGTACAGTACGAGAGGAGTGCATCATGGAAAGGGACGAGTGCACCGCATTTTCCGACAAGTGCGGTACGTATCCGACATGCAAAAGAAAGCCCGGACAAAATGCGAAAGGCTGCGCCGCCATGAGATGCCCCACGGGTCACTTCTGCTCGATTCGACAGGAAAACTGCGATAAACCCCCGTGCCCGATTAAACCGACTTGCATTGCTTTCAGAACTCCCGGACCGAATAAAGCTTCCTCATCATCAAGTGAGTATAACAACATTAATGCCAATATATATTTTATCGCGTTCACAATTAACAATCTACAATCCTTGTCTCCTATTATTTAAAATTATTCCGACTTCCTTTAGATTAATCAGCAATGTTTTTAGTAGTTCAAATCGGATACAAGTAAAAAGTAGTCGAATTATCTTAATTTCATCGGCAAAGAGTTATCAACGACAACATAAAACTGAAAAAATGTTTATTTTCGTCAGTAAATCAATTACAACGACGCAACAATAATTAAAACTTTATTAGAAATTAAAAAAACGTTTCTCAATCTACTTTTTTGTAAATTTGATAAGTCTCTTTTCTGAGTTTTTTGAGTAAAGGAAGACTTGAAAGACATCTCTATTGAACATGTACCAGTAACCGACAAATGAGATTATTTCAATTAATTTATAGTTCCTAATTAAGAAACTGGATAGGTAAGTCGAAGTTTGGTTGGTTCATAAGCATCCCATACGCTTTTCAAAAAAGTATGTACATGATAATTTCACTTGTTCAGTATATTTTAATAGAAAGAGAAATTTTTAGATAATTGAAAGTATATTAAAAATATCGATATTTCAAGGATTATTGGTTTAATAGTATTGACCATGAAAACAATGAGAACACACGCTGAAATGAGCATAAAGATAAAAAAATTGATTTTGCTATATACAATTCTGAATATATATATATATAACTTTACATATATTTAATTAGCAGCAGAATTTAGTCGGTGGCCGAAAAATGAACATCAGAAATTTAAAAAAAAAGGGAAACTTAACATTATATAATATGTAGTTCTTAAACGAGTAAAAAAAAAATCACAAATTAAATAATATTTCTTAATACATTCCTCAATAACCAGAAATGTCCTTATGACTCACACGGAGTGGGTATGAAACAGGTTCTTCAAAAATATTAGCAGCCCGTAAAAGTATATTGAGAAATAACGAACAAAATTTAAGTTATTTTAAAACAAATAATTATTTTCATTATTATTTTATTTATCTCATTCATACAAGGGAAAAACAAATATTTGAATGTGATAATGAAAATTAGACTTCGCACATATAACATTTATAAAATTGTATGATTTTATTTTCCTAGAAAGATTCATTCTTAGAGTTACCAGATTTCATTTATATTAATTATTATTCGTCATTGATTTTTTCTAATGTACAATATTTCTGAGGAAATATTCTCTTTCTAATATACAATACGAATACTATAGTCATAATATGTGCAAATATATGAATAAATATAATAAATAAATATTTCTCTGAAATATTTTAATATTTATATTAAATATTTTAATATAAATATAATAAATATTTAAGTCTACTTGAAGTGTAATTGTTTTTTTTCCGAAAAAAATAAAATTTTACTTGCAAATCTCAGGAAAAAAATGTAGATAATGAGATATTATATAATTCAACCTGCTATTTTTAATATAAATAAAACAATTTTTAAAGTCCCGAAAAATCTTTTTTATTAATTAACTTTTAATTCTGGTTTTGTTGTATATGAATCAATGAATTTTGGAACATTTGGCCTCCGCACTTGAATTTAATTGTAGACAAACTAAAATTAAAGATTTGAAGGTAATGGTCAGATTTATTTTAAAAAAACTGACCTTCATAATGATTTGCATTTCATTTCCAATATCCTTCTCTCATGTACCTGGTTTCAAAATAAATTCAGTGTGTTATTTAATCCTACACTGTTCAGTCATAAGCGTCAATGTCTTAGTTTCATTATAATGCAAAATTCTATGCAGCTTTACGGGGAATGCGAGAATTTTATCATTGAACTCAGACTCGACCTTACTAACATGTGATAAATTCGTAAGACATTAAAATCAGGAAATTTAGACTGAAAATATATTTATGAAATTTTTTCTAATGAATATTGATGATGATAATAATTCTTTTTCAATTTTTCAGTTCTCAACAAGCCTTCGCCTAATCGTTACAGTTACAACAGCCCGTTTAACAGGAACTCGTGGTCTTTTGACCGGACACTGGGTCGTCGTTGATAAATGAAAATATTTGCAAAAAAATATAAAAATATAAAGTAAGGCTGAAGTGTTTTGAGAAAGCTGTCATTAATTCCAATAAATGTTTAAAAAGATTGAGTTCTTCAGTAATAAAAATAAAAAATTTAACATTCCGACAAGAACTTTCTTTTATTTAGCTGTTTAAATATTAATTAAGAATCTGTATCAGTAAACAACATTTAAAATTAATTCGGTTATTAAAATATTAACAATTGAATATTTGATATTTATTTGATAATTTATACGGATTATAGTATTAATCATGATTACCTCTAAAATCAATTTCGAATCATCGTCGGAAGTTTATCTAATATAATATAACTTGAATTTCTTAAGATAGAAAAAATTTCCAATATACTGAAGTTTTTTTAAACTGTTGTTTCGTGTAAACGATAATTATTATTCATAATATAATATAATCCGTTATGAAACTACTGTGGTTTTGCTCTACACCGTAAAAGTTCAATTTTCTTAAATTTGAGAAAAATTCCTAAATTTCAGTGTCATCACTTTTATTTCACTCTCCTTACTTCACCAGAAACATCAATTTAAGAGAAAAATATGGGCTTAAAATTAAATCATAGCCCTTTTAAACTGGTAATGAATAAATAGGATCTAAAAAATGAAAAAATGTAATTCTATGAAAGGTCAATTTATTTTAAAAAGCGTAAAACAATGCAATCATTAGAAGTTATAGGTGTATAATATATACAATTTGTTGAAAGTAAAAAAAAGAACGAGAAATAAAATAGAGGAATGTAAAAATGATGAGAATTTTTTTTTCATTTTTAAACTTGAATTCAATTTTTTTCAATAATCAAATAATCGATAATATCAGGTTTTCACTTAATAATAGTATTAAATTACGTTATCGTCCTGACTGAAATTATGGATAATTATTGATATTTGATTAATCCGACGAACCATGGGGAATTTAATACGAGTAAAACAAACTTTAAAGCGAATTAAATTTTCAGTAGCAACTAAAGATTGCATTTTTTTTTTTTAATTGTAAGATAAAACATGGTCAATAAATTATGAACTTCAGACGTTCGCATATTTTTCGTGTTTACACCAGGGTTGTCCAAATTTAGGAAAAGCTCAAAACAATTTTCAATAACTGAAACGAATAAATTTAGAATTTAAATAACCCCATAATCGGGAATTTACTGTTTTCACAACAGATACATTTTCCTTTCGCTATCTTTAGCTAATATATCAGCATTAACGTTTAACTTAAAAATCTTAGAATTAACAAATTAAAGTCTGTGTCATAGGAAAAAACTGTCGGTAATAGAAATAGACCAAAGACATTTATTGCTTCGGCTAATAATTAAAATCTTAGAAAACTACAGTATAGATTTTAGAATATACTTTATATTGAATATATAAGAGGCTTATGAAATATCACTTTTTACACTGCAGCCTTTTTATATAATCAGATTCAAATCATCAAAAATCATTCATAAGACAAAAAATTTTCATTAATGCTATGAATTATATTTCAGTTATCGAAATGCAAACTATTTAATTTTTAATATATAAATAAATAATAAAACAAATAATTTATTAGTAAATAAATGTAATTTAATATAATAATATATATAAATATAATTTATTAATATATAAATTTAATATAAAATGAAGATGTATTCAAAAATGAGGCAAATATTTATAAAATACATGATCTATATCAATTCTATTTAATTTAAAATCACATTTTTAAAAACAATTAGCTCAAAAAAAAAATAAAAATTTACTTAAAGGCATGTAAATAGGAAAAGCAATAAAAGCGAATCTTCGAAAGTATCGAATTAATGCATAAATTTATGAAATGATATGAAAGTTGTTAAATAATGATGTAATTTAATGGATTAAGGCATTAGTCTGCAAAATATTTTCTTAATCCCATCGCCAAATGCATAAACAGAAAAATAATTTTTGGAAAATGAAGATCTATGAATCGTCGCTAAATGTAAAACTAATAATGAAACAGAAAGTGCCGCCAGTTTTAAATTTTGAAAACCGTTGAGAAGAAATGTTTACATATAATTTTTGAAGTGCTCCAGTATTATTAGAATTTAAAATCTAAATGTATTACATACAAATATTTATTTGAGCTACACGAATATGTTAAGTAAATGTGAAGTAATTCCATGTACTGAATTTAATGTAAATGAATAAAATAGTAAAAAACGGTTTTCTTGTGTAACGATAAATGAATGCTTCGTGTCACTAGGTATCTTTTAGAGCCAAAATTACAAGAGTTTATTGTTATTGTTTATTTGTTGATAGAATTTAGTTTTCATTCGCAATAAAATATGTCTATAGCAACATTTTCAGACGAATTAAAAATTTTCAATAGTGACGAGTCTTTCTCTTTATCTGCTTCAGCGCCAGTTTCTAAAACAAGTGCAACATTTGGACGAATTACCTGGAGTGGCGATGCTAAATGGATTGCAGTTGCACCTATACAAGGGAATAATGACATCTTACCGATTTTTAAATTTAAGGATAATAATTTGCTCTCGCTGACGTATGTTAGTCTCAAAAATATTACTTCCGCATCTTTTTTTAATTGGACAAATAGAAACATAGCTATAGGTGCCGAAGATGGTAACATATACATATGGGATATAAAAGAAAAGAAGGTGGCTGTCAACGTTGATACTGAAGAGAAGCAAACTGTAGATCATATATGTATGAATTCAGATGATGGTTTTCTTGCTTCTGGAAGCCTCAACAGTAACAAAATATTCATTCATAGTTTGAAAACTAATAAAATAGTGAATAAATTTATCGTCCCAAAGTCTGAACATGTATCAAGTTTACGCTTCTGCATGTGCAAGAAAAGTTATTTAGCAGCATCATCTTATGAAAGTACTGTTTGCGTTTGGGATATAATCCATTCTGATTTTGTATTTAAATCTTTAAATTCTCATTGTGGAGCATGCACAGACATATCTTTTTCTCCAATAAATTATTCAGTGATGGCATCAGTAGGACTAACAAAGACTCTTAAAATGTATGATTTAAGGGAAAATAAATCAATTTTTGATGTTGATGTGGGAGAATGTTTGCAATCAGTTGATATGGTTACAAATGGAGACAAAGTTGTTCTTGGTACTGCTGGTGGATCTGTAATAGTTTATGATTTGCGTGCAAATAAAGTTTTCCACAATTTTAAAGCCCATGCAGGGCCTGTGTTATCAGTCAAAATGCAGATAATGAAAAAACCAAAGTCTTATCAAGAAGTTGAGATCAATACACCAGAAGTATTTGAAGCACAAAATAAGACCCTAGATTTATCTGTTATGGATATTTTTTCTCCAATATGTAGAGCTTCTGAAAATAAATCAGTAATTTCTTCTAAATCTGTAACATTTCATTCTACACCAAAAGTAATAATTAGTGATGATGAGTCAATGCTTCCTTATAATGATTCATTTTTATCAAAAATGCTGTCACCTAAACAAGAAAAAAATTCTGTATTATCACCAATTATGCAGCATCAACAATCATTTTGCAAAAAAAATGATTTTATATATAATGGTAGTAAATTAGGCACAGTGGAGGAAGAACCTATAGATGTTAAAGAAAATGGCTCAAAACTTGAAATTGACAATGCAGCTGTTGGAGACAGAATTTATGTTCAAGAACATATATCTGATTATTGTGTTCAGGACATTTTAAAAGAAATTAAAACAATTCATAAAGAGCAGCAAGAAGCAATGAAAGATCTTTCAGATAAAATTTCTTCAATTGAAAAAGAATTAAATGCAATGAAGCTTGATAATGAATGCAAATATCAAACATTACAAGAAAACTATGAAAATTTAATTGATGTATTAGTTAATGGAATTAAGCAAGAAATTTATATTGGAAATTGTGATGGAAAGTTGGAACATATTTGTCAAAGACATTTAATAAATAACATAGGTAATTTGATATCTGAAAAAAGTGATGTTCTACTCAATGAAATAAATAAATATGTTCAAAAAATTAATTTAATTCATAAGAAATTGGGTGATATTCAAAAGTGAAACTCCTATTAAAATCTTAATTATTTATTATGTTATTACAAGATTTTAATGTAATTTTAGGAATCACTCAGAGATCTTGCTTGAATGTTAATGTTTACTGTGATACATTTAAAATTATGCATTTGCCATCACTATATTTGAATAACTATTTACCCTAAAATGTTCTTTTGAAATTCATTAATGAAGAAATTTAATATTACATTCAAAGTAAAATCATATATATCTATAAGAACTTATAATTTTTAAATAATGAAGAAAAATTATTTTATAATCATTGTTTCTTCATTTTTTTATATTCCATTAAAATATAACTCAGTTTTATGTAAAAAGTCACTTCAATATTGACTACTGTTTAAATGAGAAACAATATATCCATATCCATATATATATATTAATATTAGTAAGTGAAGATCTTATGAATAATTATATAAAAATTGGGAATAACTTGTAAAAACAATATTTTAATTATATTTCATGATTTTTTTATTAATTTTTTTTAACAATAATTTGTTTTGATATTTATTCAATAAATGGTTTTAATCAAAATACTTAAAAATTGTTTTAAGAAATAAATATATTACATACTCTGGAAATTTAAAAATTTTTTTAAAAAATTTTAATATGAATTTCAGAGTCTGTTGATTTCCAGTAAAGTTAAATGTAATGTTTTTTAGGTTATATGTTCTCAATAAATTCACGTTTGTGCATAATTTTTTGCAGATTTGAAATTTTTTTTTTCAAATTTTTTAAGTAATTCGGAATAATGGTTGTTGATTAAACTTGATTAGACTCAATAGAATTTGATGAAATAATCCTTTTTTACATTAAAAAATATAGCATTAATGATGTGTATATATAAATATGCCGTGTATATAAAGGAATGATGCTGTATAAAATATGTAGTCTTAATAAGTACTGAATTAACTTCACGATAAGGAAAACTTTTTTTAAGCTGGGATGATTCTTTTTTTAATAAATAAACCGCCCAAAATTTATTGCTGTATATTTTATTCAGATAGTGAATTCGGGATTTAATTTTTTAGTTAAAAATTACATTTAACGTAATGACAGCAAACTTGAAAATTGAATAATATTTCATTGCAATTAGAAAATTTTCCTCTGACCTATTTAAACAAAGATAATTTTTAAGGCAAAGCATTTGTGAAACGAATTAAAATTCTATAGTCAATGTACTTTTCTTCTTTGAAACTGATTATTCAGTTTATGCAAAAATTTGTAATTATGTTTAGTAGAAAGAAACCCTCAGCTCAATCTGAAATTTTTTTTATAATCAGTACAAATTTGGAAATGGATTATTTTTTAATAACTAGAACAGGCAAAAACAGTTCAGTAATGGCTTAATTGCTAACTTTGACAATTATCATTTTTAAATTCTATGAAAGTAAAAAATAATTTTTCTAACTGAAAAATAAAATAATGAATAAAATGGAATTGTACTACGCATTAAAATATTAGTCGTCAAAAAATTTATTAATTATAGTTCTGCTCTTTTAAATGTATAAGTTTATCTAATCCTTGTTTATGCAAATTTTGGAAATTTTTTAAAATATATTTATATCAGCTTCCTAAACAAGATGTATAGTATAAGAATTATATCTTTCCGATTGCTGATAATCATATAATGAACGGTATAAACACGTACATAATCAGAAACGTTTGGAATATTTAAAACTTAGTGACAGTATGCGCAAGAAAATTTTATGCATTAATTGCATATGTTCCACAAGCTAACGAAGCTAAAAATATAGTCATATCATTTTACGATATAAAGGATGCCAATGAATCAGCAAGAACAAGAATCCTTCAATCCCACTTATGTCTATTTTTCTATGAAGCTGATCAGATCATTGCACAGATTATGAGAAGAACGGTAAAAGCGATATTCTGCAGTTGATGGAAAATTCAGGAATGAGTCTGATTTCTTGATAGATCGAATTGATCAAGTTATACACACCAAACTACTCTGATGAGATCTATCAAAAGTTGCCGAAATTTTCTGAATAAATCATTTTTGAATGATTAATAATAAAATGATGAGTTGGACCCTTCGGGTGGCAGACTACACTCCGGTTTTTCAATATTAATGAAAGTTTTTATTCGCCCTTTCACCCCAGTCCAGCACTACCAAAGCACAACTATATCGTACTTTTTTTAAAATTCTAACTTTTCAGAATGTCGTGAATGCCTTTTCGGGATGTTTGCCTCTCTCGCAATAGTGTGCATTGCCGATGAACTGCTATATGAAGCTTATTGATTGCTTTTATGCTTTATTGCGGAGACGTGACAGAAACGAAATTAAGCGTCTTAACACATTATGTTTCACAAAATGAAGACTTCCTGTTTTATGGTGTCCAGGAAACCTTAAGGTCTCTTTTCAATCACTCCTCGACCAGCATCTGACACATGAATCCTTTCCTTGTCCCTTTAATTACTGACAATATGGAGTTTGTTTCTTAGTCATAGTTTTCACACTTCAACGCCAGACCGTACAACTTTGAATCAAGAGAAATTAAAAGTTGGCCGTCAAGTTCTGATGTGTCCACTGTACAATCGTATCACATACGATTAAATTATCACTTGTTTCGGTATCCATAGAACTTAAGTAATCAAAATTAGGTACAAAAGTAAGCTTGTTTGAATTATTTGTCGCACTTTCTTGGAGAAAAATTACGAAAGTTTTACGATGCAAAATTAAGGGATTTATCAAAAATGATAAAAATACTTATTGATAAATAAGTAATGGTTAAATAAAATTCTTTTAAATCATGAAAAAAATTGTTGATATTTCTTTTTATCGGTCAGGCACAAATTTTGTAATTTTTTCCTAATTCATTGAATGTTTTTGTAAATTCTCCCAATGCAATATAAAGTCACATTAACTAGTTAGAAGAATAAAATATAAGCTAAATAAATATCTTTTATACTCATATCATTACTTAATTACTAAATAACTTTTATAATACTTACTTAATTAATAAATAACTTTTATGTCTGAGAATAACGATTACGCGATATATATAAAACATTATTTTTTAAAATGGTACAATTATATCGATACTTGTATTTTATAAAATTTTACGCTGATTAATAAGTAATAGGTTTAAAAGGAAAAAGCTGACTTTAACGGAATATCGCAATTTGATTAAAGGGAGATCTCATAGAGTTTTTAGAAAACGTTAAAAATTGAATAATGTAAGAGACACAAATTTTCCTTGATTTTTCACTTCCATTCTCATCATTTACTATATTTTTAAAAATATTATATTACTAATGGAAAATGGAATAACAAACTTCTGCACCTTTCTGTACTTTGTATTGGTAATTCACAACTTATAGCTATTTTTTTCTCTAAAAAATTATGAACTGCAAAATAAAACACACAATGAAAATAAAAAGACGAATTAAATTTTTTTGTTAATAAACTCCTGTTGTTCAAATGTAAATGTTAATTATTCTTTTTTCTTAACTCTGTTTATATTTTCCCTTTTCATTTTTAATGATCCATTATTAAAATTTATATTATCAAGTAATTTATCTATAAAAATACTTTGTCATTTTAAACCGTGTTATGAAAGTTTAAATGAAAAAACTCTTTATATCAAATCTGCAACGTTCATTGGCATCTCGTCTATCTGTGTGCTGTAGTACTGTTCAATGTCCCTGAGGATTCTTATATCGTCACTTTTCACAAAATTGATTGCGACACCTTTTCTTCCAAATCTGCCCGATCGACCGATTCGATGAATATACAATTCTCTGTTATTAGGGAGATCGTAATTTATGACAAGCGAAACCTGAAAATATAGAATCATATTACATGTACATCAGTATTTTTCCTTCAGTGACTGTGTAAATCATTTTCAAAAAGAAAATTTGAATTATATTTTAATTTCTTATGTTTATAACTAATGTAAATCAAAATTAAATATTTTAACTGTATTCTGAATATGACAATTTGCCTTCGAAATTCAAACTGAAAAAAATTATGTTGACTGAAAATTTTAATTATATTAATCTCAAAACCTGATTCCAAATGATTTGAGATGTGTGCAAATACTTGTCCATTTTTTTTCAATTTTTTTCAAATTCAAACAGTTTATTGAATACTATTGTTACAAATAAATTTAAAGACAATCAATAATAAATTATGTATTTAATTCTATTTTCAGTTTCAATATCTCCTACTTACTTTATAATAATCTGATGTAAATTGATGATCATAAATGTATACTTAACTAAAATATCCATTGTATCCACAACTTATAATGATATTACTCTTTATTACATTTAATGGATTAATATCAATTAGTATTTTAAAAAAGATAAAACATATTTTATATATAAAAATAAATAACATATTTACCTGTTGTACATCAATGCCACGAGCCCAAACATCTGTGGTAATTAAAACTCTGCTTACACCCAATCTGAATTCTTTCATTATAGCATCTCTCTCCTTTTGAGGCATATCACCATGCATTGAAGACACAGTGAAATTGGCTTCTCTCATTTTTTCTGTTAACCAATCAACCTACAAAAAAAAAAGCTGATGTTATTATTTTCAGTTACAATTTGTATTCTGAGATGCACAAAGGTAATTTGTGCAATTCAGTTATATAACTTTTTCTTTTTATTATTATTATTCTAAAAATATATAATTCTATATTTATTACTATATTAAGTATTTTATTTAAAATGTTTATAGGAAAATATACTAACACATAACATACATTATGTGTTTGTTGAGTTTTTTTTATGTAAAATTGTTCTGATTTTTTTTAAAGCTTGCTTCACTCAAATTATTAGTTTTGTTTCCTTTTATGATATTAAATATAAATTAATAATATTGTTTATATATATATTTGGTTTGAAAATAATTGATGACGAAAAAGCAAAATACAGTTATATAAGCTGTAAAATACTTGCTTAAATAAATATCTGCATTTTATATGCAATTTAAAACCTTTTACACTTTAATACTGAATATATATAATTCATTTAAATGACAGTTCTGATTTGTAATATAAATTTCCTACTCTTAATGAATAAAGAAACTAATATTTTGGTTAAATATAATGGTATAGAAAAGTGAAAAATGTATTTGTTATATTACATATGTTCTCATCCTTTAAAAACCTATGTTGAGTTTTAAGTTCTCTGCTAAGATGGAATGACCTGACAAAAGTTATAAACTTTTATTAACAATATTTTTTTTACCTTTCTTTTTGTATTACAAAATATAACAGCTTGTGTTATTGTTAGGGTATCATACAAATCACACAATGTGTCAAATTTCCATTCTTCCCTTTCAACAGCAACAAAAAACTGTTTGATTCCTTCCAAAGTTAATTCATCACGTTTTACCAATATTCTAATCGGATCTGTCATAAATTTTGAGGTCATTTCCAAAATTTCATGTGGCAATGTTGCAGAAATTAGAACAACTTGTGTAGCTGGTGGCAAATAGCGATAAACATCATATATTTGTTCTTTAAATCCTTTATTTAACATTTCATCAGCTTCGTCGAGAACAAGCATTTTAATAAATCTTGTGCGCAGCACTCTTCTTCTGATCATGTCAAAAACTCTGCCAGGAGTACCCGAAACAACATGCTGACCATAATCAAGCTTTCTTATGTCTTCCCCAAGGTTTGTGCCTCCGATGCAAGCATGACACTGAACGTTCATGAAATCGCCAAGCGCCAAAATAACCTTTTGTATCTGAACAGCCAACTCTCTCGTGGGGGAGAGACAAAGGACTTGAGTCTCTCTGACTGTTGTGTCCAGAGACTGGAGAATTGCTATTGAAAACGTGGCCGTTTTACCGGTTCCAGATTGGGCCTGAGCTATTACATCTCTGCCTTTCACGATGGGTTTGATCGATCTTTGCTGAATCGCTGAAGGCTTTTCAAATCCATATGCGTATATCCCTCGCAAAAGCTCTTCCCTAAGTCCCATGGTATCGAATTTAGGAATGACTTCAATATCTTCACTCGTTTCAAATTCCACATTTGAAAGATCCTCCGCAATTTGGTTTTGCATTACACGACGCACTTGAATGTCAGCCATTTTTGATCACAATAGGTTAATTCAACTGCAGTGATTTATATTCTAATACGTTCAGGATATCTTCAGGAATCTTTTCAAAGGTTGCAACTGGAAATTTATCAAAGGAAATACTTGTTCTTTTCATTTAGAAATAAAATTACAAAGCTATGGAAAATTGCAGTTAAAACTTAACATGTTTATTACTAATATCGCACTTGCCAAAGCAAAAAGCAAGTAAGTATTTGATGTAATATAATATTCAATTGGACTTTTACTTTTATTGCCGATCTATCTGTAATGAATTTCATGTCTTTAACGGCAAATTTTGCTTCTGTTGAATACTTACTTTAAAGCAATTATGTTAATAAATATATTTCTACTTAGAAAGTGAAATTTAAAAACTTTTACAGAAAATCTTGTATTTATTTTATTTTTCCTTTCTTTTTCACTAAAGTTTTGATCTAAATATATAAATAAACAAAACTTATGTTAATGTATATCAATGTTTTGTTTAAAAATTCATTACTAAAAATTATATTTATCTGACTGAATATTCAACATTTTTATTTCAAAATCCGCTTTTTCTGTGATTGATCTGGATGGCATTGGGAAAAGAAATTTTATTTTACTACTGGAATAAATAATTTTCGCATCAGTATTAAATTAAATCAGTTGCGGCAAATCTAATTCAGAAATATTGAATATCACATGAACAAGGCTATTTATTTGTTAGATTTAGAGGCAAAATTATAAATATTGGTTAGTGTAAATAATTTAAATAAAATTCATCTTTTTTCAAAAATTTTAATTTCTTCTCACATTAACTTTACCAATTTAATCAGTTTGAAGTGCAACAGAATAAAATTCCTTTTTCAATTTGATAATTTAAAAAAATTAAATCTTAATATTTTAATCATCTTCTAAATGATATTTAATTAGCATAATGTTTTATTAATTCACATTTAAAATGTACTTTTTAAAAACTATTATTATTTTTAGATTTATTATGGTGCTCATGGAAAGCACAGTCAGTGGTCATAGAAGGCTGTCATTTAGAGAAAGAGTAGGAGATAAAAAAGAAATGATTCATTATGATCCTTTTGGTAAATTACAGAATTATACATCATTTAAATTCATCTCATGATTATTTTACTTTTATGACTTTTTAAATCCATTTTTAATTTTTTTCAGTTCAAACATTTACTTTATATAAAGAATTAAAAAAGATTAAAAGCATGAAAGGTAAATTTCAATTATCTGATGAATATTATACACCTCAATTTAATGAAGATGGATCATTGAAAAGGACTAGAAAATCTAATCCTGAATTGGATAAAATTTTTTTAGAATCTAAATGAGTAGTTGTAGAAAATGATGAAATTCTTAATAATGATTTTATAAATTTATGACTTGATTTTTTCTCTTCCCAATTTTAAAATCTAGTTTTTTCAATTATAAAATTTCAGTTAGACAAAAGAATTTGTTTAGTTATTATTGACTTTAGTAAAGTCTTATTAAAAAGTTAATTCGGTATTAAAATTTTATTTCAACCTGATGCTTTTATAATGGAAAACTAAAGATTTTTCTGTATCTCATTTTTGTAGACATAAACTAGTTTAATGTGCATATTATTAAAAATTCAAAATTGAATTTTATGATAATAATGATAATTATTATCATAATATGATCAAAATTTATTTTTGACCAATTATTTTACAATAAACAATTATTCCAATTTCAAATTTTTTGTACCAAGATTTCACTTTAATTTGCTAAAAACACATTCTCTTATCCAAAAAATATGTTAAGAATACTGTAAATTTTAAGATTGAGAAAAAATGTCAATTTAGTGAATCAACCAAATTGTTCAAATTTGTTTCATTTATGCTTAATTATAATAGTTTCCTGCAATAATTTTAAAGCGTTCGGCGGAGAAATTCCGATTAACTCATTGGTTGAATTGCAAAACTCATTTTTCACATAATTGGTCAAGTGAATGTTCTTCACATCCTATGTAGGAAATTTATAATTTATTTATACCGCAGTCAGGTTTTTTTCATTTTATTCTTTGTTATTTATAAAAAAAAAAGATTTTTAAAAAAATGAAACTTTAAATTTTCTAACAAATTAAAATACTGCAATATAAAATAAAGGAAAATATGAAAATCAATTAGCAAAATGTAATTTTCAATATATCAATTTGGTTGATAAATTTTTCAATTGAATTTTAAGAATTAGAAAGACATAACATAACAAAATATATAATTTCATGTATCTGATAATGGACAATTTATCACTGGCATTTTAATTGAAGATCTATAAGAGCTCAAAACAATAAAACCCTAAGAGACCTATAAGTAGTATGGCATAAATTATTTCTAAAATTCCAAATGATTATTTTTTCACTTGAACAATATCGTTAGAATTATAATCAAAACCTTTTAAAATAAAACCCAAATCAATGAATGAATATTTATAATAGGCATAAATTAAACTGAACGATGAACCATGAGAATGTTCCAAATTTCAATAAATTTTTACGATCTAAGGATAATCAGTTTAAAACATACATGTAAAATTGAAGGAAGTGTTTTCGTTCGTTAAAAAAAAATAAAATATTTAATCATATTGACCAAATCAAATTTATTAAAAAGAAATAACTGCACCGAAATTATTTAAATATACACTGATACATTAATAAAAAAAACTTGCATAAATGATATAATTTTGTACTCTTCATTAAAAAAAATATAATCAGATATTTTTACTCTTAGCTAATATAAATAAAATAACCTAATAAATTAACCACTTAATAAAATTGAAGATACCTTTGAAAACAAATTACACCGATATTATTGCAGCGATAAGCCTGATAAGTGAACACAATATAAGGCGAGTAAAAATCAATACATTTAAACGACGTTAAATTAAAAAAAATTTGCATAATTTTTTGCAATTATATTGATCTAATACTAATCAATTACAAAAATTAAAATTATCTAAAAAAGTGTAAGATTTCAAAAATCAATTTGTACACTTAAAATAAAAAATACCTGATAAAAAAATTTTTTTTATTTTATTTTATTTTATTTATTGATTACTGCCCAGCTAGGGCATTTTACAATTTTCTGACAAAATGATATTGGTAAAGTAAAATAAAGTGAAATAAAAATAAAAGAAGAGAAGGAAGGAAAGGGAGAGGGAAGAAGGAAATGGAAGAAAGAAGAAAAGAAGAATAAGATGGAAATGACTCGGCAGCCGGGGATGGGAACAGGAGCGTCCAGTGACCTCCATCCCGGATCAGTGCGTGTTGACCACTGTGTTGTCCATGGGCCTCTTCCTCTTAAGTCTTCGGAGGTCACCGATTTCTTCTCTCAGAGAAGC
>JAOWBB010000003.1:1086621-1245653 GCA_028565995.1 Ricinus marginatus
TTATATTTAAAATAAATGTAAGCACCATGAAGAATTTAAAAAAATTATTTGCTTTAGATGTCATGGAATAAATACAAATTAAAATATTGGTTGTGAAATAAGAAAAAGTCGATCATTTAAAATTTTTTTTATTTGGCCATATTTTTAATATATACAAATATTTTAAATCCCCGTTAAATTAATTCCAAGTGTCAATATGAGGAATAAATGGCTAATATCAAATTTTATTCATTGATCAAATCCAACCTTTTGGCGATCCAGGGCCGAGGACATTCAATAACTTCTCTGCTTCTGCAGTTGCCTTTTATACATTTCACCTCAGGATCTGAAATTACTGAACCATTCTTATTAATTATGTTTTATGTGCCCCCGGCAGATATGGTCCTTCAATTTGTGGATAACAGATATCAAATGTACTCGGAAGTTTTCCCGGCTTTAAAAGAAATTGGAATTAGCTTCAATAAAACATGCTTATATAAGATAAAAGTGTGATCCTCGTAGAATGTAGCTCGAGAGAAAAATGCTAAATTTATATTATTGGATTACTGAATAGAAAAAACAGTTTTAACTTAAATGTTAAATAACGTAAGATTATTTCGTTTTATTTCGCGGTGTGGAATCCATACCCACAAATAATGAAATATCAAATTTGATTGCGTATAGTCTTGTCATTAGGTACTGTTTAAGGATAAAACTATTAAAATGATGGTAGATCCGAATGATTTTTAAGACGAGATGTTAATATTTCTGTTATCATTTTGCAATTGAATCACGTTGCAAAGCACGGAGTCACGTTAAATGTTTCAATTCTTTTTATTTAGTTTCCCATTTTAATAATTAACCGGGCCTGAAATAATCATTTTTCAATTGTAAATATTTCAAGCAGGTTTTATTGTAATTAAAAAATGCTTTTGTCGTAAATTCGCCCAGCGACCATATCTGCAATTGGATCGTTTATGTGGGAGAGGGAAAAACTGTACGAATCTACCTTAATAACGATAATATGCAAAAGACCAGAGAAGATAACTAGAAAGACACCGGCTTGCCATTCTTTCTCCAAAACGCAGCTCAGTTCATTAAGTCGGGAACCTGTTGATCAACATCCGCAAGGTAATTAATGACCGCTGCAGCGATTGGGAAAGAATGCTCAATTGAGGGATGGAGAACTCACCTATCCTCTTGCATCGTATGTTGTTTTCGAGTACGCACTCGTTGGCAAATACCCGACAAACGTGATTTCGGTCAATAACAGAGACGGGAGCGTACTCTCTGCTGCAGGGTTTTTCCGTGCACTGCTTCGATTCGAACGCTGCGGCGACTGCCGTGCAAAAAACTGCAACAAAGGCGCATATAGCATCATCAACGCTGCGACATGCGACGCACTAACTGACCCAAAACAACTGAAGAGGAAAAAACCGGTTTTCGTGCTACAAACAGCAAACTTCAAATATCGGTCACGTGACCGACCGTTTACTTCAAAACGCAAAAATTTATTGCAAATAAAGAATATATCAACTTACCGAGGAAAAATAAAATTTTACACATGTTTTTAATCACACTTTTCGATTATTAGTCACGAAATAATAATAAACGAGCGAATACGACATATTAAATAAACATTTTTTTTTTTTTTGCTCTTTTCCTTCTCATTAATCAAACAAAAAGTACTTGAGAACGATAAAAATCACGAAATCGAAAAAAAACAAATCTCAAAAGATAACATTATTACTGAGAGAAATTATCAACTTTGTAAAGTCGATGAGATGCAAATTTTAATCCTCGTGTAAACAGTTGTTTGTATCGAGTAGTTTAGGTTAAGACATTTAGGTTTAAAGATATTACAAGACATTGGAGGTTAAAAAATATTACTCACGATTGCAGCCTTTTACTGATATCCTCAAAGAGAAGAAAAACCTAAACTTCAGGAAAAAAAAATCATTTGAAAATGTTTCAGGATCACTTGCCAGATTTGGATCGCAGCCATTTGATATTATTATCTTCTTCTGACTGCGTCAAAATGCGAGCGAACGGGCAAAAATCTCATTTCATTCTCCGAGAGACCTTTGTTAAAAAACTGAAATAACTTCATTCATTATGCAGCATTCAGAGAGGGGATTAGTCACAAACATTGCTCGATTTTATTTACCATTTCTCATGGGATTTTCAGCTGAGCGTCTGCGAAATCAATCATGAAATTTTTCACTTTTTTTAATTTCGAATGATGAGTTTACCACTGTCATGGAATGCGAGGACCCCGTCCATGCTTTCGTGAAATTTTTCCTAGATTAAATCTTGATTTTGTGACAAATACATTTGAAACAAAAAAAATTGTTCGACGTTAAAAAAAACTCAAGTTTTGAAATTTAATTTTTTTTTATTTAAAAAAAAAAAAAAAAAAATCCATTGCATATGCATTACCGCGCAGTTCTCTATTCAACGGCCACGTTCGGGATTTCTAAAAGATCGTGGCACTATCTCCTGCCACGAACGTTAAATACACTTGACTGACTCTCGCCCGATTTCAAAGGCATTGGCGAAAAATGTAACGATCCGGGACGATGTTCTCAGATTTTAAATTACTTGAACATGACGAGATAAATAGAACGCGTAAAAGTTTTTCGTTTTATATCAAAAACTCATTTTATCATTATCTTTGGAAGTTTTGCCTGATATTTCTAGATAGTATTGTTCTTATGCAACACAAGGCTATCTGATAAAATTTCATAAACTACCTGGGTCTAGTAATTCGCGTCATTATCTGAATGGAATTTGAGCATCCCAAATAACGTGTGATAATACCTGCAACAAATGACAAATCAGTTTTTTTTTTTTTTTGATTTTTCATGATACTTTGAGAAATTATTAACTTTTTTTTTGAGGTTATCTCATTTATGTTTTTTTTCCCTTTTTATCATGAGATTATTTAGAATGAATATTAGAAAATAGCTGTTAATTAAATGCACAATTTCATGTTCAAGATTTTTTTTTAAAAAATTCGCGGACCTTGTGCGTTGCGTTTGTCAATTTTTATAATTAAATATAACAGCCGGATCAAAGTATATCATGAACTTATTACTGCAAAACACTTGGTGATCTGGAAATTTTATTTTATTTGAAAACAGTAATAAAAATTATCGACATTGTTATAAACGCAGGCGAAGAGAATTATATAAAACGTTTCGAGAAACATCATATTTTTTTTTTTTTTTTGGCTCATCATGTAAGGCAATAAGTGTGTTATTAAAAGTAAAGGAATTTCACATATGTTTCAGACTGTTTATTTCAGTAAATTCAAACGTTTAATGAAAACAAAATTCCAAAAACTATATTTTACACATTGCCGGACATAATTCGGTCCTGCAAAATGATGCAAGATATTTATGAGCGCAAAAGATTCAATGCTACTTTCAATATTAAAAAGTAGGGGGATCTGATTTGTGGTAACCTTACTCAAAACTGTATGTCAATATTAGAGTTTAATTCAAACTTAATGCATATATATGTATAAATATATATATTTTTTTTTGTGCGATTTTATTTTTATGCAATTGTGACATGTAAATAAATATCTTACGTCATCAAAAATGGGATTACATAATTTTAATTGGATCAAAAATTGAATTTCATATTTTTGATTTTTAATATTGCAAATAAAACATCCTTGAACTTTTTCTAAAATTCTTCTTCTGCTTATTATTATTATTTTTTTTCATGTATAACTTCTCATACATTGAAACTTAATGAAAGACAAAGTTTTCCTATGAAAGTGTAGTCGTTTTAAACAACAGATGAAACAAATACGCTGGTAAGAAAAATAAATTTACAGTTATAATAAAAAAATTACTTATATAATTCGCATAGCGTCTATTCAGCGATTGAAAAGGTTTTTTTTTTAAAATGGCGAAAATGTCGCCTTATTGAGCAATCTCAATTCACCGCCTCAAATGCATCCGCGGTGATTTAACATGTGGTTTCGAATCACTTTCCTAAATCTGTCCCGAGTCGTACATAACCGTAAACGGTTCCAGGTCATGGTCGGACAGCAATTGTGGTTGTCGGTTCTTGACCGTAAATATTCGAAATAAAAACGTGTGGAAAAAGAAAAAATAAAAAAAAAAAAATGTTGTTTAAGGACGAGAAATTTGGAAAACAACAAAATTTGGATCGATTCGCACAGACTCAAGAACTCCCAAGCTCGCCAACTTCAGCTTCTGCCACGAACCTTGGTCACGTGATCGATCCTTTTTTCAAGAGGGCCGCGGCCATCGGTTAAAGCCTGCCGCGCTTGCTGGAATCCAGTTCCAGCGAATCTATTTCTGACGCGGTCTCCTGTCGAACGGATGGCTCACGATAATACGAACACGAATTTATCAGCAAACTGTCATCTTTGTCTATGTCCAGGGAATTGTCGATGCTGTCGAAGAAATGCATTTCATCCGTTGACCTTTCCGAACTTCTTTCTTTCGCCGCTTCGTCCTTCGCGGCGCTCGCCTCGCCTTTCGAAATCTGCCACACTTCGAAGTGAGGATTCTCTTCTTCCTCTTCCGGTTGCGCAGCGAATTGAAGGTTCTGGAAGAGCCTGCTACCGGATATCAGTTTGTAACCGGCTAAATTCTGCGTGATTTTCTCGGCGATTTTCTTCTGGAAGTTCCTCCTCACCTCTCGGAACAGGCTCGATTTCTCCGCCTTGGTCGGTTTCTCGAAGCTCAGGGAATCCGAGAATGGTTCCGAGTCCTGTTTCGGCGGCAGCATTCTGCTTTCGCTTGCGAGAAGGGTGTTTCTCTCCGGCGGAGCGTTTTCGTCCCGTGCCGCGGACGCCTGCGACGCTTCGGCAATCTGAAATTAACCCAGCAAGGCTGTTTTTTTCAGTCGACTCTAATTTCAAATGCTGAAATAAAAAGAATAAATTAATAAAGAAAAACTTGCAAAACAACGCAATTTTCGCAAGGCAAAAAACGTTCAGCAACATCCGTAATTCGAGTTATTACACCAAACTTATTAAACGATGTGCAAAGAATTTGTTAAATTAAAATTATTTTTCGATTAATGGAACATGAGTTGTGTGAATATTCAATGTGAGATTCATATTGCAATCCTCAGAATAACTTTTCTTTTTTGCCGCCGAAATGCCGCTTAATGAAACATGAGAATTTGACAGTTACCCACATACAAATCAAATTTATTTATATACATGTAACTACGATTCATGCGTTTACAATTAAAAATGTTAATGAATTAGAAAATGTGCAAGTTGAAAAATTTTAATTAATATTAAGAAATAACATCTGCAAATCCGAAAATTATTTATCTCAAGAACAATTCATTATTTACAATTGCTCGGTCTTTTACATATATGTTTATTATTATTTGATATTAATCAGCGATCAAAATTTTAAAAAAAGGTAATGGCCGAAACTAAAAATTCGCCTCAAACGATATTAATGATCGGATCCACGGCTTCGTATTGCGTTAAAAATCCCGAATGGCAAAGTTATTTTTCGTTAGCGCCAAAAGAACATAAATAAGAGGTTTGAAATTGAAGTCAATTTCCCATCGATCCATTAGCATGGTTAAGGAAATCACCGCGGAAGATGAAATACCGGTTAATGTGGTAAGTCGAAGATGGACGCCAGGACTTTCCACGATTCGAATTGAACGTGAATCAGGGGATGAAAGACGGATTCGAACCGTTCCACCCCTGGAAAATCGCTTTCCCCTTCTGGAGAAAAGCAATGTTCACTTGGCACCGAGGCCGAAAGAGGAACGATGTCAACCGGAGAGTGCACTGCAAACCTTCCTTGGCAATCATCGTGGCAGCTGCCAAGCGTGAAATTATCTGCCGGAAAGGAAAAGTGTTAACAATTTGGGACGACCACTCTGGGGGGTGGCTCGCTCTCGACCCGCGGACGGGAAATACGTCGAATCGACTAAATAATGGAGAAAAAAGCGAATTTCCGGATGAAAAAGTAAAAAAGAAAAAAAAATTATTTCAACGGATGAAAGGATAATCGAGATTATGAGTGTTAAATATGCCGTGGTAAGCGATTTACCTCGCAGTTACAGTATGTGAATGCGGAATTTCAAAGGTGAAGCATTACGCATTAATGGATTGGCGGGTAGTCATTAGCGGGTACATCAAATATGTGCGTGGCATGTGGATTGTAAATCTTATCCCATGCTGCAATCGGAGGGTCCAATCGGCTGTGTACAAAAGAAAAGAGTATTATAAAAAAAAAATAAAACTCCATTAAATTTGTGTTGTAATGTTTTCATTATTAATCTTATCCTCAATTTTGCGGTTATTACATATACACGCACGCACACACACACGCATACATACACACAGGCACCAGACACCAAACTATATACCTCGATGTGGTAATCAAATTATTCCCTTTCACTTTCACAACTATTTTCGCTCCGATTTGGGTTTATAAATTGCCTTGCGTACAATGGGAACGTGAAGAACAAAGTCTGAGCGACAGCGTCACGAAGCTGGAAGGCAAAGGTATGCGATATCCGTTGGTCGACACGTGAAGGCATCGGCGAGTATGCGTGCGGCAAAGGCAATTTCAAATCCTTGCGTGAATCTCGTTACAAATCCGAGGAACGGTAGGCACTGTGCAGATAGGTACGGCGCCGCCGCTTATGAAGAAGAACGTGAGATTCGTACGTGGAAGAAGCATCATCTAAGGAAACAAAAACTCGTTTTCGTTCGTATTCCGACCGCATCGAGGACGGTAAAAAGACCGACCGCCTGCCCACAATCAGCCATCTCGCCTTTCGTGAAAGAGTCGACAAAAAGACGTTTGCCGCGTTAAGGGAAGCCAATAAGGTATTTCGAGCCTTACTTTACGAAATTAAGGCTAAGGATTTTTTTTTTCGAAGCCCCAGAATTTTGAGTCGAAAATCATGATGACTGTAAAAAAATTATGGCTGAGTTTTACATATATATATATATATACGCACACGTACACGCGCACGCACATCGCGTACATGTTTAATTATGAGGAAGAATTTTGATGATAACGCATCAAAACATTTCCAGACGTAATCCAATCCAAAAAATACATAAGCTATTGTATTCGAAAAGTTGAAACAATAAGCAATCCGATCCCCTTGGCTGCGGATAGAGCATTGGATAAATCAATAATTCGAGCACCGAATGAATTAATTTTCGCTTTTGGCAGATCCGCGATGCTCGAAAGCGGAAAATTTTGAGTGGGACAACTGGAAGACGAGGCGACTGCACAATGCGGTGACTGACGGGAGGTTTTTCTGAATTTCCGCTGCTGCCACTTTGACTTTGGAAAATTTTCATCGCTCGCCTTATGGCAAAACGTGCGAAAACCCGGCCCGAGATGTGTTAATGAAAGCGGTGCAGGAAACGTTCTTTAGGCCCCGACATTGTTCCGTTCTGAAAACCTGCACATTTAAGAAATGCGAGGTTAGTTAACAAATAATTAATTAACAAAAGTGAAGTGTAATGGCCACTTCCTTGTTAGTGAGACGCTTTTTTTCTTTTTTCTCCTCGCCGAAGGAGCCTCTTCGTACGAATGATGGCTTTACCGCATATAACGAAGCAAGCAAGTTTGTAATCGATCCTTATATCCGAGTCATATGGTCCGGGAGGTGCGTTAGGTTTTCGCATGCAACTTGGGGAAAGGCAGCACCACCCTTGGCATCTGCGCATTGTACAATGTGAATCACGTAAAAAAGCTAAAATTTTCTCTTGGCCATCTCGTTTCATAACTGTTTATGCAACATTATGGAATATATATTCAAGCTATATGAAATCTGGCAGACAAAGGAAACAATGCCGATTATATTAAACAAGGAGTCATCCTACGCTTTGCTCTTAAGTTTCAAATAATTAATTGCTTTATACACGTTTTTGGATTAATGTGCGATTTAAAAAATAGACAAGTGTGTGTGTGTGTGTGTGTATGTATGTGTATATATATATATAAAATTTTTTTTTGCATCCTTCCAACGTAAGATTGAAGTAACATATAACTCACTTCACATATTCGAACTGTGATGACCCTTCCCAAGGTACTTCCTGACCACAGAAGCCTTAAAATTTTAAATTTCTCTTAAAGAGAAAAAAATGCGAAAATCAAAGAGCGTGACAGTATATTTTTAATTTTTTAGGTATAATTCATTCAGCACATAACTAAGTTCATCGACTCCTGAATAGTTCTTAAATATTCCATCTTGAATTCGGAGATATAAGTAAGAATGACAGCTAAAACAATCGCCATAGTCTAAATTGTCCATTTAACCATTATGGACATTAGAAATGACGTGAACAAGAAATTATTTATTACGTAAAGAACTAAATATTCATACGTGATATTTTTTTTAGCATTAAGGGCACTTGGAGAATACTTCACAATGCAGTGAATCGGCTTTGGAACCACGTTACTAGAAAATATTAACCATTTTTCGTCTCAACAACAATGATTTGGAACATTTTTACAATTAGGAAAACATCTCGGCATTGGATTTGTCTCGAACCACTTGCTTCGAAGTTCTTAGTTAAAATAACTCAAAACTCTTATGATATGAGTATATATGATCAATTTACTCCACAAGATAGTGAAAACCAATTCCGTACAATTAATTGAGAAAATCAAAAACCAAAAAAAACTTGATCTTCATGTAAATCTCAGTCAAGTACAAAAAAGAATTTGTGGAACAATTCAAAAGAATAAAAAAATCATAATTAAAATATCTTTATATAAAATTTAAATATAGTAGCATATAAGATTCAACTCATTATAAAAATTTTGATATTTTTTCTCGTTTGTGACTGAAAAAAGTCATAAAAATTCATATTTGTCCCAATAATTTTCCCTACAAATACGTCCAACTTAATTTGCAATGTCTCAAGACCCATATAGATACAAACATTAGAGCTGTATTAGGCGTCCAAGATCCTTCTGTTCAAATTATTATTAACCTGATTTCTTTGCGGCGTCATTTACAAGTTTTGAGCTGTTTACAAATGATATGACTAGTTTTCGTTGCTTGAGGAAAATAAAAAAATTGGCCACACTATGCTCGGATATAGAAGAACCCTCCAATATTATTTTATTTTTTGTAAGCAATCCTGTTCAATTTAACAACATACAATCCAAAAAACATATAATTTCTCTTTTGATATAAAAAAAAAAAAATGTTATTTTCACTATTAACCTCGCATCCTTAATCTCACGATATTATTTCAGCCAGGAGGATGCAATGATAGAAAGCAGAACATTGATCTTTATGACCAACTTCTTTCGCCCCGATGATCCATACAACATTTTCGTTAACGTCAGATTATACTGTATATATATATATATATATATACTCAAACACACACGCAAATATTGGAAAATTCTTTTGTTGTTTATTTCATTACTAAAACAAAAACAAATTAAAATGAAAAATTAAAAAATATATGAAAACAATAAAATTGATAATATTATGAATTTTGTGCCAGTTAAAACGAAAATGAGATTTCGCTATCAACCACATATATATATATATATATAAACCTTATCACAACAATGACATTGGTGGAGCACGCACGTTTAACCTTTTAGTTAATTAGACGTACAGTGAAAATATGTTTGTTTTATAAATTTATATATTTTTTGTTTCTTTTTATATCTCTCATTAGAAAGATACCTTTTGCACCTCTTTTCTTTGTTCTGCCTACGACGTAAGTTGCGTTATGTTTAGCATCAGTGATGTTTGAGTCGTAACCCACCAAGATGTCAAAATGTGGGATTAAATATATTATTTAATTCTATATCCAGGAATCGATTACTTCATTGCTTTTATTTTTCAATCAATTCAACTTCGTAATCGTGTTTTTGATCAAAAACGGACTCCGTGTCACTAGTCAGAGAGTGATTTGACGTTTCGATGGAATCAAAAAAAAAGGGCGGTGATAAACGAACGGAAACACGTCACATTCTACCTATTTGTCGTGAATATCCGGATATTATTAGTCTGAGGAGCGGAAGTTCCATCACTCAATGGGAGTATGTTTTCCATTAAAACATTGGCTGCGGCCTTGCTTTTTTAAATAAACCAATGTCACTTTTCTTCTCTTTTTTTTTCGTTTTTTTTTTGTATGAGGGATTAAATCTGATTTGGAATGCATGTTAGATCCATGAAATGCTTTTTGGTGTTACAAAAGAAGAATGACAGTCACGATATCCCTCACTGCCTGTTTGGTGGCACGAGATTATTTCAATCAGATCTCACATTAGCGAATTAGATTTTTTTTTTTTTTTTTTTTTTAAATTGTGGATATATCCCAATAATCCGAAGGTTTGCATTATGATAAGAAACCCTTTTGTGTCGGCTAATGATCAAATCCATTTAAGCCGTACAAATGCTGTTAATAACACATTAAGAATTAGTCAAACAGTGAAATCTATAGGAGCTTCCTAAAGGCATTAAAAAAAAAAAATTACTTTTAAAAAGCAAAAACAAAAATGCATTTAGTGAAAACCAACACCTTTTTTTTTCCTTTTAAAAATAATGTAAAGAGTCTTACGAAGAGCAGATGATCCGAACCCACAGTGGAAACTTTTAAGTCTCATTGATCACCGCAGCCGAGACTATAAAACAAAAAATTATTTAAAACTAATTTCAACTAAAGTTGAAAAATAAAAATAAATATATATATAAAAAAAAAAAAAGAAAAAGAGAGAAACAAATAAGTCGAATGCATTGTTCAAACGATAAGATTGGAATATTATTATGTCATTGGTGTTAGGCTGAAAGAAAAGATACAAGGAATGATGGGAAAACTCCAAATTTTTTATTATGTTCAGACATTTATCGCATGGAAAAAGGAAAATTCTATCGTGGGGCAGAAGTGGCAGACGAAAAGACCTAAATAAAGCAATTAATGATGCAGATATGGACATTAGAGTTAAAACTAAGATTACAGTATCGTGGAAAAAAAAAGGAGAAAAATGACGAATTTATAGAAAGTACTAGGTAAAATTATTTTACGGACTCTAAGCTTTGAATTAATATACAAAAAAAAAAAAAATAAATAAAACATGAATTATTAAAACGATGAATATTAAACCGTAGCAATATAATGGTGCAGCATATGCATGTAAGGATTGATTAACGTGCAACATCAAATACGTTATGGACTTTTAAACTCTTTTATGATAAGCTCTTATAAAGTTTGAACAGCATGAAATATATTTTCCAATCATCTTTTATGTTTACATATAAATTAAATGTGACAAATCAAAATGAGGCTTATTATAAATGAGATTATATTAATTATACGTGTGAATAAATATTGCGAAATCTGCAATACGCTTCCTACAAAGAGCACGCATTCAAATGATGTACATGTTAAATATATTACTTAAATACATATTGAATAATAACTTACAATACTTATTGATCATTGAAGATGTAAATGGCACGCAACACGCCTCCGTTTAAATAAAAATTCTATTTAAACAATTCACTTTTTTTTTTTTTTTTTTTTTTTTTTTTTTTTTTTTTTTTTTTTTTTTTTTTTTTAAGCACATCGGATACGAATACATCATTGTACAAACAAATTCGTTAAAAGTTCCTCGAGCATTCCAAGTCTAGGTGAACGGTCAGAGAGTAGAGTATCAAGTCATAGCGTCGGGATACTCGTGATATCCATAAAACTTTTTTTGACCTATGGCACAGGCGCAGCAATCAAACCCCAGTCGTCCATGCAAGGCTCCGGATTCACTTACTCCGTGTAATTACTATATGATATCAATTAAGATATTAAGTGAATTCTGCCCCGAATATAATTAAGTTCGTAATTATGCTCTGAAATATGATCGAGAAATAGGTAATGGAGGTGAAACTCATTTCTATTCATACATCCATAACATTTCTTTTTTTTCCTCTTTCAAAAAAAAAAAAAAAAAGAAAGAAACCAACTGACGACCATTCTTCTGCGGTTTAGATAATTTCGTGACATTGATGTGTAGGCAAAAATAAATGAATGTTAATGCCGTAACCCTACCAGAGTACGGTTTCATTTCAATTAGCGTTTTGCAAGATAATTCTAGTTTTCCTTCTCCGGCAGTTGCCTCAATGGGATATCCTCATTCGGTAGAGGAAGGGAGGATTGACGAGAATAAGAAGCATGTGCCTGACAAAAGGATGTCTCCAATGTTTTTTTTTTTTTAATCGTAATTAAAAATGAAATCTTTTTCAACGTAGTCGCCCAACTGGGACGATGACAAAATGTGAAAAAACTGAAATTGCCAAAAGAGAAAGTACACATATAACTGCCGAGTTCAAGCATCGGTGAATCTCCAAAATCATTCCGAATTGGAATTGGAAACCGTATTTTTGCATTAGAGATGACTATGCTTGTCTGGCATGCTAAAAAAAAAAGAAGGAAAATGAATGAATGAATGAATGAATGAATGAACGAACGAACGAACGAGGATTGGGACGAGCTTTAGAGGAAAACCATAAAATTTCGCCTTTTTTTTTTCACCTCCACCACGAGTTCGAATCGAAATATAATTTGTGATAGGAATGATTTTTGTTTTTTTTTTTTGTTTTCATAAAAACCGAAAAATTAAAAAATAACAATGAAAATCGATATATTTCTTACCAACTTATTTACAATATAATTAATTATAAAATGAATAAGGAAATGCGTAATTTTTATGCACTAACAGAATAATAAAAGCAACAACCGGTACCACACTTCATCAGATTCAGGATTAAGTGTTGATAGGAGTGCCAGAAAATGCAGTTGGAAAATATGACGAGTGTGAAATAAGTGAACGATCGTGTTATCCCCCGGAAACCCTTCCAAAATGTTCACTAACGACAGGAGAGAAAACATCGATATAAATGCAATTTGGAAAATCCGAAAAATACATAAAATCGGAATGGCTTTTATGTTCGATACCCAAAACGATACGGCTCTTCTTTGAGAAAGGCACCCGAAACTTCGGTACCATTAAACCAATTCATGATTGCAGAGTCACGAAGGGAATAATCATGTCTGCGTGAGAGATTTTTTCAAGTGAAAATGAGTAGGGAAGACGTATTAACCTCAAATTTACACTATAATAAAGCACAAAAACCGTACTTTTACACCCTGTGTTTAAAAATCAAAATGCTAAAATTTTCAAACTAACATTCGCCAATAATAATTTCCTTTTGGACGAAAATTTTGAGGGAAAACAGTTTTGAACGGGAAGACTAAAGCTACCATTCCGAAATTAAAGAGAAAGAGCATTAACTATCACTGCACTTTTCCTAGATGAATACACGGTCCTATGCACTGCACGATTTCAACCATTAAAAATTATAATTCTAATCTACAAAAAAATTTTTTTTTTAGACTTTTAAATGCGGAAGGTGTCCGCGGAATATAGGAAAATAGAAAAGAATGTCACTCGCGTATAACGGCAATGTAGGAAAATTGGTAATGAACATAAAAGCAGTGTCCAAATCCACGAATATAACACGCTATAGAGAAATAATAAGTTTAAGTGAAAACATAATTTACAACCATGATCACGAATTCTGATTCTTCATTACGGGCAACAGGAAACCGAGGGTAAGTAAGCGATCCTGTATGTAATTAAAATCTCAACGTGCCTTTAATAACTTCTTTGGCCGAGTTTTAACAATTTATTTAGTATATTTATATATAAGATTTCGTTTCGGAAATAAGGGTTAAATTAGCCTTTGTCAAGAAGTCTTGCGGATATAACGTAGTTTTAGAAACGCGTTATAATCGTCTTTTTTTTTTTTTAAATACTGATAATATTCTTACCAATATTTACGCATGTAAATTAAAAAAAAATTAATACGAAATTTTACAAAGGAGCTATACAGCTACCTTTAACGTTTTTGCATTAAAATTTTAAAAATTATTTGCAGTAAAAAAAGTTTTGTAAAATTGACTTTATAGGAAGTACTTAAACCGTTTACGAAACGACTGTTTGTTTTAAACTTATAAAAATAATGCCTTTATATTGTCGCTCTTTTATGAAAGCAATAAACTCTAAATGTGTAAATGCATTAAAATCTAACCGATTTGTTGTTAAGTATGGAGTTTAAATTGAATGTTTAATGATGAATAATTTATGAATATTACATGAATAATATTCACATAATATTAACATTTTGTGAAAAATAATAATTTTTTATGTAAAATAATAGTTAAAAAATTCTAATCGATCTGCGATTAGTGATATATATAATAAAATTATTAAAAAGTGTTTTTTTATTGATTCGGAGAATAATACATCAATAAGAAAATAGTAATGATTCGGAAAATAAAGCATTAATTCGGAGAATAATATCATTATTCATTTCTAGCTGATCAATTTGATATTTAAAAAGTGAATTCTGTTCCTACTACTGATACACAAATATATATATACTGGAAATTATAGCTGTGGAAAACGATATTAAATGTATTATTTACTTGAAAATGATTTTAAATTTGATTTTCAATATATATATTGCAAAAATTCTTTAAATTTTGGATAAAATTTTATATTTCACCTATTCCTCTTTGAAAAGTTTATAGTCTTGTATAAACAAACACCTTTTGACAGAACAAAATGGGGGGAAGGGGGGGGGGGGAATTTTTTCCATCAGGGATTTGGCACTGGAGTGAAAACATCAAAACGTGGATATTATCGCTAAGGAGCGGTAACGTAAGAAAGGTGAAGTTGTCTTATGAGTGTAAGATTGAGTTATGAAAAATAAGTTTAAATTTAAATAAACAAAAAGAAAGAATTTATAATTTCCTTTTTTTTTTTTTTTTTTTTTTTTAAAACCAATGACAGAGAGAAAGAGTGCACACTAAAACGGAAGAGATAAAAGATAATATAGAACCTTACATCTGATGAAATGCATCCACCTTGTCTTTTTCTTTCATAACAATCCTTATAACGGATTGTGTGCGCCTAAAATCTTTAACCAATTTTTAACCAATTGCTCCAAAAGCTTAACTTTGTTTGTCGTACCTTGGTTGTGTCGGTTTCTGTCGTTATTATTGATTTATTGGAATTTGATTTCTGCTGCACAGTTGGACTAACCGTACGAAACTGCTTCTGTTGCAACGAATCCTTTCTTCCGGAAGAAAGGGAATTATCCTTTTTCGCGACGGAAGAGGAATCGCTGTTGTTTCTGCTCCGAAAACTGTCACGCAGCGATTTTCGAAATGTTCTTTTACCGGAAGAATTATTATCACCATCCTCCGCAATTTGGTTTTTCCTGGTTAGCGTGTCTCTTTGACGGATGTTGGAAAAATTTGTGGTTTGCTTCAAGCTTAGCGTTTTGTTAGCGGAACCATTTGATGTGAGGGAATTATCCTCTTTCTGCGTGCTCGTCCCGTGGGGCTTCTTCCTCGTCTGAATTGTTTGCATTCTCTGAGATGTTATCGAGGGCTGAGAGCTGGTTCTGCCCATGGAGTTGAATCTTATCGAATTCGGAACCTGACCGACTGTTCGGGACGTAAACGAATTTTGACCATTTTCGACGGAGGAACTTTTCTTGTATGTCACTCCCGTTGCCGCTGCGGCATTCCCATCTTTTATCTTTGCTAAATCGTTGGAGGATTTTTTCAGCGAAGGATTTCCGCTACTTATTTTCGTCAGGTTTTTCTGCACAAGAATTTTGGGGCTTTTCTGAATATTCAGGGGTATTTTGCTCGGTCGCCTTCTGTATGGCGACTTCTCGTTTTTCAGACTTTCGTTTTTGTCTCCTCTTGCCATATCTGCCTCCAGTTCCGAGCTTATTTCCAGAGCTTGCGTCGATTCTGTTCCGCTCGACTGATTTGACGATAATTCTGGTAACGGCAACGCTAAAATTGGAATAACGTTGCTGCCTTTTGCCATCACATTGAAATTGTTCCGTATATCATTCAGTCTGTCCGACGAAGAATTATTATTATTATTATTGTGATTGTTGTTGTTATTATTATTATTGTTGTTATTATTAGTATTATTATTATTGTCATTACTGTCATTCCCGGTGCGGTTAAGAATTTTCAAAACTTCAGATTTTTCTATACTTTTGGTTCGATTTTCCATAAATATTTCCCTAGCGCGATTTATTTCAGTGTCTGAAAAACCTTTCGATTTGAGATGCTCGTTCTCTAAAAATGTGAAGTTTTCCAAAGGTCTACCACCATCGTGTTGTTTCGTTGCAACGTTAATTTTCAACTGTTGCTGCTGCCTTTCCAAAACCCTGACGCGAGCCCTCGTCCCTTCCAGTTCGATATTCCTTTCCTCCAACTGAAATTTAAGCTCGTCATTTTCCTCCTTGTATTTGTCCAACTGCTCACAAAGATCCTCCTGGGATTTTATGGACGTCTGCAATTGATTGTTCAATGCCTGCAAATAAAAAAAAACAAAAAAAAATCGGCGTCAATTGAAAGAGAATCCAAGATCTGTTCTTATAATTTAGATATAGAAATAGGACGTTAAAAAATGTCGAAATTTAAGAAAATGAAACAAAACAGGAGACCACAAAACTTCAATTGCAGCACATAAATGACAGTTGACAGTGAAAGGTATGAGAAGTATTGCTAGAGATTAGTTAAAAAGGATATTTATCGGCATTATATTTTTATTTCTAGCACTTTCACTCTAATTTCCTTCATCTTGTCTTGAACTGTCAACTTTTATTAAGATTTTAATAAGTTCATAGTTATGACAGATTGAACACTGATGATATCTCGAAACTAAGTGAAATTATTAATAATAGCCTCGAAATATACGGAAATGAAAATAAAATTAACATTTAAAACTAATAAAATTTATTTAATAATAAATTAGGACTATTTTTTAAAAGTACAAATTTATTCCAAAGTTCAAAAATGCAATGATGAATGTAATAGACTATACAAATATTGCGGGCGATATTAACCGACGAAAGAATGTTACATCAAAATTTAAAAGAAAAAATTCAGACTCTGCTTAAAAAGAAAATGAAAACTGACAGAAGATATTTTTGCATTTTTTCAATGTGAAAAATATAGCAAAAGCAATGAAAAAAAATCAAATTTCGACTGAAGTATATTCTTCAGTATAATCAGGAAAATTGTCACGAAGAATATAAAATAGATATTAAAAATTGAATGGAAGAGATAAATCGAAAAGGTATTCGATAATATTAACAGGAAATTTATTTACAACTTGTTTCTGAGCATATTTCGGTTGCGAAAGAACAACTCAGTATTTCCTGAACATATATATGTTCATATACTGAAAAATAGAAAATTTTCTCTAAGCAAATTTTATGTTAGCAGAAAATTCATATATATATATATATATAATATAATATAGTTCTTCCGAAAACATTTTGCTATGTAATTAATAATTAATATTTCTTGTTATTACCGAAGATATCATTAATAAAGAAGATTACTACCTATAACTCATATCCATATATTCAAGTTTGGTAATGGTTGGAAACATTTTCTAAGGAAATATATGATGAATACTGCAATGATTCTTTTCTTTAATTCGTTCAAATGTACTTCCGTATTCATGATATTAATGAGAAAATTAGCAAGTAATGCATCCTCAATTTTTATACACATATACAGTACATGCGAAATGTGAATATTTAAATTATACTTGGATGTAAACATACGTTTTATGTATATTAATTTGTTATGAGAGCAGTTATACCTGATTTTCCGCAACGGATATTAATAGATGTCTCTGTAATTCAATAAAATTTTTTTCCTTCAATATGGCTTCCAATTTTTCCCTTTTCGGTCTGGCCAATTTGCAATATTCCTTCAGCTTTTTGGGATTTGTTATGATTCCATCGAGAGAGCCCAAACTTTTCGTCAAACCGATCCTGCTGAATTTTTCCGTGTCGGAGCCATTTCCCTGCCGTGGGTCATTCAAATTTTTGGTATTTTTAACTATTTTAAGAGTATCGTCGGACAATTTCGATCTATTTAAAGATGATTCTGTTTGACTAGATTCCGAGTCAGTCATTACACTTAAATTATCTTTTTCAGTTTTCCTGTCGAATTTGCTTCTTCTCTCTCCTGTGACAAACTTCAAATGTAATTCGTGAATTCTGCTATTCAGTTCGTTCTTCTGTTTCATTGCCTGAAATAACTGCTCCTGAAGCTCTTCCTTCGTATTTATTAAAGCGCTTATTTCATTCTGAAGCTCCGAATTTTTTATCCGACTGGCTACGTTTTCCGTCTCCATCTCGGCCAATTTGTCCAGCAGCATGTTTCTCTCTTCTCTGATGTGTTCCACATCCTCGAGCTCGATGCTCCTCGTTCTTTTTTTATTAAAAATAGCATCGAAAGACAGGTCGTGATTTTGATACGAATCGTTTTCAATTGTATTAAAACTCAAACTAGCACCATCTCCGAAATTTTCTAAACTTCTGCATCGCCTTTTGCTTCTCTTCTCAACTTTTTTGAGTCCCAGCTCCTTCTCACGCATGTGATTTTCTATTTCTTCCACCACAAGTCGTAGCTGCAGCGTCTCCACCTCTTCCCTAAGCTTTGTACCTTTTGTATGGATCACGTCCAGCAAATTCCACAGTTCCTCCTCGGCTTCGTTTACCTTCATGACCATACCATCTTCGCTTAAATCCTCGTCGCTTCGATCGTAGTCCGAACGTCTGGAATCTTTGTGCGAGCTATTTTCCTTCCTTGCCAGAAAAGTGTCATCCGCGTGGACATGCGAGGGAACCGATGTTGCAGTACCGCTTACGTGGTCTTTGTTTGATGAATTAGTTTCCGTGCTGAAACCCGAATCCTGAACACCCGAAATGGCCTCGCTGCTCTTTGGCTGACTTGAATGGATTTTGTTGCCGTGACTACTGGATCGTATCCGACTAAAGGAACCGTCATTATCACTTTTATTAACGATTTTTCTCTTCACTTTTATTCCCGGTTCCCACTGTCTGGAATTAAGGGATGCCGAGAGCACGGGAGTGTTCGAACAATAATTTTGATTATTTGAAAAGTTATGTGAGCTGGACGAGGACATCTTCTGCCGCAAATTTGGGAATGTCTCCATGACCAAATCTCTGAATTCCAATAGTGCTCCAACTTCATTTTGCAGTTCTTGTAACGCAAGTAGCGACTTAGCTTGTTCATTAATCAAATAGTGGAATGGTTGAGTTCGAATTTGATGGGGTTGAAGCTGAAGACAGTCCATTCCCGGTGGGCCCTGCCCACTATCTCGCACCTGCAAGGAATAAAAAGACATTGTTATGAAAATTCTATTTATTTGCCATTTTTAAAATAAGTAGATGCTTGAGAATTCTTTGCATGAACCAGGTTTATAGTCACAAAACATAGGCGTGCTAGGTAAGACTGAAGTTTCCTGAGTTTACACTATTTTATGATATGTCACGTATTTTCAAGGCTAATTTCAACAGAATATCGTCAAAATTGGAAAACAAATCATTCATATAATATTAGTAATGTGCAAGGAGATCGATGTATCAAAGAGCGATAGAAATAACAATTATTAGCTTCCGATTTAATAAGACTTATTTTGTTCTTCAATGGGATTTTTAATAGGATTTGCCTGTGTAAGCAAATAAATTTAGAAAAATCTTAAAAATTTTATTTTAGGAATATCAAAAAAATTTACTACTGGACCGTAAGAAACATTTGCTCTTTTTTTTTTAAATATATTTCATCCGCCTAAAATCTAAATGCAACATTGAGTGTAATATATGCAAAAAAATACCTGTAAAAGCACTTAGAAAGAAAATTTGTATGACATTTAAAGATATTTCCATGAAAGTCTCGTCAATATAAAAATAAAGTGGCGAATTTAATAGATGGATAATTGAAAATAAAAGAATCTCCGAAACACATTAATTTAGACGCCGATATAAATTTTTATTACATTATGAACCATATTTTGAAAAAATATGGTTAAATAACCATAACTCATTAAAAACTCAAAATACGGAACTTCACAAGCCATCGAATTTAAATCCATCTTTGCGACCACCATTTCTTGGCTAAAAATTTCAGATAGTCTATAGTTTCCGTTTAAATTTAAAAAAGAAAATTGCCCTTAAAATCGATGAATTATAACATTAAACCTTGAATAACTATTATCATGTAATACCTATATTTATATTTTAATGGCGTCATTGAATTTCTATTTTATTTTCCAGCCATAACTAAAAAAAAATTGAGAAAAAATTGAAAGTATGAAAAATTACAGCAAATATCCCTTATTTTGTTTTTTTTTCTATACCAGCCACCATTGATGACTGTTTTGCAGTGGATATTTAAGAGAAAATAAATGCAAAATTATAGGAAAGGCGATGCATTGAATGAATCATGTTAACTCCCAGCTAAGAAATAGAACGATAATTGAACATGAATTAATCTTCCAAAATTTCAGATAATTGGAAACTACTTCCATAACCGACTCCCTCATAAATGGTGGAAGGTAAATTGGTATTCTCGCCACGTTCTGGAAGATAAAAAATTTCTCCACTCTGAAAACCGGATAATCCAAAAAGTATGCACTGAAAGTGAAAAAGGGAACTTCAGATAAATTACTTCGATAGTTAATTCGAATTCCCAATTTTTCGTTCAGGTTCATATCAGCAGGATCAGATGTGTATTTCTATTTTCTTGCATTTTTTTTTCCAAGACTAAGCGGACTCAAAATAGGGATTTGCTAATGTCACATTCTCCTCCCCGTATCACTTTTTTTTTGCAAGCCATAATGTCATTGCAAAACGATTACATTATTTCTTTCGAGGGTAATCATTTGCTATCATGTATATGGCTTTAAAAATATACTCTTAACCTCAATAGCAATCCCAGCTTGCGAAAACCGTGCAGAAACGAGGATATGATAAATATGTGCATTTCGATGATATTTAAATTTTTTTTTTTTAAACGATCGAAAAAATATGAAAGATGCAATTGTGTTTCTTCATTAGCGATTTATTTTTAGTATCACAATAATAACATTTCGAAATGTATTCGAATAAAAAAATTTATATTCGGAACGACTCCACGAACAAGTGACGGAAAAGCCGAATTCGGATGTAAAATATATTTCTTAATGTATGACTGATAATGGTGTTCATCTGTTATATCGGTGCTTTTTTTTTATATTCAAAGCAAAACTGAATATCAAACTGCAATTTTCTCCATTCTCATGGTTTAATATACTTATTATTCAAATACATGTTAAACTTCAATATAAACTGTTGAGATTTAGTATAATGGCTCGAGCGTCAGGTAATGGGACTAAACATCAGCTTACACGCATGAATGTACATGAGGAGGAATGATTGTAGGGCGTTGCCATCTCCAGCTATTATAAACGTAGGTCAAAAAGAGGACCTGCAGTGGAATGGTAATGCTCTTCCGAATAAGTAATTCCTATATTCGCAGAACATATGAAACCTTATCGGCTCTAGGTATCGGTAAAATAATTGCATGACCTTCTAAGCGTGCCCGACCCACTGCCGGGGCCAACCCACTTCATTAACAGCAAAAACATACATTTAGGCTTATTTAAGCGTAAATAAAAATGGAAACATGTTTCGGTTAAAGTAGTCTATCGAAAACCTGTTCAATTCTACCAGTTTCGACTGCAGTTGAATTGGTAGAAGAAAAAAAACTATAGAATTCTTTGAAAATAAATAAATAAATCCTAATTTTCCCCGACGGATGAAAAGATCTTTAAGATATACATTAAATTCCAAGTTTCTGAATTTGGGTATCGGGTTTCTTTTTTTCCCTCGATAAAAAATGATATTTGGAAAAATCCGAAATCGCGTCGATTTTGAAAATGATCTGTTCTACAGCTAATTCAAGTCCACAACAAGGGCTTCGGCAACGGACCTGATATTTTATAATTGCCGCTCAACGAATTTCATTAAATAACAACGGATACTACGTTGGGGAGACTTTAAATGTGGCGCATGTGCATTTATTTTTTATAGAAATTTCAAAGAGGAAATAGCCAATTAAATGCTAGTACAAAAGATATTATGAGGCATTATAATTGGAAGAGAAAATATCTTTGAAGAGAAATTCAAATTCGAAAGCAAGAAGAAGAAACGACATGATCTATCAAATAACATGTATGTATATGTGGCTATGAAACAGCAATCACATGTCGAAAAAAATTCAAAATTAGTTCCTTTTACAGTTTCAAAAGAAAGCCTAACACATTGCAGTCGAAGTTTTGAAGTTTGGGATTAATGACTTAAAACGTAAACACCGATATTTTCTTTTAGAAATTTTCCACATACGCACATATCATCATTCACATTTCATTGTAAAGTATACAAATTTCACTTTTAGACCACATCGTTTGATACAAATTTTTCATGTTTTTAATACGGCAAAGCCCTATCATTAAATTGTTGTTCGAACGATGATCACCTCTGAAAATGTCGTTAATTGTTGCAAATATACATTCGTGATAGCTACTTCTAAATATCAAAAGAAATATCCAAATGATGTTCTATCAGTAATATTTGTTAGCTTCCGTTCAAACATTCTCACAATCGGCCGTTGGCAATCTATATATATGGACTGGTCCTGTCACCCATCTGGCCTCTTCCAAAAGTGAAAATGTAAAAGAATTATTGTCGGAAAAAAAATTAATCACGTTCTGTACATGTATAATCTTCCCTCATCTTAACCATTTTTTAAATTCTTTAAAATGAAAATGCAAAACAATTATTTAAAAACAAAATGCAAACAATCAGATCAATACTAAACAATTATTATTCGCGAGAATTTTTCAAATTATTAAAACAATAAATATATAAAATTATAAAAAAACAAATTTTGAAAAGAACATTCATGGACATATCCTGCAAAGATTTTAATAGAATAGGGTATTACAAAACTAACAGGTTAGCCTCGGTCAATCCAGTCGGATGATTGGAATAACATGAAAATACTATCTGTAAAACCATTCCCATATAATTTAGTTATTTATTAATTACTATATTAACGCGAACAATACTTAAATACTGACAGAAAAGAAATTGTTTTAAATACCGTCTTCAGTTATGTCAGTCGAAAATTATCTCCTGTCTGTATTATTTAAATCCTAATTATAATAATTTAAAATATTAATACTTTATTTATTTTGTATTAATTGAATATTCTTGAAATGTCTTCAAATGAATTAAAAAGTATGTATTATTGGGCGGTATCTCACACTGGTATCACGTTAATTTATTTTAATAATAATAATAATAATAACAATAATAATAATAATAATATACACAAGTATGTGTACTTTCACTAGCTGCTAAAAAAAGTAAAATTAGCAATATATACAAGAACAAAATGCATTCTTCTCGAAATTCTTCGCTTCGATACTTTTAAATTCTAATAAATATTTTAAAATATTTTTTAACAAATAATTACCTTTTAAAAAATATTTGTTTTACTATTCATAAATAAGTTCATATGATAGTCCAAGATATCATTTTGATAATTAAAAATTTTTTTTATACATTACGCATAAAAACTCAGAAATTTCACTGTATATGTGAATCGATTTAACAGTGATCAATTGATGTCAAATTTATTTTTAATAATATTGGCTAATGATTAATACGAGCAGCACATAATGTTTATCTATAAACGAAAAGAAATTAAATATCGATATATTATTAAAATAAAATGAAACCTCGCCAGTTATGTAAAACAGACTTCTGAAAAAAAATCATCCATCATGCCTCAATATTAGCAATTTTTTATTTCTTTAAACTATTTAAAGGAGCTAATCAAAACACAGGTAATTTTGTTATTGTAAATGATATAAAGATACATCAATTATCAATGTCAGTATATTAAATAAATGCAAATTGAGTGATGTATGTATTTATATATATAACACATTGCTTGGCAAACCATATACATATATATGTATAGTAATATGTTTGAATATTTATGAACCCAGCCATTCGGTTAATTTCGGTCAAAGCAGGTACGCTTCAATAATTATTTCCAAGTTCTGTGTTTGTTATCAAACGGAATCAGATTCGCCGAATTAAATATTTCGTAAAAAATTAAAAGCAGCGGTTTATACGATAAAATATGGTTGTCTTCTCTGCCAAATTCCTTGACATAAAAATCTGTCAAAATTAATTTACATTTTGAAAACAGAAAATTATGATTTAACAAATGAAACACAAAAATTTAACAGTTTTAAAATTTTCTATATCTCGAAAATCTTCACATCGTTATTAATGCAGATTTAAATTATTCCCTTACATTTGGACATATACCTCATGTTGATATTTCATCCATGTACCTCATCAACGTGTATAATTAAAATTAGAGAAAATGCATTAAATTAAAAAAAAATAGTAATTTGCATTCCGTAATATCTATTGATTGAAGTGAATTAAAAAAGTTAATTTTTGATATTTTTTTTTCTAATGATTATTTCGTGATGGCGAAAGTTTAAAAAGAGAAAGAAATAATATTGATCCGGATGACAATCACCAGCCAAAGCATCAAAAAAAGTAATTAAATGTAATGGTTAAATATTTTAATTTACCAATTGACCTCGTTGCATAACTGTTTTTTCGATACATAATTACTATTACATTTTACATACTATTTTCGATAACAAAATTGCAAAATTACAACAAATGAAGAATATCTCAATTTACAGAACTCTTAATACATTTGGATGCAAACCGAAGAATCAGTCTTGAGCCTCACTTTTTCGAATTACAAACAAATAACGTAGAGAATTTTTGGAAATTATTTAGAAAGGGCGATTGGAAAAGATTGAGAGCAGAAAAAAAAAATCGTTTCATTAGGAGAGCTTAATTAGTTGCTATCGAAAAGGTAAGTAAAGATCACTGTCTTCCAGAAACCAATTCGGAATGCACAGCATCAATCTTCAGAACTTATCAGTAATCAAAATGAGACCAGAATATGCTCACTCGGTTGAAGGAGATTGATCTTTGTCAATCTCAAATACGACCGTTATTGCGAAAGGAGGACAGATTGCAGAAAGAGACTCTTGCTGTTGCAAGGAAGTTGTATTAATTTGTTAATCAAATGTTACGTTGCAAATTCTTTTATTTTCGAAACACTTTGACGAATCCCTCGATTAATAGCTTTTTTTCTCTTAAGCCCGTAGCAATTTACAGATTCGGATGGTGCAAGAAATAGCACAACATCGTTTGTCACTGAATTTGAATGCCAGCGAGTCGAAGTTTGTCTCATCTGTCGTCAAGCTCTTTGCACTTACGGTTTTGGGGATTAACTGAAAAAAGTAATGCACAAAATTGCTTTGAATATTTGAAGTTTTCGGGTTTCCGAAAAAACTGTACTTGGATTTTTTTTTTTAAGCTTTATGTTTGAGCATTTGAAATAAGTCGACCGGAATATTCCCGCTCCTGAAATGAATAAAAGAATATTTTGGGAAAATTCATCTTTGGTCTAACATTTGATTTAAACAAAAGTAATTGCTGAACGTTTAAAAAAGCGCCTTTTCGTGTAAAAGTGAGCCTTCCCCATGAGGAAAAATAAAACATTTCAATTATCTTTATTATAGAAAGATAAATGAAACTTCAAATGTTTTTCCCTGGCGAAAAAACGCGAAAATGATTTCTGGCGATATTCCTGCCAAATCCCGAATGTTAGTCACGATAAAAAAAAAGCAGTGAAAGAATCGAAAATCTGCACTATCCACTATGGTATTGAATATTGATGATCTCGAACATGTTTCAGTCACAACAGCTTATACAGGCTGTGCAACAAATTAGGCTAACGTAGAAAATTAAAATTAATAAAATAGAAAATTTCAAAATTTAAATGAGGAAAAAGTAAAATAACTGACATGTTACACCTAAAAGGTATGCTGATTATAATCCATTATCGCAGACATTAGTTTTATTATCTGCAGAAGTTATAAAAAGAAATGACTTAAAAATATAACAAAAAATGCATTCTAGGAATATTAAATATAAAAAATATATTTTATGTTAATGTAGCAAATATCAGATTGAATTCCCATATTTCTCATATATTCAAGAATATATGAAATTCTCTAAAGGCTCTTCCATATCTATTGTATCACCATTTCTATATCACTTATGACCTACGATCCAAATTGATACAAGACATATCACATTTGAAGCGAGAAGAGTAGAAAAAATTATGCACCAAAAAAGTAAGGCATTATAATATTTTTATCTCTCCATATTATATATAGTGTATCATACTATCGGGATGCATAATATCATTGCATTTAAACATGCATGTTAAAGCTTTTAAGATTTTGGAATAAAAAAAATAAATATTATGTTTTGTAAGTTAAAAATAAGAACTAAAGTTCCTGTACACAAAACAAAGAACTGTTTTTATTTTTCTTCGGAACAATTAATAATAGAAAATAAACTTCAAAATATTATAAAATAACTAAATACAACAACATAAAACATCATAATGTTAATACTAATAAATTTTACGTTTTGTTAAAAATAAATTCGTGAAAGAAGCAATTCTCTCTTTTATAATTTATCGTTCCAAATAATAATTAAAAAAATTTTTACTATAGAACATAAAATAGTGTCAGTCCTTTCTGTAACTATTAAAACTTAGGGGTTCCAGCAAGTAAAAATCAATGGAATCATGTTTTCGACAAATAATGGTCATTCTTTTGAATTCTATACATGATCTACAGTTTAAAAAGAGAAAGTATATTCTTATAGCAATTAAAATTTGTAACCTTATTCATGATTTTTTTCTTACTATCGGTACATCAAGCTGGAAAAAAAGAAATTTAATATTTATAGCTTTAAAGTTTATAAGGTTCATTTACAACGAAGGATAAAAATTTCTCAATTTTTAAAAAGCACAAATAAAAAAAGTGGGGGAGAAAATATAAGAAAGAAATATTTAAATTTCTTTTAAACCATACGTACATGTACAAAAAAATTTCCTATTTAATTTTCTTTATTTACGGCTTCAATGTTCCCTTTAATTTTGTATAATGACAAAAATTTCGAACAATTAAAAGTCTAAACGAAATATTTGAACGAAAAATTATAAGTGAACCGGCCCCGAATATACAACATAATTGACGGCACATAAGACGACTGCATGCTAGTGCGAAGCCAATGGCTTTTCGAAAACTAGTAATACTAATTTATATCCTAATAAAAAAAGGGCATAAAAAAGAAATTGGCCTGTGCAAATCAACATACTTTTTTTAAACATTCACTTCTTCTATACGTCACTTTGTAGTTATAAATTTAATAGTCTGGGTCAGTGTTTCTCACCGACAAATTTTTCCGAAATATTTTGATTTATTTTTATTTTCATTTTTCCAAAGCAACACAAATAATGTTATGAAAGTCCTTTATTAATAATCAGTTATAAATTTTAACAGTCACACGCAAGAAAATGTTATGACTTCTACGATTTGGATAAAACATAAAAATTTAATAATTATTGTCGCTATCACTTTTTTCTGATAAATATAATTTAAAATTTATTAAATATCAATAATAAGCTGAAGAATAAAAAACCATGCAATCACCATCACCAATTGTGATGGATAAAAAATTTTTTGATTGCGTCAAAATTAAACAAATATTTTAAAAGTATTAAACTACATTACCAAAAAAGATCGCCTAATATGACGCATTATCATCTACTAAGGTTTACGATTAATGAAAATAAATAAAGTTTAATCCATATGAACGACTGAATAAATAAGTTTTCATAGTAATCTTTGTTTCGGTATCTTCAAGTTCTACTTAAACCAGAATAATATAAACTCATGTTTTTACGATATGAAAATACAATATGAACCGCACTTCTAAATGTAATGTCCGAGACATTCCCAATAATTCCAACATGATTATATTTAATTATAATATGTAACGGAAATGATTTTAATAGAAAAGTTTTGCAATATCTCAACAAATCACATTTTTCTTCCATTCAATATTGTTTTGAAATCATTTGTTAAGCTACTTTAAACCGACTGATAGGTTTTTTTGAGTTCATGCTGCCAAATACCGAAGTACGCAATTGCTGTCACGAAAACAGTTATAAAAGGGGCCTTGATATCTAATAAGAAACTATTTGATTGCTTAGGTGTGTCAACGTTTTAAAAATCCCTGATAACATTTATGTAAAGTGATATATATATATATATATATATATATGTAGAGATACATCAAATTCGTAGCAGGGTAAGATTAAGGATCAAGCTGCTTAAGATAAAGAAATAAAAAAAAATTTTTACCGAAGATGATTTTGTTTTAAAAGCAAAGAAATTGCTGAATAATATAATTTAAGGATCTTGAACATGTTCCATATTAATTACTATATGTTTTTCTCCGAGTGCCTCTTGGGAGGTTGGAAACCATGATGGCTATCCTAATTTTTAAAGCCTCGGTACTTAATGATTATTCCGAACCATTATTTTACTTTGTGCGATCACGATATTTTTCTTTTACCGACAATTCTTCGACGCAATTTGCACGTTTTGTAGATCATTTATTCATTTCCGTACTCAAAAAGTTGCAAATCCATTTCGCTGTATTCATTATTCTCCTCTTTATATTCCGATCCTTGAAGCGTTCTGAAATCGTTCGCCGTTATTGCAAGACGTCCCGCTGCTTATGAGGTTTATGCAATTTTAATAAAACTGCTTCTTTTTTCATTTAATTGTACATTTATCATGACCAGAAACCTCTCACGTCATTTCGTTTTCTCTCCCGAAATACGATTCCTCACGTGTCTGGCCAGATAGAAAAGACTTCAAAACCCAAATGAGTTTCAAGACATAAAAACGAGAAAAATTTCCTAAACACAGCTTATTAGTTCAATTACGATTCGCAGTAATAATCCATTCCACGTTATGATTTCAAAATGAATTTCAAAATCCCGGAAACCTTAAAAAATAAATAAGTAAATGAGAATAAATACGTTATGAAACACAATGCAAAATAAATACAAATAATTTTATCCAGATATGCGTGACAAATAACAATCTCCTTTGTAAGAAGACTTTTAATGCTTCCCGCAAGCTTACAGTGCAAAAGATTTTTTTCGTACACTTTCCTAAAATCGGTTCTGAGGATACCCTGGCACCGAATCATTCACTTTCAACTAATGCAACAACCAACGATTATACAAACCCGAATCATTTACTCTGGGATAAATATGATCTGAAACATTAGGTGCTTTTACGCCACCCTGGTGTAAGGGATACAAAATAAACAAATCATAAATCAAAAAAAATTTACAGTTTTTGGTTACGCTCTCCCTCGCGCTGTATTTCTCAATTAAACTGTATGAATTCTCGAATGAAAATAATTAAAAATTTTTCGCAGTCGCGGAATAACTCAGTGAATTTAAGTTTTGTTACAACATTGCAAGAAACATAAAACAATAGATTTAAAAACCTACACATAAACATTAGACTAAGTTTGGTGAGGTCCTTGCGATAATTTGACATCTGACGTAATCAAAATGTAAAGAATTAACAAAGAAATATTTTTTATAAGGCAAAAGACCAAATAAATGACCATTCTAAGACAGACTCGGTGTCGTGTAAACATTGAATAGACCCAAGTAACAGAAATTGAAAAAAAAATATACATATATATATATGGATCTAATATCCATTTAAGCAAAGAAAAAGTTCTGCACAAAAGGGAAACATTTTATTCGTGGTATGATGATTAATTAAAGCGTGGTTCATACAAAAAGATAAAAAGTTTCTCGTGGAATAAATAATTTGATTCATGAACCTGTTACTTCTGTGGTAGAAATAATGCTAAAAGGTTATGAACATATTAATATTAAAAAAAAATCATGTCGTCATTGCTTTTTCCGTTAATTTTTTACATTTTACATTTTTACTATTTTACAGGAAATTTCAATTACAAATGAATTATGATCATTAATGTTTCGTTTGTTTTCTGTGCATTTAGATTAACTGAAGTTTGCTTCTCGGATAACAAGCATTGTGAGTTGCAAAATAATATTTTTATTTTTATTGTATTTTATATTTTTTTTAAGAAGGGTTTTAATTGCCATTGTTACCGAAAATCAATTAAGGACTTTTATGATATCCAGCGAGGGCAACTTACAGTTCTGTTATTAAATGTAGCCGTAAATTACCTGCTGAACTTCAAATAAACTTGATATACAAGGTTATTTTGGGGCAGCACAACTAGTTTCATAAGCTAATCCAGTCGTCGTTAAGAAAAATTCGAATAATTGGAAAAATTTAGAAAAATTATTGAAATCGCATCCCAAAACTTTTAAACGAAGTAATGACCGTTAAATGAGATGACTGAAATAAAATTTCAAGATTTTCTTTAGTTTTTAATCACGATTGCTTATTTAACCGCAATTTCAACTGATGATTAGCAAAGTTTATTCGGCTTCCAGAATGTATTTTGCTTCTATGCGCACAAAATTCGATAATCTAACCTAACAAAAAAAAAAGAACCTAACAAGAGCATTATGATCCCCGCGCAATGCACTATTCAGACGCTCCTGCGGTTTCATATTGAAATAACGTTATTGAATTTATAAAGTTGAAAGAATTTCACAAATGAATCGACAAAACGGCAAAGTTTGATGGTAAAGCACGGCATTTACACTTTCGGTACACGGGTAGCTAACGAATTATAAAAATATTTTATCCGTTCTACAATCAATATGCAAAAAATATCATTTTTTGAGAACATAAACCGAATAAATTAAAGTTTAGATCCGTGATTCCAAAATTAGTTCAGGAATGAATGTTTAAATAGAGAAAGTAAACAATTTTTTCTTGGTGAGAAACAATGGAATTATTCCGAAATAATGCACAGGATATTTTTAAAAAGCATACTAAGTGACGAGTAAACGTCAGCATCAAACTTTTAAAACGTTTAAAATATAATTTAAAAAAAAAATAAAATAAAATAAAACTCGTTTCTCTCTTAGATAACGCATCATTACATGCAACCCATATGGCAATGGCATAAAATATCGTTCGGATTTCGGTCATTTATTAAACGATATCGAAAATCCAAAATTTAATTGCGTAAGCAAAAGGGATATCTTATATCAATTTATGAATTATATAATTCATTAATAATAACTTTGTGACAGGCTTAAATCAAAAATTAAATATGTTACGACGATGTGACACATTTAATTTCAGACGTTGATACGAATTTTCCTAATGAAAAGGAAATTAATGGTATAATCATGGAAAATTCTCCGAGAACATGCATAAAACTTGCATTTAATCAAATAAAAAACTTTCGCGGATTAGATAGGTTCTCGAAAGGTCGTAATAAGTCCTATGTCACTTTCGCCACTCATTTGACCAAAAAAAACTTTCAAAATTTTTCTCATAATGCCCTCATTTATTTTGTTTTACAATTTCCACTGTCTCAAACGTTGTTATTATGCGTTAACTTTGATAATCGGAGAATTAGATAATTAAACTGAACTATAAAACAAAAAAAACTTGATTATAGAATATATCAAATATATATAATAAATATATATTTGATTATTTCCATATAAACATGATATATCAGGTAACTGCTTCTTTAAGAACAATTTAAAATTGTTAATTTATTTCTTTTAAACTTCATATTTTATTACCCAATTTTCTTTATATGCATAACATTAGTTGTCTTTAGTTGGTCCAAAATTTTATACTTTTTTACCTTCTTTCACGTACTGTTTAAATTACAATTTAAACTTCTAAAAACAAATAAATGCATTCTCATCAAAATCCACTGTATTATTAGAAAATTATTTCTTAAAGTACAAAGAACTGTACAAATTAAAGCTGTAAATATCATTTTGGGGAGCGGAATGGATCGGGAGAGAAAAAAGAATTGACTTAGCGTTATCCGCAAATGATGCTTTTAAAACTGTAATATGACCAACACTTTTTCTATTAACCGGATTTTTGAATGAGGATCTACATTCCAGTTAAATTCTAAACCGTAAAAGGAAATACCAAAACTATTAACAAAGCTTTATAAACATACGCGCGAACACTCACACACATATATATGTATGTGATTGTTCGCACTGTTCAATTATCCTTGCGATAAATGTTAAAGTATTGAAAAATTTATCAAACAGTGTTTGATAAATCAAACGGAAAAGATATTTTGAGGGAATTTTGAAAGTTGGGCACATTATAAACTTAGGTTATTGCTGTTGAAACGAATCTTTAGTTTGATATGTTAAGCGAACAAATATTCAACAATAGTCACCGCCCAAATATGACTATAACGGAGATGAGGAAAGCAAATCTTGAAATTTAGTCATCTATCAATCTATAAAATAAATAATGGCTAAACGTTATAAGTAATATTTTAAGAAATTCAGACTTAATCCTTCATTCAACGACAAAATCGCTAAAAAAAATTTTTTTTTTTTAAATAAAATATATCGCGTTCCTGCAAGAAATTGTACAAAAATAATTAAAACCACGTGTTTTATTTATTCTATTTTTCTGAATTTATTGTTTCGCAGGTTTTTAGCAACTCCTTTGATATTTTTTCTTTATGTCAGAAGGGTTGGTCCTGATATCTTCATCTACATTCATCTATCAATTGTCATACTCATCCAAGTCACTTAAGATTTCTCCAAATCAACGACCGGTAAAACTTTCTCCTCGAAATCCTTATTGCTTTTCTAATGTAGCAGGCGAAAATACTATGCCACATTTTTCAGAAATTTTTTTGTTTAACATTTGAACTTCCATTTAAAAATTATATCATTACTTTCGGTAGGCGTAAGCGATCACATTTACTGGAGAAAAGAAAATGAAATCACTGAATCTGCTTTTCGACGGAAAAAAAAAGAAAACCAAGATATTGAAATTTGATAAGGATCATTACCATCTTATTTAAATAAGACATTGGAACGGGCGGAAAAAATTTCCGACAGACATTTTTAGTACCGGTTCAAACTAATTTAATATTAATTTGTTAAATATTTCAATTTATTCTTTTAAAATATCGAGTTGTTATCCTTTCTCAGACTGGACGAAGGTACGAGAAATAATGCGTTAAAAATTGGTAGAATGACATTCAGTATGGTGGAATATCTATTTCGGGCATAATTGTGAAACAAGAAATTGTTGATGAGTTTCTGCCTATCACTACAATGTGCTAAAGTAGTTTTCGATGAAGCTAAATTCGAACGATTTTAAATTTTAGTCGTAAACTTAAAATATAAGACTGCAAGTTAATCCGAATAGAAGGCATTCGAGCTTTGCGATAACGCTAATAACAAAAATTCATAATCGTTAAATTTCTTTCGTTATTAAGCCGCATTTTTTCTTCATCAAATTTAGCTAGTTGTTTACACTAAAAAAATTTTTTCCGCTCTGTAGATAAAATTAAAGATTGGACGGACGAATACATTTGTAAAATTAAAATTTCACGATAAATTAATGGATTTAAATACATACAAATTGGCGATTCAAATGTTTTACGATGATAAATAACCGGACACGAATCATATTTATTTCAAGTTAACAAATGTCTTTTACGTAAAATAATGGAAAATTTAATATTGACGAGGTCATTCGCGTGTACAAACTTCAATACCTTCCTCATTCTTAAAGATAGTCCGAAAAATTTAATGAAATGTTTCTTTTACAATTCCTTTAGAATATAAGTCTTAACCCTAAATAATTAATTAAATTAATAAAATTTTTTAAATGAAATACCGATTAAGTGTGGGAGATAACTATAAACATAAATATATGGATAAAAATGCATTTCAGAATGAGAGCTGGGGTGTTGCTAGATTAATTCAGCTGATTAAGTAAAATGGGGATAACATCAGACTACATGATGAAACAGCAAGTTAAAGATTTGTTATGCGTAAGAGAATCAGGCTAAAATGAAAATGTGTTATTTGTGAATATATATATATATAAAATTTCTATAAAAATCGAATTTTATCGTTACACGTTGAAAATAAATGAAATGCTTTTAAGACCTGTTTTATATTTTTTTTGCAGTACATAAATATGCAAGGTGAAATTTTTAGAGAAAAAAGTAAGATGTTAATTTTTCCAAGGAATCAAACAAAAGTGACACTATTAATAAATTTACACTTTCTTGGCTTCAAATTGAAGACAATTATTTCCGCTTATTTTACAAGTTTAACAGTTTTCGACACAGCGGCGACATGGTTGAAGATCAGACTCGCATTAACAATAAAATTCTTAAAAGTATTCATCCTACCACGAATAACTTGAGTATACTTTTACTATTTCATCATTTGGTTTAAGGATATAAAAAAAAATTATATATGAAAAACGAATTTTTATTAATACAAATCCACTTCATCTAATGCAAGGCGTAGGAGATAATGGTTATATGCTGAAGGCAAATGAACTCACCGGAGGTCTAACTTTACTGAGTTAATTAATTGTATGCTTGGATAACAATTTTTAATATTAATTACGAAGCTGCAGAACCACCTTTTCTTCCAAAAAAAAAAATTACATCCTCATGTTTTTAATGTATTAGATGCTGATAAAACGGGCTTTCAGAATGAGAAATAAAAGCGTCGTAAATCTGAAGAAGGAAGAACATTCCTAGACTTTATAGTCCACTTTATACATAAATCGAAATAAATGAATTTTTAAATTGAAGAAAGAATAAGAAATACAAATTACAATGCTACTTGATGAAACAAGTTAAATTTCATGTACTTATACATTGCTTATACATACATACATACATACATACATACATACATATATATCGTTTACCGGTTGCTTCGAATTAAAATGAAATTGTCTTGATATTTTAAAAAGCATTCTTAAATTTCAACATCAATTTTTTATACTATACGGTTTTTTTTAAGAAAAAACTAGTCCTGGTCTCAAAGCAAATTATAGTTGAGAAATGAAAATAAAAATGTTTAAAAAAGTTTTATCAATTAGGAGAAAAAAAATTGATTTTTCACCACTTGAACAGCCATAAAATATATTTTCCATTTCCATTCTAGATGTTTATAACATAATTATTAAAAAAATGAAATATTTCATCCTTTGCTTCTCTGTCAAAAAGGATTTTTCAAACTTATCTCTCCAATGTCCCACATATCGATGCAAGTTCCTGCAATGTATCTATATAAACATAAAAAATGCCTTAAAAACCGTCAACTTTAGAAATTAATCCTGTGCACATTTTCTTCCGATAAAAATTTTTCATGCGCTTCTTCTAAAATTAAATACGATTCAAATTTATCAAGGAATTTAAAGCATTATCCTTTCCCATTATATAATCTCAATATAAGCTCACGTAGCATGACTGAGTTATTTCTTACAGTGCATATTATAAATTTTGAGAATCAATTAAGAAGTTTTCTTTTTCGACTCGTAAATACATTACGTGGTACCACTTTTTAGGAGTAATTAGACATTCCCTAGGTGTCTACATTTAACTAATGCCACTGAAAATAATTTAATTCAAAAAATTCATTTTGAAAAATGTCAAATATAACTTATGCTTAATCATACATTAATATATGATGAAGTTTTATAACTCATTTTAATAATGAGGAAAGTAATAATCTAAATAATGCATTACCTCAAATTGATTTACATATGTATATGTGTCATCATAAAAGTAAATTGAATATTCAGATTTCTGCATTATAAAACTCATTTGAAACCTAAAACTAGACAATTGGCTACTTCCTGATTATCAAATAGGTTTCTCGAGTCTTTAGAAAATGAAAATATGATATAAAATAGATCGATGAAATATCTTTAAAAAGATGGAAATCGAAAGTCATTCAAGCAAATTATTCTTCTATAAATTTGACATTTAATTTATTTTAATAAATGTATTTTTTTAGCTGTAAAACTATATTATCGGCATTACTGAAGTAACATGCTTTTGGGAAATACTTTGTAAACCAATATATTTGGTATACACTTACAATTTGCATAAATATAAGCCATTCTGTAATACAATAAAAAAATTAGATTGAATATTTGCTCTTCCAAACGTTAACATACTATTGGTAAAAGCATTAAAAAGGTCCGCGATACGGATGCTTCAAAATCATAAAAATAAAGTTTCCATCTGTATCGCAATATTCTTAATCCAGAATTATATATTTAAATTTTCAATTGTAGTTACATTATTCCGCAATATGCCAATAATTCGTCTATTCTATTTACATGTTCTTTAAAACTAAAATCAATTTCCGATAATCGTCATTTGTAGAAAATATGAAGCAGAAATATCATGTGCATTATAAATAATATGTTCCTGACCAAGTTTAATCAAAATAAGAGCCTTACATTAAACATTGAATTCATATGAATCTGAATAAAGAGAATTTTTCCTCACATTTATATAGGAATGTGGTATTACAAATATAGAATATAATGAGCTTAGAAAACGTGATCATACAGTACAAAAAAACATCAGCAAATTTTGAGTAAGGTTACATGTACTAAAACAAATAATTTTCTTCATTTTTTTTTTTTTTTGTAATCCAAGTCTGTATTTCATTATAAAAGCAAGTATCAATAACCGAAGATTAGTGCAACAAGCGAGTATAATTCTAATGAGGATCACTTACCGCATACGAAAAAACATCGCATAAAGCATAAAAAATTTATCATTAGCAATTCTTGGCATCATTTATTCTTAACTAAGTATCTCAAACTAACTTAATAACCCCCAAACAAACTTAAATAATTGACGACACTTCTTGCGCGTGAAAATTATAATTAATCAAGTGCAAAACAATATAATTGGAATATTTACACCTGACTAAAGATTTAATTCGTTTCTTCCTGAATTAACCGGTCAAAATGTTACGATTCCTTAAGACGACAATTGTGATTATTTAAACAAAAAAAAACAATTAAAATGATGTTGTAATAGTTAAAGATTTTAAAATAATAATAGTAATATAGCTTTATAAAGCTTTTACGTCTTTATAAATGAGAATTCGTGAAAGTAGACGAAAATATAAAAAAGAAATTAATCTTTACCAGTATCTTGAGACAAAGACAGATGTTTAACGTACATCGTTTTCTTCCGAATAAATTTAGAATAATGTACCAATAGTAAGAACGTTTAAAAAAAGAATTAGCACAAATGCATTAATATTTATACGTGCTGCATTGCTCTTTCAAATTCCGAAGGCTGGAATGATTGTAAAAATGTTTCACTCCAAACTATATTCGACTAGACGCATTTTGAACAGACCTTTTAAAAGGCTTCACCAGCGAATTGTATGGGATTCGAGGCAATTATTGGGAGTTTTATTAAATATTCAAAAATTATTTTTCATCATGACAATTAGTTATGAATTCCACTTAATTCGGCTTTTAAATGGGAATAAAAATCAGGAGTTATCTGAAGAAGTTTAACGTTTTATTTACGCTATATGTACGATCAAATAACAACAATTTTTCTTATCACTGGGCGAAAACAGGTCTGATTGATCTGGAAAATCATTTTCTCGTTCGGGTTTTCTCTTGAATTCCTTCTCAGTACGTTAAGACAGAAATTAGCTGAGGGGGATCCGAAAAGAAGAAAAACTGCAATTTACACAGTTGCATGCTTATAACAAGCACGCCACATCTCAAATATCCCATTATTCTTCAAAAACGGCCGCACATTCAGCACACCCTGCACGGACCGAGGGCAGACAGCTCCCATTGCAATTTTTTTTTACTAATTTCTCATGTCAATCTGGTATTATCGTGCAATGGTATTTTTCTGCAACAATGGGACAGAGCTATTTCGCACAATTATATTATTATGTTTTTTAAAAATCGTAATTTTTACGTAAACCGTGCGTCAGCGAACTTTGTTGTTTGACAAATTAAGGCTAAAAAAATTTTTTTTTTTTTTTTAAATCGAAATTTCGATAAAAAGATTGAAAAAATTCAAACGCAGCATAATTTCTACCTTCGGACGGTATCTCCCATAACTATCCCTGATGTTCTGAGTTTAATGAAATTATTCAAGCCGTAAATCGTTAGGTATTTTCATGTTTTGCTACGTCGGAGAAAAATTTTGGGATCCATACACATGTAAAATTGCAATTTTTTCACAATCCGGACCTTCTTGCCAATATAAACGTGGCAAATCGTCATAAACCTTCGTTAAGTTCGCCACTGTCACTCCTATGCAAAGCATTGGAATCTCACCTGGGGCACCGCGAACCGGTCTTCATGGAGCACGTATAAATGCACAACAATAACCATCCCACTGATTCCGGGCAAATGAAGCATATACTGTATTATTTTTAGATGAACACCGTTATTAAGAAGTCATTCATCTCTTTAGCGCCAAATCATTTTCTTTTCCTTTGCTTTCATCAATAAGCAGAAAAACTAATTAAAACATGTTTCTTTTTACCGATCTTTGAAAGTCTTCATTTTTTTTCTTTTTGTACAAGCTGCAAAATAACTGGTTATTTTGGGTGCCGGTAATTTCACTGAACTGAAAACCGACAGTTTATTGAATGTGACAACATCAAAGCTGACACCAGCAAATTATATGTTAAATGCACGTTTAAAAAAAAAAAATAGAAATCACAGAAGCCACAATCTTAGTTTTAGCTAAAAACAAATATATTTAAAAATGAAAAGAATAAATATTTGCCCCGGAATTAGAAAAATGAAATTCTAATAATCACAACAATAATTTATATTTTTTTTCATGCGCGACGCGTGACCTCAAATTACATTTGAAATCTTGCATACAAAAGATTCAGCGTTTTCGAGCGATATAAATTTATTTTTAATGTCATAATTATTAATTTTTCATCCCGTACTGGAAAAAAGCCCGCGACAAAAATCTGCAGTTTCTCGATTTTTGTTTCTATTTTTTTTTTTTCTTCTTTTGCCCCAAAATTTTACCGCGTTTTCGCTTTCCGCGCTACCAACAAAGAAGCAAATCGCGAAATCACATTTCCAAAATGCAGGATTCTTTCATCAAGTTTTCCATCATCAACTAACCGTGGTGGCTGACCTCATTGTGGTATAAAAACCCCGAAGGACGATGGCAAAATTTATAGCAATTATATACGTACGGCAAAAATATCCATCCGAGGTTACATAAAAGGAAAATCCGAAGTCTCTCTCTTCGCTCACTTCGCATTAGCCCGGCATTAAATTTTGCGTTTGCCTTCCTTCATTTACATCTCGTTTCTTTCTTCAAAATTTCAAAGGAGTCGATGGACCCGTCCTCGCGATTCAGAAAGAGAAATGAAAGGATTAACGGTATCGATATATTTTCTGATATTCCTCCAAATGGGCCGGTAACAATTTAAATATCGAATGCCGCCTTGAAAATTTAATGCTCTGATGAATTTTGAAACTACCGCCGAATGTTTCCGCGGATTTAATTTAACACGGATGAGAAAATTTCACAGCCTCGGCAGGATCCGTTCAAGGTTTTGCACTTTATATTAGATAAAAAAAATAAATAAATAAATAAACTGACTAAATACAGAAAGGTTGGCCTCAATCTTACATAACCGCGAGGCAAAGCCGCGGAATTGAAACGGATAAACAGAAGAAGCGGATGGTTCAAAAAGTATCGGACTGAAACCTATAAATTGAAATTTCGATGTTCGGTTACGTAAACATTAAAATCATTTCACATTTGCAGATTTCCGGTAATAAAACGCGAACGTTTTTCGTTTTTCCCAAATCTTGTCGGCGTTACCGTTTGCAAAATCCGTCGTGTGAAGTGTTTTAAGTGCACAGTCGTACCTTAAACGAATAAGAACAATACCATGGCGGTGAAGTAACACGGTTTATAATGATACCGGATAATTTCGCATATAACATTAATTCATTTGATTACGCGCAAAAAAACTACAGGTACTCTCTCCGGCAAAAACTTGTCATAATGATTTCAATGGCAATACTCATTGTTATTAACAAAGTGTAATTTTTTTTTCCCAAATAACAACGTGTAACTAGAATAATGAATGCAATATGTTCGTTTGTCTCACAAAACATAATCTTTTCATAACTGTCGAGTATAATTCAAAATTTTATTCCATTTTCACTTCGATGTTATTAAAATTCTCTTTTGTCGGAAACATAATTTAGAACTGCGTTAATTGCATCAAGAATAAATTATTTTCCGAATTATTCTTGTAGTTTTCATTGGAGGTTCGCATTAAAAATTTATTTTTTTTTTATATTTTCATAAATATAAAAAAATCGAAGAAAAATACATAGATGTCAGATCAATTTTATTTATCATACCAAAAATACGTGGAAGCACTAATATATTTTTAATCTATTTTTAACATTATTTCAATATATAAATTACAAAATTCTATAAATAATTGAAAAAATTTAACAATATATTTACGACAGTTAATATTCAAATAAAAACATGATATAATATCGCAATTATTTTATACGTGGATATTTAGAGGAAATAACATGAATCTCGCATTGAAGATTAATAACATGGAACGAACGTTATTTAATTGGAAAAAATGGTTATCAAATTTGTTTCCCTATTTCTCTACCGAAAGCACATGAAAAGTATGAAATCAATAACTTGGTAACTAAATATATATTTAAAAAAAAATTCAAATCGTAAATTTGATCACGAAACAGCCTATTTCCAGCTTATGAAACGTACCAAGTATCTAAATATTGAATGGGCTAATGTTTTAAGATATTATGGTTTAATATAAAATGTAAAAAAAAAATGTGAGTCTGCATTTTACTATTAAAACAATATCGACTTCAATTTCATACAAAAAAAACGTAGATTGTAAAAAGTTTGTAGTATATTTTTTATCGTTCAAGCTGTATAAGAAAATAAATAAATAAATTTGAACCGCCCATTATGACCCAAAATACTAAATATAAACTAAGCAACCATAACCCCGATCTTTCTGAGATAATCCATAGAAGGGAGGAACAATAATTACGAGTTCAAAATGTTAATGTTAACTTAAATTCATAATATATCAATTTGATCGAAAGTTTTTCTAAATTTTTTCCAATTTAGTTTTAATTCTCTATGGGAATTAAACGGGGAAAAAAATTATTTTCATAACATTTTATCATTGCTGCAAAGTAGATTCTGCTTGATCAGTTAGACTGCTAATGATATTGGGTTCAATAAATAAAATTGGAATTGAAAAGACGTCTTGAAAGAGAGCCGTTGCGAAGGAACGTCAAATGCCAAACGTATTTATAATATAAAGCAATTATTCTACCAATGAAACCGAATGCAGTTTGCTTTTTTAGACGAATTTCCCTATCTTAAATGCATCGGAGGTTTGTGACAAAAACTACGGCGAACACTGAATTGAAAAAGCCATGACATTGCTATGTGGGAGCTCGGGATCTGGTTCGCCTACTTATTTGAGAGTTGCGATTGCATGGGACGTTGAAACTTGCAACCTTTCATTCAGTTCACAAGTTCGACATTTTCTTCGTTTTTTCCTCCCATATGATTGCTTTGTTGGGAAATTCCCCGTCCCCTCCTCTCTTTTTGACTCCACGGAAAACACGAATGGAAAAATCAAGATGCCCCGCCGCCGCATCGCAATAGATAATTTGATGTTGAATATCATATATAAACGCAGAATACAAAAAATCCTTTGTCGTGTTTTACATTCGTTAGTTGCAAATCACTACATTATTTCAGAAGTAACGGATAGGTTATTAAACACCATTTGACCTCACATTGAATCATGCTCATGGCTCGAGACATGATCGACATGCTCGTCTTTCGACCTCGGTATTTAAATAATGATTCTGCAAATGCCTCAACTTCAAATTAAAAAAAAAAAAATACAGGCTGGCGATCGACAGGAAAGGAAACATGCACTTTTTGTGAAGGATTGAAAACCTTCTGACAAAATTATTGGATGAAGAAGTATAAAATCAGCGAAAGAGATGCTGAAGAAAATAAGAAATAATGCATATGTTTCAAAAAAACTAAATGCTGTTTTGGTTAGGTTAAAATTAAATGCTGCTTTCAAAAAAACTAAATGCTGTTAATGCCTGAAAGGCTGTAATTTTATAATTTTTCTTAATTATCATTACTAATTTTCCTGTGCCATTAGATAAATTCCAATACCTTAATATTACTTATGTAAAACAGAAGAAAAAACTTTTGTAAATGGTACAAATGTAATTAACTTTAAAAAAAGAATTTTACATAATACGTTGGATATTTGGAATTTTTTGAAACCCAAAGTATGACATCTAAAGAATTTCGCTATGATTAATATATTCAAAATGTATTCAATCATGTAAATTCCATAAAATTTATATAAGCGACATATTTTATTTTTCCTCTCTTACATAATTGAATAGTGCTTAACGCTTTTTAATGGCCATATCAGAAGCATTTTTTATTTAACAAATAATTAAACGTTCTGGCGTTTAACGATAAATAAAACCATTTTTTTTAAAGTCTTAATGTTAAATAAAATCACATGTTATTCATTGAAACAAAGTACATAAAAATGAATGTGATCGCGAATATAAATTAATATGTAAAGAAATCCGTTTTGAAAATATCAAGGAAAATTTAATATAACTATCATTTTTCGCTTTATAATAATTTCTTTGAAAAAAAATATAACGCGCGAAATATGTCAAACATTCAACTTGAACTTTTAGTAATTTATCATTATTATCGATTTCAAGTTTATGCCATATTTTTTTAAATTTCAACTATATATATAGACTTTTATCTCATTACTGGGGAAAAAGAGCATAGAAACCTTGGGCGGGAGACTTTAACCCATTAATGAGAAAAATCTCTACTTCTGCCTAAACATTCGCCCATAAAAATTGTCCACCATAAACCTAATATCAAAGAAACGATGAAAAATTCGCCCTAAGTACTCCCAGATAGTATACCTTAAGAAGCTTACATGCCGGCACGAAAGTATAGAAAGCTATCTTTCTACAAAAATGCGGAAAACAAGATGAATAAAAGTAAGATATGAACAATTTAAACCAGGATTATATATCGGTAACATAAGGTGCATTTTATCTTCTTCGAATGTATCATTTTTTCATTAATTCAAAACAACAAAACACAAACACATACATAACGCATGTGTATATATATACATACATACATACATACATACACAACATGGGATCAAGTAATAAATAATTTTATTTTTTCAAACTGACGAAAAATCATCTTTCCTAAGCGGCTTAATTGCATCAGGAAATAATTGGGTTAAACATTTTATATTAAATTTTATCAGGACCCTTACGAAAGTCGATTATTCCTAAAATTCCATGTTCCGGCAAAAGAAATCAAAGCTACTCTAAATAAAGCTATTAAATGAACTAAAACAAATTGAGGTTGAGACAATGTTATTTTAATAAATTTTATTTTCTTGAATGAAACTTGCAAAGAAGAATAATTTTTATTATTAACATAACGAGTTAATGCTTTTTTCAGGCATTTGCAAATATAAGTTGGAAATATAATCATGTGAATCTCCATATATATATATATAAATTTGTGTGGAATTCCAATCTTGAAATGCAGAATTGACGTTTGTCCTGATTCTCATTTAATTGATACATGAATCTATACGTAAACATACGTAAACGTATTTGTTTAAATGATATTTTAATGTTTTAAATATCATATCCAAATCTCGATTTTATGTTGTCTTCATATAAGAGCATTACAATTGCCCTTCGAATTGGCCTTCATGCATTAAACTCATTTAATAATGACTGCAATAAAACGTATGATTCAAAAATTGGTACCATTATTTTAGATTAGAAAATACTAGTTCGAAATTCTAAAATCAAAATTACTTTCATTAAATTTTTCACAAAGACTGCTGTACAAGGTGAAACGCGATCTATACATTTTCCGGGGGAGGACAAACCAAAATTTGCTTTTATTCCACTTTTTTTGTTCAAAAAAATCAATGTAAAGGGCCTAAATCAACACATTCCTTCTTGTTCACGCAAAAAGTGAACGTATCGAAGTACAAAAACAATTCGATTGCAATTAAATCCCAATTTTCGATTTTCGTCATAACAGTTAATTTTTTGTTTCCCAACCCGTGAACGTAAAACGAAAAAAATGTATAACTCACAGTAGGAAAATTAATTGTATTTCATTGCATCAGAAAACTAGACTAGAATAGGAAAACCTGAATAAATCAGGCATGTATCGAAGCGATGATCGTCAGATTAATTGTAAGGGAATTACTGATATCAGATTATAACCTGAAGATCTGGCAGGTTTCATTACATTTTGGTATATTACCGTGGATCAAGGTATAATGCCAGCAATTTAATTATTACCAAGTAAAGCCGTTTCCTTAAGCAACAATGCTACATTAAAACGTGCCACCAGTCAAATGAGGAGATTTGAATTTTACAATCTAATTTTATTTCGCATCTAAATTTCAATGTTTGGATGAGTGCAATTCCAATTCTGCAATCTATCGTAAAAGTAATTTCTTCCAGTAATCGGAATATAAGTAATTCCAAACGTGGCAAATACTCCCTTTGTCGTTACTCCTTAATCAGGGCGAATTTCGAACAACTTTAGCACAAAGGAAAATAATGGATCAAAATGCAAACGATTCGGGAGAGTTTCCGGCAAATTCGACATTTTCATTTGCATACCAAGTTGAGAAAATCGAAAAGCACGCCTTTTCATCATTATTTCGATCGGAATAGATGACAGTACAAATGCGAATTAACGATCAGAAATGTCGTGCATTAATTTTTTTTTTGAAACATTCAAATTTTAATTGTAGGAAAGCGTAATTTCAACGGCGTATTGAAGAAAAAAAATCAACCTATTATATTAGCAATTTCCATCATCAACAATAAAAGCATTGATAACCATAAAAATCTCGACTATGATGCAAGATGCACAAAATGGTGTTATTCGGGCATTACTTTAGTAAATATAATTTTTTTTTCGCCGTTCCAATTAATAATTAGACTGCAAAAAAGACTTGAAGAAGAAGTAAAGCAAATGACTGACGCATAAAAGAATCACGGCAAGAAGTTAGTCACAATGAAATGTGCACATGAATGAAATGTTTTTAAAGCTACATATTAAATTGGCACCCGTCTATAGCGCAATATGCCATTTATAAAACGTACATTGAAAAATCACGTAAAGTGAATCTTTAATACATTTACGAATTTCTAGTTTCAAAAAAAACAAAAATTTCCACTAGCTTTAAATAAAGAAAGTACATTTAAAACTTTCATTACGTGGAAGTAGGCCGAAATTAGTAACGATTATGCCAAACCGTACTTTTCTAAATATATATTAATATATTATTTTATACATATATTCTTTACGCAATGAAATTTTTATAGAGACCATTTCCAGAGGATGGACAGAGAGAGCAAGGTACACAAGTATCAACTCAATACCAACATTTCATCATAAATGTTACATCACTAAAATTCCGCTATAAAAATAAATTATTCTTAATAACATACTTGAGCATTAATCTCACTTTTGGAAAATACTATCTTAGGTTAACAACGTGTTTTTAAATGGCGCTTTTAGCAGGCTTCAATTGCATATTTTAAATTTTTCTTGTGAAATATCACAATATTCGAAGTGCAAGAAAAACTTTATGTGAATTGGGATTATAATGTGTACTCAAATGAGCAGACCTTATAATACCAGTATGTAGTGTAGTCTTCCGTATCGCTCACACCACTTCCTTTTAATACCGATTAAAACACCCCATGACTTCCTGTGGTTATCACATAAGCTTCATATGCACCCTTTTATATGGTAACTTATGTAGTAATTTATATATTGGAGAAAGGAAGATTGCCTCGCCTAAATAAGTTCTTACGGTTATAAAACTCTAGTTTTATGCTCCGGAACTACTTTCTTCTTGTTCCATCCAACAAAGAAATGGAAGAATTATCTTGACGAAGACATTGAAATCAAATCCTGCATTTGTTGCAAGTGTTAGAATTATTCTTTATTATATAAAATTATTTCGCGATAAAATTTTTTCATCTCGGGAATGTATATTTCATAAGAGAACCAGGACGACTTGCCCGAAAATATACACTATTACTTTCAGCAGTAAAAGCAAGCTTAATTTAAGTCGTTTATAATTAACATTTTAATAAGCTGATGCATACTTATGCCCTGTCATACAGAAATATATATAAATTAAAAGTAATTCCAATTTCGCCCAGTGAATGGAGATGGATAAATTCTATCCTTTCTTGTACCATGTAGAATTGAAAAATGAAAAAAAACAATTCTAAAAAAGTATTTATTCATAATTGTAATGTAATTTATATTAACTGCATGTACATAAACCTGCATACTTTTTTTAGAAATTGAATAATTTAAGAATCTTGTTAATAACTTCCTACATATCATTTCCATTCAGAAGTGTATTACAAAAAAAAATATTCCTTCTCTCCTTCCATAAAATGGCATATCATTTAAATATTCGTAATTTTATTGATATTGTACCGTAATAGGTTTCACGTAAGTAGATCATTATTCGGTATTGTTCTTTTCTTAAATTTCCTTACTCGAATATTAATTGAAATCACCGAGCAATAAGAACCATTATATGGATGGATTATTATCATTACTATCTGCATGGAGAATGGTGCATGACTGATGAAAAGAAAGAAAAAATTTGGGTTATGAGAGTTCGGTAGTCGGAAGTTGCATCAATTGCATAACGTTCACCTTAGAAGAAAACAATCAAAAAACAAGCATTTAATTAAAGTGAAGAAAAAATTTTTTTCTTTTTTAATATAATAGTTATATTAAGATGCGAAAGATGAAAATAACTTACGTATCACAATATCGTATGTAAAACACAGGAAAAAGCAATAGCGTTTCACAGTTAAGACAACATTGCATGAATTTACGGTTCTCACACATCATAAAAATGTTGCTCTCAGAATCGGTACCAAAATTAGAGCGGGCAACCTGGAGAAATGCTCATCAAAATAAGGCGAAATCTAAAAACCGGATACAATTGCCAAGAGGAATGCATTTCTGTTAGATTTAATGAAAATACAAACTCTTTTTTTCTTTTTTATTCTTCCTTTATTAAGGCAACTTCCAGTAGACCTGTAGGATGTGAATTTTTCGCCTTCCACGACTATTCAGTACACTCTACCAGTATTACTAACAGAGGACACACACTCAAGCCGCAACAATCAAAGTGATTCGCATGTTTCAATTGAGGATAATAACAGTACTATTAATTCTATATTATGAGTATGAGCGAATAGCGGCAAAATCCAATGGTTCTTAACTAACAAAAATTTTTAATCATTAAAAAGACAAATTTAGAAGCATAATGGCTGGAACATGATTTGTACACCATTTAATTTTCATTTTGGATGCTTAAAGAATGATAAAAGCAATGATCATACAAAAAGAAAGGTTTATATTCTCACCATGACATCATCCTGTAAAAATCTATTATTTCCCAATATCACAACCTCATTGATAATTGTGATATATATATATTTATGTATAACAGGTATTTCATTGAAATTATACGCTTTATGAAACTTCAATTTATTCAAATAGCGCTACGGTATCCGCCGTTCATAAGGATCATCCATATATTTATGTTTCATGGTGAATTCATTAAAAAAAAAACCAAAAAAAAAAAAAAAGAAAAAATAACAGTGCACTTTAACCTGATTTTAAATTTAAATTTTTGGAGAAATTTCATGTCTGTAGAAACTTGGTTAGTCATCAAAATCGTACATAAACTTTATCGTTCTTCCGGTGTTCATGGATATTTGCTTTTCCACCTATTTATTTGCTGAATTAAAAATGATATGAAAAATTTTGATCTAATTTCTCATTATTCCCAAAAGTGAACTTTAAAAGCAAAAAATTTATTTCCATTCTTAAAAACGAATAATGAATTGAACAAATCTTTTAAGTTCTACAGTACACATGAATGCATAAAATGGAGCAAAATTTGTTTTTTTAAATATCTTTGCAAAACAGCTTTGTAGACATGAAATAAAAAGAGCATAACTATGCTCAAAATTTTATACAGGCGGCTCAATATATAAAAAGACTAAAATAAATTTATCACAAATAGAATATTTTATGTGTGAAACATTACATACTGCAAGCAAGATTTCACCAAATTATAGATATTTTCATATGCAAACTTAAAACAACTTTCTTACAAATAATTTATAGTGGACTTTAAGTTAAAAATATTCCATGCTACAATGCAATTTTTTTTGGACATATGATTGCCTCTGAGCATGTACTAACATTTAAAAAAGTATAAAAAAAATAAAATTGTAATTTGCAACATCTACTTTTAAGCAGCAACATGAAAAACTCTAAACTTTGTATCAGATTTTATTAAAAATATGAATAAATATGGCCATAATTAAAGATTTAACTGTGCAAATATTTAGTTAGCTGGATTTGTGAAAAAAAAATTTATTTTTCCTAAAACAAGAAAAAATATTTTAATAAAATGAATAACATTATTTTAAATTTAACAAACTGGGATATAATTTTAAAAGCAGAATACATGCATAAAGAATTTTTTTTATTATTTATTAAAATTATTCTATTATTATCATTATTATTATTAACTTCATCAAAATTATTACATAAAACTATCTTCATTTTTTTAGACAATGGTTACAATTAGGATAATTTTATGCAAAACCTTGAAACATGTCATGCCAAAAATAAATTCAATTAAAATGATTTAAATGTTATAACCATGAAGAAATATTTGGATGAAGTTTTTAAGTATTATCCAATATATCAATTACTTTTAAACTGAAAAATATTTTTCATTTTACTTCATGATATTTTCTGACGCAGACGCTATTTCAATTGCTGTGAAGTAATTATGATGTAAATATCAGATTCAATGACTCACCATGTAAAAATTGGATGTATAATTTAATCCGAATCCTTGATTCATAATACCCTCAATATCTGATTCTTTCAGTAATCCTTAGAGGCTTTGTAATCGACACTTCGCGGACTTTCATGGTACACTTGTGCCAGGGAAAACAACTCACAAAGAAAAAGTGAAATATGAGCTTAATACTCTCATAATCGACACAATCTTTCAAGCATTTGTCATCATATTTCCGATAATTAATTTTTTTTCCCCACCGAATTGACTGTCCCGTGTTCCAACAATGATAAACGCAACAATTATAATTTTTAATAATTCATGTAATAAAATTAAAAAATCTCAAAAATTAACCGATTCGACAACTAAATTAAAGAATAATAAATAAGAAAGTTGAAAGAAAAAAATAAAACAAAAATATTAACAAATTATCTTATAGTGAAATGGTACAAAGTTCCGACACCGATTAAATCGTACGCCATTTTGGATTTCAAATTCAACTGATATCTTCGAGCAAACGCAGTCGTATCTCCGTTGCGGGAAACTTCGCGTCTGCTTCCATTCCGTCACGTCGATACTTACATCTTGAACCGTCTTATTATGCTTAGCTTTCTTAAAGCGCGGCAAAAATCAGTTTGCCGTAACTCAATGCCAATAGCTAAACATGGGCGTCGAAACTGGTCAAGGTGGGAAAACCCGTAAAATTTCATAATTTGATAAGAGTGCCCTCTATCGCGTTAAAAATCAACTAAAACGAGCACATGGTGCCTTCCTCTTTCCGTTTTTCCGCTGCTTTGGTGGAAAAGGAAGAAAAAAAAAAAATAAAATAAAATGAAAGAAGTTGTCCACGTTGTTTCACGTTGAAAGCCCCGGAAAAAGAGCTCAGAGCAAAAAGTCAATCGCCAATTATTTCGGTGTTATTATACGTAAAATTGTATCACACAGCTTTGTTATTATGCCGCGCTACTCTTCCGTTTCGAAATTTAGGTTAATGAAATATTGAGGTTACAATTTAAAAACATTTGTAATGATCGCTCTTTATTTTTAAGTCCCTTCTCTTTAGCCGCGCACAACGGATGATATTTTACGATTTCTATACGGCTATTATGAACGATGACAAAACAGAGTCGAGCATTGTAATAAATATCGTGTTTAACACAATTCATCACAATGACCGACGGTCAATATGAGTACCGCTATCATTTGGCCCCATGCAAATGGTTATAATAAAGGCCTTTTTTTTCTTTTTTTTCGTTACCAGCAAATCTTAGCGACAGATTTGTAAGTAACGATGATTATATATCTTTTATCCGCATAACGTAAAACAGAACTTTCCAGCATTATTGTTAAGCTCACTTTTTTTTTTTATTTTTTTTCTCTTAAGAAAAAAGAAAAAAATGTAATAATCAGGTATCGATAACAAAATTTGACATTTGCATTTAGCTGGCATAACGTAAATCGTAAAATCTTGGTTATAAAATTAAATTATATCTAAATATAAGTCAAAATATGATACAAGCCTCCAGCACTACCGCATAATTAAGCTGTGATTTATTCTTCGCTTTCATGAAAATGGCAAAACTTTTTTCTTTTTTTTTTCTCCTCTCCTCTCCCTTTTTACTAAAATGTTGCATGACAGAAAAGTTTAATTTTACAAAATGGATTTGCAAAATGAACGGAATTTTGTTAAACTGCATAGAAAAAAAAAAAAAGTTGAGGAACGTAATGAACATATTTTGTATATATTTGTGCGCGTACATGTCGAACACGTTTGTTGAAATTATGCAAAACCTCTTGGATCATTCCATAAAATTCTAAGTTTCACTTACTATATATGTATGTGTGTTACAATTTCAATGACATGTATCTAATATAGGTGCTGCAATCGCTATTTTCATTCATATTCGTTCTCACTTATTTTTAACGTTATACGTATATTTATCCTCGGACTCTCGCGTTAGACGTAATTTATGCATATTTTTGTTTTTTTATAATTCAGTATGAATAGATAATGCATCAGTTATAAAAAGAAATTTTTACATAAACACAACCTTCCTTCCAATGTGAAGGGCAAAATATCTGTATAATATATGCAGATTATAGACCACGGTTAATACGTATTAAGCAGACCATCAACAAAAATTACATTTTAACCTAACATTATTTATCAACGCAAGTTAATATAACAATCAAAGGGAGAAAAATTACGGACATATGGATTGTTACACATCTTTAGCTTCAAAATCCAAATTACAATGCAAATGATTGTTAAAAACGATATTTTAATGTTAAATGCGATTTTCCATAAAAAGTTCGTCCGCAATCGAATTTGAGTCTGCCTTTGTTTATTTTGTATTTTGCAGCGAGCAAAATTTTTTCATGTTACAACCGAATTGCATGGTTAATGTTTGTACTGGCTGGACCCGATCATTAGCTGAGAAATTAATGAAGATGGATGGTTACATCGTTCACAATGGTTCGCTGGTTATATTATAAATACATGTAATGTTTATATTATATGGACATGATTCGAACTTTCAAAAATTGCTTTGCATTGCAGTTTTTCGTACAGTGGAAAAAATTTAATTTAAATCTTTTGTTAAAAAAAAAAAAAAATGATACTGTTTTTAATAAAAACACAGGAAAATGTTTAGCATAGTTCATTTCTTCACTGACATCAAAGGTTTTTAGGTTAAACGGTGCACGTCGCTCTGAGCACAAAAAAATGACAGGTCTGCGGAACAATGCAAAAACAATTGGATTGATAACATTGATCTTTATGTAGACGTACGGCTCCGATACTACACAAGAGTTGCCCTCCATAATAAGCGGATGTCGATCATATCTTTATACGAGTCACAACCGCAGAATTTGACGATTTTTCCTTCCCTTGGCTCTTGCAAACACCAAAATAAAGGATTTCGTGCAATTTACGAACAAATTCAGTGCTTATTCGTCGAATTTTCGATATTTGCATCTTTAAAATGGGCAACTTGATGTTGCTCTCGTATGGAACCACCTAGTGCAGTGTTAGGGATTCTCCTTTTTCGCTGGCCACCACCAGGGTGTCTTATGTCAAACTTTGCCGTTTAAACGGGCAGCCTTTTACCAGCTACCGTCAAGGTACATGATGCGAATGCTGGAAAAATAAAAAAACTGAAGTTCAATATCGGAGTGCGAACCACAACCTGGATTGTTTTTGTGTCTGGAAGAACCAATATTCTGTTAATTATCGAAAATCCACATTGAGGCTGAAAAGGTGGATTGGCAATTCTTTTTGTGGCAGTGCGTTACGACGCTGTTTCGCCTTTATGTTTGCCGATTGTGAAAGACATTTTTGTATTGTGTGAACGTTACATACGAACAAAATTAATACATGTATAATTTTCAATAAGATAAGTATAAAGAAAGATATCCTGTTTTTGTGCACAAGAATAATAATACCAATAGGGTGATATAAGCAAATATTATAATCATTTAAATGAATTATACATTTTCATGTGAACTTATACAACCACGACATAATAATAGAGTCATAGTAAAGATTTTTAAACTTTTTAATTTATCAACTGCCGAACCATCAGATTTCGTAGTTTTCATGTGATTATACCGATAAATGCCGACGATACAGGTGAATTATATATTTTATATTTATGTTGTAGAAATTATTCCATTCGCCTCTCTTTCAAGATTCAAAAAATTTATTTTTTATGGTCATGACATTTACGATATGAAAGATTTTAAACGTTTTCCGATTGATAAACTCAATATTATAATATTTTCCTCCGTTTGGTATAATTATAGTAAAATTCCCATAAAAAAAAAATATAATATATCATTATTAGTATCATAACAATGAATTATTGCATTTTCTGTTCTCAATCTTATTGCATAAAAGAATTATTTGAATGACAGTATACTGAATACTTATATTCAAAATTGTTTCCATAGATCAGTCTTGAATAGTAATTAAAGGGTTCATTTTCGTCCACTTCAGCTAAAGCATTCATTGTAACATGTTCCCATAAAAACCTAGATATAAATAATATTTTTATTATATAAAATATATATGATGATGCAATACAATTCATTGTTCCTATTCTCTTATCTGTATAAGTGCATTGTTCTTTGTTTTTTATTACCCAAATATTTCAAGAACCTTTTATAGTATCATAACAAAGACGGGGAAATCTGATTATGTGTATAAATTGCCAATATATACATATGTGCACTGTGTACGCATGTGTGTATCAAAATACATATTTAATGTCGCAGTAATTTGAATTTTTCTATTTTACGAGATCATAATACGAAATGATTGCATGCCGTCGTATAAATTTTCTAATTTTAACCATAATTTTCATGGGCGTTCTTTTTTTTTTCATTTCGAATGTGAAAAATATATGCAAAAGCAACCATCCATTTAATGTGTCTCACATGTACATATAAGAATATTCTTGGTTTCAAGAGACACTTCTTAAAAGGAAAAAAAACATTCAAGATGGCTGAAAATTATTCGATTATTGTAATTTGCATTAAATTATTTTGCACATTTCAAAATATAAAATTTGCCCAAATTATATGTATTAATTCTAATATTGTTATTTTCGCATTATTTTTTTTTTCGTTCGACGTAATTATCAGCCACATTAAGGAACCGATATTAGGGTTTGCGATTTTTTTATCTCATACACAAGCGGATGTTTTATATATATATATATATATGATTGTATATGGCGGACTTTCAACGTAACATTTCGCTTGCAGCTATTTCAAGCAAATATATCCCACACCTCGAATTCGTTTTCAGCACCTCTAATCGATGTTATTAAACGTAAACGCGCACTCAGCACAAGCGACGAAGGTTCATCGCTTAATAATCGATCATCATATCGAATTTTTCATCGCCGTCGCATCAGCAGAGATTTTCCTCCTGCGATTTCGAGCAGCGCCGGAGGAGTGCTCACTGCTTTCCCATTTCCGATCACACGAAGATGAAGCTCTTCATTCCGACTCATCCCGGTGCGGGAACGGTCGCGCATAAGCCCTTACCCCCCCTTAACCCCCCCTCGGGGGGGGAGAGGGGGTTCAGGTACCACGCGTTGTAATCCGTGTCATAAATGTGATGAAGTATTTACGGATTGAATCGATCGAACACCGCGTGTCATGATACCGAAGTTACCCTAAGAAACTGGGGCATCATGCAAATCGCCTTAAAAAAAGCTTGTGCCAAGCACTGGACGTCCCCGAATGAAAAGCTCATTTTGCAAAATCCTCATCATTTGTGTCCCGAAACTTGTTCTGGGGTGCTCGATAGCCGTCGTGGCAGAAGCATTGGTCTCGGGGACGAAAGGAAAGGAAAGCAGTAAGTTCACGTATTTTGTGTATTTGACTTCCTTTTTCGAAAAGGAACCATCTTTTTCTTTTTTTTTTTCTAACGTCGTTCTTTAATATATATATATATATATGCATATAGTGTCCATAAATGGAAATACTGTACATTTATATCGACGCCGAATTACGTGTTTTTACAATTTCGATATGTCCGATTTATTTGGGAAAAAAAAAATGCACATAAATAATGATGTGCATTTCGTTCGCTTTCATTCCTAACGGGCGGGTTTTTGGGAGAAAAGCGACGAATAAAGATGACAAATTTTTATTTGTATCGATTGAGAAAAAATTATTCGGTTCATATTTAATGCGTTATCATCCCCGGAAAATCGCATATTTTAATGTTTATTTATTATGTGATTTTTTTCGAATAAGCATCGACCGCCATGCGAAAATGGTAACAGTTTGCAATCGGGGAAAGGTAAAACTTTTCCTACGCCTAATCCAGGATGTAAAATTTGAACATTAGCGTAACATACGTAAATGAATGAATTCGGTGGTATGAAAATATAAGGATACGATTTTGAACGAGGAACTAACCCAAACTTTATGATTAGACGGTGAAATGTCCGTGCAAAGATCGTTACATCATTTATATTTATTATATCATCGCCGTCCATATACGTAATCGCGAATAAGAGAGATATTTTCAGGAGTCAATCGAAATATTTGAATATGTTTGGTATAAATCCGTCACGTTTGTTACATTATGACATCAGGGGAATTAAATATCATTATTGTAAATTATTGTACGTTATGCATGCGGTGAAAATTATGAATATATTTTGATCGATAAGTTATTTTTAAGAAGAAATATTTTTTTACTACATTTCATTGCAAGATTAATGGAATTAATATAAATATGCGATTGTTGTAAAATTAAATTGAATGGGAAGTTACGATGCTTAACACCTGAATAAGGCTGATTAACATTGAAGATGGATCAAGTCGATAAAAATTGTTCGTTGTTTAATGAAGAATGATATTTTTATGGATTGCATGCGATTTTTGTTAAACTGATTAAACTTTTTAGGTTTCTCGCATATTTTTATGGATGTACTGCAGTCCGATGATTGCAGGCCAGTATAATTCTCCCACACTGCTTAAAAATTAATTTTTCGGTTAAAATCGAAAGCTCCGGGCAAGCTTCACGCATGACATGCCGTAAATCACTAACATGCATCGCATTTGTCATCGATGTGGAACTTGAATGTATTTATACAAACGAAAACATTCGAGAAAAGTAAATATATTTAAATAATTTTTATACAGTCGCGTTATGTTGTTATTGTGGATTCTTCAGCTCTGTCGGTTTATGCGGTAAAGGTGCTTCTTAAGCGATGGTTATCGGTGCCGCGGTTGGCTGGGTGAAATATGGAATTTGACTAAACTTCTGTATTTAAGGCCGGCACCGCCATTAAAGCGAATCGTCTGTATTAACCGATTGCCTTCGATTTCGAAGACCGGCATTATCCCGGGAGACTTTCTGCGCCATTCCTTGAAAGGCTCCGATTCCCTTTCGTACCTGTTTGTCGCGCGTAGCGCAAACCTTTTTCCGGTTCGTTTCCGATCGGTCGGACGTTGCTGACACTCTCGCTTGTTTCCGATTTCTCCTTCTGCGGTTAAATTTTCCCGAAGTGCAAAGATTGCGAGACACGTTTCGATTTGGCGCCGCTACTTTGCCGCTGCTTCCACGTAACTTCGAAGCGATTTGATCTGAGAGCTTTTACTTTTCCACGGATAAGTCGGTTGGACCACTCCGACGGATGTTTCGAAGATTTTCGTACTGGTCCCTAGGTCGGACCGTCTGATTTGGTGTTGTCAAAACTTTTTTTTTTTCTTCCGCGTCTTCAATTTCGACGGGCCGCAGATCGAATCCGTCTGCTGCAGCGCACCGTTTCCGGGTTCCCTTTTTCCTTCCGTCCTCTTCCGCGTTCGAACCTCTTTGGGAAGGTAAATTTTTCGCCTTTGGTCTTCTGTTGGGTCCGACTCGAGGATTCTGCTCACTTTTTCGAGCGATCGTTGGAGTTGCAAAATCTTTACCCTCACCTTATTTGCATTCGCGAATCTTCGAAGCATCGTTTAGCATTTCCGTTTGTCGTGCGCGATGTGTCCTTCCTGTTCACGACGTATCTTCTCCTTCCCGATAAGATCACCGCTTCGGTTGAGCGACTTTGCCGCCGGCTTCCACAACCCGCTCGCGCATCTAACAACCTCGACTCGTTATTATTCCTGCCTTTCCCGGGCATTCGGCGAGTTGTCCGCTCTCTCTGGTTTCGATGCAAGGCGCTATCCATCTGTTTCGGTTGTTTTGTTTTAGAAAGACTTTGCTCTTTTCTCGCGTTCGAATGGAGGACATTCCGTCAATCTTTTCGGTCGTCGGACCTCAATTTCTCCCGTTTAAACTAGAAAGAGAGGCGACATTCGATCTTCCGATGGCCTCCGACGCGGGTTCCCTGTTGGATTCAAACAAAGTTCCATTTTCCTGCTCGTCATTATTATCTCTGCTGAGAAAAGACCGGCTTTTATGAGGTGAAATGATCACCGAGCAGTGATTCTTCGGCTCTTGATGCAGTATTTTCGGCATGTGCATCAAATTCGTACACAAAAAGTATATAATGACGGCGGCGTAAAGGATATTAGACACCCTTAGCGTCAACGCGTAGTGATGCTCGCTGCGGTATTGCGCTAGGGCAACAGTCACGACAGTTGGTAATAGTACGTACCATGTGATTTCTTGCGCTATTATAGGTTTCATCGACGATGCCCCATTTTCCAATCCCACAATGCTTACTGAGAGCGACAAAATCGAGTTTGTCTTAAGTCCTAGATTCATATCCGCCAAACTTCCCTTCCGAAGGTGAATCTCAGGCTTCTTCACTTCCGACATTATGCCCTGCAGGAACGCTTCTTCCTCCTCAAGAACCATCTTGACGTCTGCCGGGCATATGGAAGAAGCATCTCGCTTCTTCCGGTTTCCAAATGAGAAGTAGCTTCTGCCTTCGCATATGATATCCGGGTTCTCGAAGAAGCTTCCCAGTTCGTTGTTGCTTTCAACGTATGCGACAAAAGGGGAAGACGACGCCGTCAGGAGTTCCGGCACTTCCGATTCCTGTGGCGAGCTATTTCGATTAATGCTGACGTAGCTCTCCGAGTTATTCATTCTTTCCACGGCGATGCTGTTGCTCTTCGGGATTATGAGTTGTTTGCCTTTCGCACCTTTCTTCGGGAGGTTGTCGATTTCGAACAATTCTTTTCTTCTCGTGGCTTTTTCCGTTGCGCAGCTTACCCCGTAGCTGGACGCAAAAATGTCTCCGCTCTTCTTCAGCACGCTGCCCAGGGAGGTGGAAGATTCAAGTATTTTGGACCGCCACAGGAGACAATCCGCGCTACGCCCGCCTAACAGATCGTTGTTTAAATACGTTATGTTATCTGCGCTCAGGTGAAGTCGGCCTGTGCTGTTGTCCAGTGGTAAGACGTGCGCGGAATGGTAAGATTGTATCAGCAGCACATCCCGAATGTTGTCTTGCTGCGACAGGCTGCATTCCTCTTTGCCGTTCTTCGTGTCCTTCCTCAGTCTTTGGCTTTGTCTCAGCCAGTTCACGCTGTTTCCAACATCGTCTATTAAATAATCCGTTTTTCGGATCATTTCCTCCCCGCTGATTGTCACTTCCCCGCTTTGACTTTTGCTAAAGAGCTTCTGTTTGCTGGCCAGAAACAAATTCTCCTGCTGCAAATCGATTGTTCTTCCGACATTTATCACTTCCAACTGTCCACTTAGGAAGCGTTCGCTCAGGGTAGATATACGATCGGAAACCAATTGGAAATCTGATGGAACAGAAAGTTTTATATCCGTCCTCGCTGATATTTCATTTATCCTTACGTCATCGAAATCTTCCGACGTGGCATTAGCAGCAGGATGTTTAGATGTTTCTCTCCTGTTGTCTTCGTTATCGATCGAACGTCTGCAGGTACTGTTCGCAACGTTCTCTTGATTTTTCGAAGAAATTACTTTCGTTTCGTCTCTCGGCATTGCCATCCTCAGCACGGAATTCTTCCTCTTTTGCACCTCGCCGTGAGATTTTCCGTCCTTCGCTTCGACTTTCTGCATTTGGCAGAGGTTTGTGGGTCGTTCCCGTGTCTCGACGAATTCGACTTTTTCGCCGGATTGTTTCGCCCGCGATTTTGTTTTCTTTTCACGTTTTTCCACCCTGTCTAGTGCCGCCGTCGGGGCTTGACCGATTTTCTCCTTCTTGTCTCTTTTCTCCGCTTCGGATATCTTCTTCGTAAGCGTCAGACCCTGCATTTCGGATTCCTTTTTCAGGTTCTTCTCCCCGTCTTTGGCGGATTGCTTGATCGAGGCGATTTTCCGGTCATAACACTTCGACTGCCTTTCGCGGAGGTTTTGCGGCTTCCCGCGCAGATTGTCACGTGCTTTCCCACTGACCGTTTTCTTATTGACCGCCTTGTGATCCAAAATCGGTCCGCAGTTAAAGGAAGTCCTTTCTTTCACTTGCGGATGCCACATCTTCGACGGATATACTTTTCTGACCGCTGCATTTTCCATTACCACATTTCCCACTGACGCAGTCGACTTTGTGATGACTGATTTTCCAGGTTTCTTTCTCTGCAAGTCCGAGAGTTCGTTTTGCGTGCCGCTCCTCACGGCGAAGGAGCTTAGCTCGTCCGAGATCGTCAGTTCCATTTTGTTTTGGTGTTTTTCATCAGGGGCGTTATTAATGCCAAAATGCGTTTCAACCCCAAAGGCAACCCCTTGCACTTTTTCACTTTTTGCATTATCGGTTAATGATTTAATTTCGATTTCTTCCGACCGACACCTCACATATTTTATAAGTCCGTCTTTAATATCACTTTTATCATTCATCGTGGCATCGTCATCGCGATCGTTACCTTTCCCACTATTTTGCTCTTCCTTCGATGATTTCCCTCCAAGACCGATCGATTTCGTCGAGTCCACAGCCTTGTTTAATCCAGACGTCGTTTTTAACGTTGACACTTCCGACGAGCAGTCACTTCCGATATTTTGTCCAATTTCGCTTTCGTCAATGGTTAGATTGCAATCTGCTCTGTACCGAATCTCAATGTTCCCGCTCGAGACAGCACTGCTGTTTGCGTTCTCGCACCCGGACCTGCTTCGAAATTCCATTAAGCTTATCAAATTGTAAGAATTCGGATGGAGTTGAGACAGCAGGTTTGTTATGCCTGGGGACGAGTGAAGCTTCGCGACTTCTCTTTGTCGACAATTTGTAAAGTTTTGTACCCGTCTGCACGCCGCCTGAGACACCCCGCACTTCTTCTTAAGGAACTTGATCCGACCCCGGATCAGTTTCCTTCTGTCCCTGCTCACCGCTGACGTTATTACCGGAGCCAGACATTTTCCGGTTAGCACCTTCCTTTTGCCAGACCGTTTCTCCGTTTTCGAAATGTCCTCGCTCGCATCCTCCGCTCTACGTAAAACCGACCTCACCCGCCTTTCCGTACCAACCTTCTCTCGTCTGTCGACGGACAAATGTGATTTTCGCACGTTCCACGTGCTGCTCCCGACAGATGCAACCACTTTCCCCACATCGATATCGCTGTTGTTTAGTTGGAAAATTTTACTTATGACGTTCTCAATGTCTTCATTTTGCTTTGCCTTGTTGGCTAAGGTGAGTTTAATCAAAATTTTTCCAGTTTTGGCCATTTGGTGGGAAGAAAAATCCGATTGCGACCTAAAAGCTTCCTTTGAATAATACTCATATCAATTTTGAATACATTTCACATCGCACTCCCATGATGCTAGATATGAATTTTCCAAAATATGCATAAGTATATATTTTTTTTTTACATATATAATGTGTATATTTTTATGTGATACACAAAAATTTTACAATTAGAAATTGTAAACATAATATTAAATAATTAATTTTTCACTCCATCTCATAAAAATTGCCAACTTTTGTTTGGGGCCTGAGAAACATTTCGTGGTGGCAAACCTTTCGATTTTCGCTTCTCCGGGGCCCTTTTTTCTTTTACAGAAGCTGAAACATTTCGCAAGGTAAAAAATCTTAAAAATAAAAAAAATTTCTCGCCAAAAGTTACTTCGCACAACAATCGCTAAGACTGCATCTCGGGAAAAAAAGATGTTGGACAGCGAAAATTGTACACGGAAACGAAGAACATTAATTCATGAGTTCGATTGCTTAAGGCAGACATCAATTTTACAAGTGAGACAAGAGAGATCTGAAACGTCGCAACTTCAAAATTTTGTTCCTTTGTAACCAGCGAAATTAAGTTTTCTGATTTTTTTAAGTTTCCGCGATTAAAAAAGTTTTGGACCTTTTGAAAGCTCTTTCTGGATGGTTTCAATCAACCGAATATTTAAGGTGAGAAGGAATCCTCCGTGATGTGTGACTTTACGCTTTCAACCGCAAGTTGGCCGCGGCATGCAGGCAAAATCCAGGCGAGCGTCGAAACCGGGGCTGCAACGCGAAAAAGAACAGAATGTATACACACACATATATATATATATATATGTATATATTTTTATGTCGCCAGTTTCCCGCGGTTGTGCGACATCCAAGCATTTCTAACTGTGAGTTGGCGAACGCGTGTCTCGTTTGCGGCGCCAAACTTTCACAATGGGGAATCGATCTGCAGATCCTTTGTCGTGGCTTTAACCGCTTTCTCTTTCAAAATGTTAACGCAAAAAAAAAAAAAAAAGATGGCCAAATTGATTCGTGAAGACACATCACGCGGCAGTTCTGTAATAAACAGAAAACTGCTTCGAACGGCCAATCTCGAAAGTGGGAAGTTGCTTAGGAGATTCGACTGAAAGTGGACATTAAAGAATACGTATAAATCTTTTCGTGGATCGTCGCTGTGCGAAGTGGTGCACGGTTGTCGTCGTGTATTTCACGTCTTGCCACGCTTTCCATTTTGATGTTTCTGACCCGTTCGTCCTGTCTGAATGCCTTCCGTGTCACTAGCCTCAGTCGGGTTTCTCCAAATTTTCATCGGGAACTTGTAACCTGATAGTCTCGTAATGAAAGAGATCTTCTGAGATGCTTTCAAAGCGAATAGTTTCGGTCTTGCGGTTTTTAATTTTTTTTTTTTCTGTTTATTTTATTTTTTCATTATTATTATATGATGGAAATTTTTCCCACGGCACTACTCGGTAATGATGCAGTGTCTAGTTACACGTTTGTCCTTCCGTATCGGGTTGAGAGATGTTGCTCGAGCCGACTGATGACTCTGCGGTTAGCTTAGCCTAAACAGGCCGGCTTTCGCGTGATCAGTTGTTGTCATCAATGTGTTGACGTTGGCGGGGACGGATTGCGGGGAGTCCGAAATTTTGGCGGTGAGGGCCCTCAATGCTTGCAGAAACAGTGCGAAGAGACGTTGGGTCCGAGATTCGGGGTGGCAGAACGACTGCCACAAGGGGCGGCGTCGCAGTGCAGTTACGGCGCGCGCCCAACAGGAGATGCGCAGGCACAAATCGACGGCGAAGCTCTCCGGCCGGTTTTTCTCGAACCTTTAAAGGGATGACCGGCGCTCGGGACGGAATTGGTTGTTCCATCCGAGAGAAACGCGGCAGAGAACGGAAAAACTCTGGGCCTCTGGGCTCGCCTGCTGTAATTACTCCGGTTTTAAGGGGTGCTCGTCCCGGGGGGAGGATCCTTGGTCAAGAGCCAGTTCGTTTGGGTGTCGACGTCTGATTTGTTTATGCATCGACATCGGTTGTCATCCGGAGGTCTACTGGTAATAAAGATGACACGACTGACGTAAATATATACATATATAAAAAATGTAATGTCGGAAAACACTGACCGACAATCGTGGCAGCGAATGAGGAAAGCCGCAGAATTTTCTCACTGATATCGCTTGGTATTCGCCTAAACCGAGCGAAATTTCTTTGACAACTAATTACAAAGCTGGAAAGTTCGTCGTATTACTATAAAAAACGTTGCTGTATGGTTTGAATGATCCTGGCAAGCAAATTTCATTTTCAAACAAATGCGACAACAACAGCATAAAAAGTTTATAATATCATCGGCAGAACCCTCTCAATTGTGCTAAACAGCATGTGAAACCAATACCGATAAATAAATAGTATTGTCCATAATAAAAATAAAAGATTACTTTCGATTGGTACTTTACATGTCGTATAGATAGATTATTTAATGTGTAAAAAGATTTACTTATAATTGTGCAATAATTTTATGTTTCATTGTATGTTAGTCGTATTATTCCATACAATAATAATTACTAATTATTTTTTTATATATTTTCCTGTTTTCTTGCACTAACTATATTTCTTACAGCATCCTACTTGTTGTATTAAAATTCTATATTATTTATGTGTGACGTAATACATAATATGTGTATGAAGAAGTATTTTTTTTAAATAATGTATTGTTTTACAATTTTTTTTCAGGTTTACATTAGGTCAGCCCATAGGGATACTAGCTTGTAAAATCCTTTTTCACAGTTTAATCATTTTTTGATCTTGATGACTTGTTTCTTTTCCCTATTTTTATGTACATGTTATATTTTATCAGGCACCACATTTCAGTTACATTTTTGCCACGTCAACAATCCCCTTCTTAAAGTTGCCAAACTACTGGCGCTAATTGTAAAAGAGCTGATCCAATCTGGAATAATTCAGTTTTAAATATATAATTTCAATCTGCGATACTGCGTCATTGGAAAAGCGTGGGAAATGTCCTGCAGCAGGAAGCCTTGCTGCAGCCTCTATCCGTACTGCACGTGCCTCCCGAGCAAATGCTGCAGATGCTGCCCGCATTATCCAAACTGCTACTGCTATACCTCGAAATGCTGCTCCCTCTATCCGAAGTGTCACTGTTTTAAAAAATGTTGCTCTTTGTATCCGCTCTGTTACTGCCACCGCACCAAATGTTGTTCGCTGTATCCGAAGTGTTTTTGCAACACGAAGTGCTGCTCGAGATACCCGTACTGTACGTGCTATCTTCACTCGAAACACTGCTTCTCGAAATGTTGTTCGCTGTATCCGTACTGCAGTTGCTCGTTAAAGTGCTACCACAGGAGATACTGCTACTGTTCAAAATGTTGCGGTGAGTACGGGATCCCTTAGACTTCTCCCCGGGGGGGAGGGGGGGGAGAAATTTGAAAAACCTCGTTTGCGTTCTATGCATCTGATATATGCGCCCTTCTTGTTGCCGGAAGAAGTGCAAAAAAAGGCATAGTTATGGGAAGTAGTGTGTGAAACGACCACATCGCAAACGACTGCGGTCGTTTTAACCGGAGTTGGTTCGTTAATCATGTAATGTATGTAACGGAACCGCAAAAGCCGAACGAGTAACCTTAACGAATGACTTAACAACGCGGCTAATTAGGGATTCATTGGGTACTACTCGCTAATATCTGATGCTACTGTTGCTTACAAACGAATACGAATGAGAAACGGTAAACGCCCTTATAACCGGACTAAAATCAAATCAATACTTGAAATAATTTTCTTACGAGTCTTATAATACTGCGCGTTGGTCAAATATGAGTATCGCATCTTGAATCAGGCATTCGCTGCCCCGAATGCTGAAAACAAAAAACATTATTTTATCATACATAATGTCCTAATTTCAAATAAAAACTCTGAAGTATCCATTAATTCATATCATTAGTGATGTATTTAAAGATTCGTATCTTTTCAGGTTACTGGTGCAGCTGCTGCGACATACTATGCTTATAAAAGTAAGTGTATGGCAAACGAAATCATTTTGAATATATTATTAATTTATACATAAATTTTTTTTACTATAAAAAATTTTATGTCGCGGCTTCTTGTAAAGACGCCGCGACTTGTAATTCATGTAACATGCAATTAATACCATTAAAGAATTTTGCATTCTTAGTAAAGTTCGGTATTCAGTACCGTAAGAAAAAATCAAAAACGGTACTCTAATTTTCAGATGTTCGATCTTTCACTTTCTATTATTATTATTATACTTATAAATAAACTTAAGATACCAATCGCAAATGAATGATTATAGGGTATTTTAATTAATCTGCTTTCGTTATTTTTAAAATGACAGAAATATATATGTATATATTTGACTGAAAAACAAAACATAACACTTTACAAAATACTCGTTCAAATAGATTCAGTATTTTACTTATATAATGTTTTACAAATATGAATATCTAATATCTAATAATAGTTATGGTAACATTTCATTATATGTAAAACAGCTGTTAAAAATATTTTTATTGTATTCAATGTCCCGATACTCGATTGTTAAAACATATATCAAGAGCATCCAGTTATATTCTTTATAAAAATTATATAAAATGCTAATTTCTCATTATACATTCTCAAACAGCAAGTGCGGTTCAATATTTCCAACTTTTGCGGTTTATCATTGATGACGTGATTAACATAAAAAAGTAAAGATTGTCTATTGAAATTTCCTACGGGCCAAAATGGATTTATAATATATTTTCACGAAACGTTATTAAATATATGGAGGAACAGACATTTGATACATCGTAAAACTTAACTCTGCGGTTTATAATGATTTACTAATATATACCTTAATATGTACGAATACGCTCATAACGCTAATAACGTGATGACAGTTAATCACCGAATGGTGGTCAAAATTTAATGTTATAAAAATGTAAGAAAGTTAGGTCATGATTAACATGAAAAACTGCATTTATATTATCCGATATTCAGCAGGTGGCATTGCGTGTTTTCCCAGCAAATTAAATCTAAATTGCCATAACAATAGAATAATTTTATGATAATTGTGACAAAATTTTAGAATAAAGTTAATGGACATTGAATTAAATTTGTCTTTTAAAATTTATACAAGTACAATTTTGTGAATTACCACTTTTACTAATGACAATGTATATATCTATTTTATGCGATTTTCATGATTTTTTTTCTTTTTTAATGTACGAAGTGCTTTAAAAGTTTCGGAATAAAATTTGCTTGAAATACTTTATTTGTTGCAGATGACGTTAAAACCGAAAGTACATCATAGATATAAGCATTTCGAGGGCTTTTTAATCTGAGAGGTAGGATTTAAACATTTTCTAAAAAAAAAAAAACAATTTTTTTTTAAGTTATTTAATTCGTAACACTAAAATGAGAAACGTTTTAGATAAAGCATTTTATAATACTTTCCGCTGGATAGATTCATAGGTGATCGAACAAACATAAGAAAAGAATAGCTAAAGATGTGAAAAGGAATTTTTCGGATATTTCTAAGTATAGAGAGACAGCTAAGTATGGATAATAAAATTCCTTTTTTTTTATATGCGAAAAAGTCTGAAATTATTATTTTAAAAATTTTGGTACGTATAAAAATAGGGAATAGTGTGAGATGGGTTTTTTTAGAATAAAATTAACAAGTATCTTTGAAATATTCATAATTTTCTTTTGCTACCAATTGAATCGTTTTATGTATATTTAATCGTGAATATGATGTGTAACGTGTAATTTGTTTTGGAAATTAAATTCATATAATGAATGAGTCTCAGAGGACTTTTATTACGTGTAAATGTAATGAGTGAAAAAGTTAATTTTTTTTTTCTGCAGTAATGCATTCATTTGATTCACCATGCATTTGGAGACAGTTTTTTTTCGTTTTATTTACATTATATACTAAAAATTAATGGTCAATATTTAAAAATTTGCTCTATCACTGGGTTAATTGTAACGTATAATGTCCGAATTTTGTTATAATTCGTTATATGTAACGCTAAATAACTACGTTAACATTATTATGTTATATCTTTCTAAAAAAAATATTCTTCCTGTCGATACTTGTACAGAAATGTAAAATTCCGTCTCTTCCTATGTGAAATAGAGTCTACATTTAAAATCGCTTGCAATTATTTTTCATAAAAGACTTGAAAAAAATTGTACTGTAATATTAAAATAGTGTAATTTAATTTTCAGAATCCGTTGCCGTGACAAAGTATATAGTAAATAAAGAGAATGCAGTGAGAAGAGATTTAGTAATGATCAATAATCCTCTCTGTTGAAAAAATAAAATTTTTTTTTGCACTCAAAATATAATTATTTTATTATTAGTGTATTAAAGAATATTATATATTATTAGAGTATTAAAGAAGAAAAAGACTGATATATTTTTTGGCGATTTCTAAAAATGCAGCTACCGAACATGGCTCTATTGATCTTTATTAAGTGGGATTTTGAGTTTAATTTTTTAAATTTACTCAAAGTACAGATATATACGCTTCTTTCCATTTAGTTTTTTTAACTTTTGACGTTAGACGTACTGCGTTTCGCAGGATTTAGGTAGCCATTTAACCTGAGATGTACATCACGATTGTTATGGAAGACTGAGTTTAGTACCTGCCAGGCCGATCATGCGGTTCCACCGTTTTATCCTGCAGAAACGTTCCCCCGGCCGGGAGGGGTTTTCTCCCCGAAACTCTTGCTCACGAAGAGCCGAACGGACATCGCTCTATCCCGCTGCACATCCGATCACACATTTGTTTTTATATTTCCAGCGATCGCATCCCTCTCCCGCGGGGCTGGCCCCCCGGACTTTCACGTAGTTTAAACTATCGCCGGATTGTAAGAGCGATACCTGATCCGTCTATGCTATTAAGATTCAAGCGAGGGTTCCCAGGTGCAGGAAAAGAAGGCCCTCTGCAGTTCTTGCATGTTCCGGTTCAACGATTCCCAAAGAAAGTAGTTAGTAGCTCTCTTTCTCTTTTTGTCAGTACCTGAAAAAAAAAAAAAAAAAAAGAAAAGAAAAATCAACAAAAGAATTGCAGCCATAATAAGTCATTTGCGGTCTCGCTTTGGTCCTTATTTCAAAAATCGTGTGAAAAGTTTTTCTGCCTCTCTTTCTGCGGTCCTTGCCGTTGAAATTCGGTAACGAACAATTTCGCAGAGTGAGATTTTTTTTTTTTTTTAAAACAGGTTCCGAATCCAAAAATCACTTTCGGGGTGTCTGGGTTAACGGTCGTCGTCGGCCCATGACTTATCCTTTTCGCCCCGGGATGTTTACCCTTACGCTTGGGGATGTCCGCTTGCCTCGCGGGCTGCTGCAGCCCCGGAATGTCGAACCCAAATAAAAAAAGAAATTTTTTTCACCACAAAAATTGACGATGAGGTTTAAGTCAGTACAGAAAAGAAACATTTTTATGCCTTACACATACACACAGAAGCGTAAAATTATTATTACAAAGACATAAACCCATATAACATTGCATTTAAAAACTATTCACTATTATTTTCCTAATCATAAATTATGCGTTATTATTTCACAATACGTATTATATATTTTTAAGAAATAATTTTAACTATAAATTTTTGAAGTATGGATTTAACATTATTTTTTAAATGAGCCGTCTGCTTTGTTAAACATTGATTTCTTTTCTTACGCATATATGTGTGCATTTCAAAACTATGAAGCTGTTTTCAATTAAAGTTAGTTGTAATGTATTTCATCTCATTTTTAAAGTTATCCCAGGGGGCTTTTTAAGTCCTTTACCTCATTTTACGTGGAAAAGCTTTAATCTACACATTATTTAAAGTCAGAAAAATGAAAAACATTTTCACTCACTAAATTTCATACCGAAATAATCAAGGAAATATATATATTTTCTTTTTTTTTTTTTTTGTTTTACCGTTGCAGGAAACCGATGCATTACCGTAGAAGTAGACGCACAATTGGGTTCATGTACAAGGTACGAGCATTATATGAAGAAAAAAGTTTTTCCTGCGGCGGACACGAAATGGGAGAAAAGCGAAGGAGGAGGAGGCCAACATTAAAGGTGCACAACAGAATCGGACGGTTAAGCGGTTCGGGGAGTCGGCGGAAAATTGGAAAATTTTTGATCCGGATTTTCTGACGTCTTAAAAAAAAAAAACTTACCCCTGGAACAGCCGAAACCTCCCTCACCATCTCACCCCCGAAACATCACATAAAAAGTTAATTTCCTAAAAGGAAATTTTGTTTTTCGCATTTTCTCACTCCTACAGCCCGTGTCAGGTTAATTATTACAGATGCGAAGACCTTCCAATGCGAATGTTCAATGCCCAAATTAGAGTTTAGAATACGTATATTATTAAGGAAAAATGTATCGGATAATAACATTAAAATATAATTATTTAAGAGTTGCATGTATAAGCTTATTAGCTCGACGTTTGGCATGACATACCGATGCATTTAAGCGGATTTCAATATTAGGTGTTATGTAGAAAAACATACGAGTATATACATTTCGTCCGGGCTGAGAGAGGTCGCACTCGACCCATCCAGCAGAGTCGCGGGGTTCGCTTGTTAGGTTAGGTTCTTAAATGCAGATATAACTGCTTGAAATGCATTCGCTGCCCGGTCCGACATAGGTTGAAGTTCTTCCTAACGCAATCCGCGTGATTTTAAATCGGAGATGAAAGCGAATCAAATGAACTGAATTCATTCCCCTTGCACATCCAAAACTTATTTCCGTTTGTTTTCTCTACATAAAAACGCAGCCAGCTTCTTGGTTGGTTGAGTTCGTGTAATGGGTGGCTGCAGGCCGGAGTCAACGACCTGCTTCCCCGGTCGGTGTTCTCGGATCCTTTGGCGAATGTTACGTCACAGTTCCGAGTGCCCGAAACCCCTTTACGAACGTACTCGAAATCCTCTTTCCCCTCATCCTCGTTGCCCCCGGCGATCCGGTAGCGCACCATACTTAACTCGCGCGGCTTCGTGCACGAATGCTGCGCGTCGTGGCAGTAGAAACAAATTTCGACGTGCGAAGTCCGTGGATAAAGAAATTTACTACTAAAGAAAATAAAAAAAATTGGTTTTTGTTAAATTATATGCTTCAAGTGAAATATCACGCACGATATCGTAGATTCGCCCTCCTTGAAAGCACCTTGGTACATCTTAAGGCGTGTTCGATGCGTAAAACTTGGCCAATTTCTGCCTCATTCTGTCATAAAAGAAAAAAAACGTATATTTTCGATGTATCGGGATTAAAAATATACTCCCAAAATTCTTTTGATAGAATTGATTTTTAACAGAGGGAGTGTATCTCCGTTCATTCTTACTCTTTAATTATCTCTTCCATTTGAGATGATTTTTGATGAATAATATCATTGTTAAAAATGTTTGATTATTAATATAACAATCACGAAAACTTGATATGTGACTAGATTTACACATGCTCACACACATATATTTACGGATATTTTGTGTATATAGTTTGAAGCATATTGTTATAAAATGAAAGCGAAAAAAAAAAAACGTTAGGTATTAAAAAATTATTCTATGTTATGTAATCTTTGAATAATTTAAAAAAAAAAACAATTTATAATATTGCAACTTCTTTCCTTTGCACAAATCACATGAAAAATTACTGTTCATATATAATATTAAAATAATTATTTCTCTTATAAGAAATTTTCCCACAACATGTTCTTGCGATTTGTCCGATTTAATTAATGCATCATCGGAAGAGATTTAAAATATGTTTAAATTATCGAAAAACTTTCTTTATTATTGTAAAGCCAAACAGAAAACATTTATAAAAATTCAAAAAGATGTCTCCGACAGAATGAAAGTTACCATCGCCGGAGAATAATCTGTGAATGGGTGAAATTGTCTAATGATATCCTTCTAAGATGTTGGTTCATTTAAAATAAATTGATATTACATGTATGTGCATGTAAATGAATACCAGTTAATCAATATCATTATAAAAAAAAAGTTTTGATTTTGTACGTAACATATCATAAATCAAAAATGGAGAAAAACATATGCCATGTAATGCAGAAATCTGTAAAAATGTCATGTATCAATAGTTATGAAAGAAATAGAAAATATATACAAATGCTAATACAATATCTAAAATCTTATCATCAAAACCAAATTTATCAGAAATATATTTTTATGTATCTGAATGAAATCATTACTTAACAAAAAAGAAATACATTACATTATGTCGGGTAGCGAATAATATTCCGCATATGATTATACATTATTTTCACAAATACATTTTAATAATTTTCAGTTCAAATGTAACCAAAATAATTACAATAAAATAAGTGAAGTAATGAAAGAATGATTATGATAAAAAAAGAAATTGTAATAGATAATAATGCTAAAATTTAATATTTTAATTATATAAGTTGAAGAATTTAAAACTGAATCATTTTTTCTTTGTTTTTAGCAAAATGAAACTGAAAAAAAATGTTAGTTGCTTATCATATAATTATATATGTATATACGGTGATTTCAGGCTCTAAAATTAATGTATACACGGAAGAAGGCAAGAACACATTAAAAGTGTTACGTTATAAAACCTTTTTGTTATGGCTTGTCAGTTGTTAGATTTGTTTCCAAACTTTAAATGATCTTATATTTTTAACCATTGTTGGTACACTTCTCAGGATCGCACAAATATCCCGGCCAAGTTTGCCAATAAAATAAAATTTTACAATATGAAAACATCCATCAAGAGTTACAACATTTAAATAAATCATGTCGATTTTTTTTACATTACCTGAGGTATTTTTCACATTTTATTTCGTCTATATATTAAGCTTTAATGCTTTTGCTTCAGCAGGGGGCTATGGACATTCTGTACAAGTCAAAGACGAAAAGGAATGTTGACGTCGAGATCAGTCAAAAATTGAAATGATTGTTTTTGTTGTAAAGACGCTTAACAGCAGTGTCAGCTTTATGGGGAATTATGACACTGAAAGAACGCGTTTTACGCCATTTGCTAAACTCTTTTTCTTTTTTTTTTTTCAATATGTTTTCGATATACGTACACCACTCAGAAAAGGTAAAAATAATAAAAGTATCCCGGAAGCGAATTAAACTTTTCGCTTTTAAAAATTTATACGCAACATAAAACATCGAAAACCCGAGTAAATCCGGGATTTTTGTTTTGAGGATTATGAGTTTCGATTTGCACTCACATGGGAAATAAGGAACTAACAATCAACGTTGACACATATTTATTAGTAGCGTTTACATGTATATGTTTCGATTACCAGCTACATGATTCTAGACCCTACGATCGCAGTCGGGCTTAGAAGTTCTAAAATAACATGAAGACATCCCACTGACACAGGAAATTAATGGTCGTTCTCTGTAAGCGAAAAAATTTATGGATTACAGGGAGAAAGCCATTTAACTGAGGAAATGATGAATGCTATCAAACCGAGGCAGAATTTTTTCCTCGTGCCATTAAAAAAAAAAAAAAGAAGTAAAAGGACTTTCACTGTCATTGTGGACCTGAGACAGAAGCAGCCATTTCTGCAATGGAATTTTCTTTTTTTGTAATTATTCGTAATAAGGAAAACGTGCTCTTCGTTAACTTAATGAATGCACCTAAATCTGAGCTGTACACTTTGTCCGGGTCGAAGAAATCATTTTGCATTTCCGTAAGCTTGAACCGGAGTTTGCATCGGTGATCGCTCCCGGGACAATTGCGAGGCGAAAAAACACTTAAAAACGGTTACGCGTGAAATGTCGCACTACTGAAAGGACCGAAGATGCATTACGTTGGGATAAGTACGTCGTTTAGGACGCCGTCGTGGTCGGTGTCCACGTCTTTGAATGAGCGACCGCAAATTTGATCGTGCAAAAGAATCGGTTTGCACTTTTCGCTCGCAGGTTTATTCCAAAATGTTAAGGGAACGCAACTGCGAATAAAGCAAGGAGAGATCGGTCAGGGCGACACAGGACCGCAAAAGGGACAAGAAAAAGCAGCTGAGAGGGTGAATAAGAATCTTTTGGGAATCGCATTCGAGGTTCCACGGTGTCTGCACGGATTGCATCCAACCTGGTGGGGAAAATGTTGAAGAATGACAAATTACACAACAAAAACAATATGATGGAGCGCGTTAGTCGAGCACTCATGGGCGTATCGCAATAACACCCCAAAAATCATTGTTAACCGCGTTTGTGGGTAGTGCACTTGTGATCCTACATTTCCCATTGACCTACGCGTCAAATTCGACTTCAAAGTTGAATGAATGATAAAAATGAATTTGAATTACAAACAAGTTGATGAATGACTTATCTTCTTTTACGTTCCCATCCCGTTCGTCAGGGACCGGGGCATCGAAATGAACTTTTCACCGAGCCACGGACGCGAAAAACTATCGCAAAAACTCGTATACAAAGGACGATTCGTTGGCAGAAGAAAAGATTAGTCCCACGTTGATTTCCGTAACGAGGGACAAATGAGGAACAATGCTGGAGAAGACTGCAAAAAAAAAGGAATGGTTCGCAATCAGCAAGTCGTGGGCTAAACAATAGCAAATGTTTTAAGGGTAGCGGCGGCAAATTTCAAGGGTACGAAACGAAGGCGATGATTTTGACACGTTTTCATGATCATATCATATTCATGATGTGATGCTGGTACGGGATCGAAAAAATGCAGGAGAGTCTGAGTCGAGTCTAATTTCGATGGCGCGTAAATTACTTTCGGGGATGTAGAAAACGGGCAGAATGAAAAATGACTGAAAGAGAAGTTAGGATTTGTTTTTCCCACAATCTAATTGTCTAAATGTGTTACAAGTTCGGTTTCTTTTAAGTAGCCGCAATAAAAGTTCAATTGACATCATTAAGTCAAACCGCTGAAGGGGAGCTCGGATAATTTTATATTCGGATGGTTTTTTTTTTTTTTTTTTTTTTTTTTTATTATTGAAGAGGAAAGACAGAAACCAGACGTTAAACTTCCGGTATGAAATTGCCGTGATGTTTCCGTCGTGGCACGATGCACTTCGCTGATCCTTCGTTCAAAATGGGATAACACTTGAGGTGAGAGTCAATTTCCGGTCAATCGAGATTACATCCATCCTTAGTGGGACTTTCCCCGGTTGTCAATGCCCTGCAATATCTAATTTTGCAATTATAATGAATAATATCCGAACCAGATCAAATCTTTAGTGGATAATTTCATCTGGAACGGTTAAATGATAATTTTATTTTATTTTTTTTTTTTTAATTGAGGTCGGAAACGAAGATGAAAGTCTAGAAAATAATTTTGGAAATGTTTAATTATTAAGCGCATTCGATGCGCTTGCATTGTATCGGACGTATCAGTAGGATGGAACTTTGAATACTGATGGAGATGGTGAATGAATGAAAGTTGAAGGCGTTTCAGTATTTATCCGGAATGTATGAAACGATATACAATATCAGATCAAAATACTCTTACTTTTCGCGGGACATTCATACACTAAAAATAATTAACAAGGCTCAAAAATTGCGGATAGGTAACTGAAAATTCTAATTAAATGAAGATTTTATTAACATTGAGAAAACTGAGCTTATGGGCATATATATATATAAGATGCGATACATTTTATATATAAGATCTCCTATATAAAGGGAGAAAGAGAGAATAAAAGTTGAAATATATGTACATATAAGTATATTAAAAAATTAGATAAAGAAAATTGAGGTTATTTAGTTATTTCTTATGAAATGTTTTTCTTCCACATTACCGTGTCCGAGACCATAATGAGGCACTCACCAAAACCCTAAACTTTTACTGAACATTAGAGAGATTATACTTTAATCAAAAAAAAAAGAACAAAACAAAATTTTCTATCAGAAGGTGCAAAAGAAGATGAAGAAAATCATTGTGAAAATGAATTAAAATTTAATTGTTACTGATTAAAATTATATGTTTTGTAAATCTCATGTATCAATCGATTTCGATCAATAAACATCATTTAACATGAAAATTTTCTCTCGGTATCATATAAAAATATTGCATATCTATTTAATAATTTTAAAAAATCGGATTAGCAACTTATATTTTTAAAAATAATAAAATTTCTCCAAAAACCTATTGTTTTAATTTTCGGTTTTGTGTATCGTTTCTTGGATCATACATAGAACATTATCCACATAAGTGCTTAAATAACATATTCATGAATTTTTTCCCATATTTTGTTTCTGGTGAATAATAATTTTAAAATATATTTTTGATATTAAATTAACTATCCACTTATGAGGAAAAGATTGTTGAGAAGTTAAATGAGGCATAGTTCTTAATATGAATTTTATAATATATAATTTTCTTAGGTTTATATCAGACGTATCTAATTAGGGTTCTAATCTATATATCTACTATATATAATTTTGCAAACGACTATAAATGTAGATTTTTCAAAAATTTTATAATTCATATATTATCATGCAAATTTTAGCCGAAAATAATTTTTTCATATCGTTTTATTATCTTAAATTGTGATTTCTACAGTAATTATAGATAATTATCGAAATTATTTGATTTCATAAGTATGAAGTTTTCGAAGTATTTGTGCCATCACTGGAATTAACCGTCACTTTTTTTTTTTTTTATAACACAATTTTTTCCATTTTAACCATAACTTCCTCGATTGTCTTGTGAAGAAGAGAAAATTAAGAGGAAATAAATTCCAACTTTATTTTAGAACCCTCGCGAAATTCCGTGGAAGAAGTTGATACGAGGCGCAACGTGATTTTTAAATAGCGAGCAGAAACGTGTCAGATGACGAAATAGTTTCATCTGCATCCACGAATTTACATAGTCGAAAAGTTATCACGAGAACGAGAGTGACTTATTATTGACCTAGAAAAAGAATCTAAACAGAAGTTACAATTAGGTCGTAATTAAGAAAATAAATATCAGATGAACAATTAAATAAAATTATTTCTATAAATAAATAATATTAAACACCATGATTTAAATTTAGTCATGCATACGGAATTAAAACGAAATGCATAATTTTTAAGCTTGTTAATACAGTCGAAGGCGATTACCAGCGGCAGTATAACATGGATTTTCCATAAATTATTCATTATTATTACACATAAAAGTTCTCAGATTTCGATGACGACTGATTTGAATGATTCATAAAACATTAATTCCGCACAAAATGAGTAAACGTTAAAAGTCTTCCGTTACAGATCTCGGCCGCGCCATCAAGCGGCTTTCCGGCGAGCTAACACAACATGCTCCATAAAAAAAACGGAAAGTAACGTTGCTCTCCTTTTTGTCGTTTCTTGCGCGTGATATTTTTCGCAAATCGATCAAAATAATATTTTTGTTCTCTAAATAAATTTAATTAAGTAATTTAATTTTGATTTTGTTTCTTAAAAAAATTGTTTAACTGCGTCATACAAAATGATATTCTTCGATTAAGATGCTTGGTTTGTGAACCCGCTGCGTTTCTAAAAGCAGCCATCTTTCATTACCAAATCAAGGACTTTTTCAAGTGATTTCATTTCTAGTATAAAATATCTAGTTAATAAAAAATAAATAACTAAAATGGCGTTAAAGCGAATTAATAAGGTAAATTTATCATTTTATTTATTTGTGTAACAAATGGGATTATTAGAATTTTGGTTCTGCAGAAATATCGAGTTGAACGCCCTGTGGATTTTTAAGTCAAAATGTGATGAACTTCGAGAAGGCTAAAATTCCTATTTTTTTAATTTTTAGACGGTTTTTATCTTCGTATTTAAGTTCCGTGATCGATATTTAAACTTCGCATGGATTGCACACAGAGAAGCAGAAGTAACATTTTCGATTTTACCTAAATTTTCCAGATTTTTTCATAGATAGGTTTTCGATGGCATTGTCAATATGAGGTTTATGTGTGGCTTGTTTTGCCATGACCAATTCTGTATTTTACTGATTCTACCATTTATTGCATCATTTTGTATAAATTGATAATTTATTAATATCAAACAAAATACATAAATTTTTATTTGTTTCTTTTTTCTTTCTCTAAAGAAACCGTGTCATCGTAATTACTTATCAAATGAAATTTGGGCTAAGTTCTGATCCTAAAAAATTATCTATTTATTCATTTTGTCTTTTTTTGTTGATTACCCCCATTAAATAAAATTTTTTGCAACAATCAGTAGTGATTTACCAAAAAAATCATAAACAGTATATTCAAAATAAAGTGAAATGTATTAATTTTTAACTTTGTTAAACATCAGGATTTTTTATTCTTAATTGTAGATTCAATTCTTAATAGTTAACAATTTATATTAGACTGCTAAAATGCTTTTTCTTGCATTGAAGAATCTGTATGATTACCAGAATGTAATTTTTATGAAATTTGCAGTTTCCAATTTAATGTTTTGTTAATTATATCAGTCTATGTTTAAAATGTCTCAATTTTTAGTTGATTGCTTTTAAAAATGTAAACAAATTTTGATTGAAGTATTTTTGAATTATCTTATAATATTATTTTTAAGAGAAATATTTTTTTTACAACCACTATATGTAATATACATTTCTTCAATAATAATAATATTTTTAATTATGCCATGCATATATATTTCCTTATTATGCAAATGCTTGAATTGTTTTAGGTTGTAAAGTGTAAATTGATATTTCTGCAATTCATTAGTTTGAACAGTTTATTATAATGTCAAATTTTATGGTTGCTATTGCAAAGTCAAATGTAAATAAATCTTCATCTTTATTTATAGGAATTGCAAGATTTGGGTAGGGATCCTCCAGCACAGTGTTCAGCTGGACCTGTAGGTGATGATTGTAAGTAAAATTTTACTTTTGTTCAGCATGCTTTAGAATTTAATAATTTCTATCATTGCATAATGAAGAATAAAATTTATATGAAAAAATTGTTTTAAATATCAGTAAATTTTTAATAACTTTTTAATGCTTTTCACCATTTACATTGATTGTCAAGTGTAATTTTCAATTTTCATTAAATTAACAAAGTTAAATATGAATAAACAATTATTATTTTGAAATTCATCTCAAAAGAAATTAAAACAATTTACCATAGATTATTTTTCTGTTATACATTTTAGTATTTATCATTATAAACATATCAAATTACATAAAAATGTTTATAATTATATTTATAATTCTATAAATTCTCAAATTGCATACTGTGTGGCTGGTGCTCATTTTATATTTTTTTAAAATTATTCTATCTAAAGGCTAATATTTTTGTTTTATATGATTTTCAGTGTTTTATTGGCAAGCAACTATAATGGGCCCTCCAGACAGTCCATATCAAGGTGGTGTATTTTTCCTTACCATTCACTTTCCTACGGATTATCCATTCAAACCACCCAAAGTCGCGTTTTCAACACGTATTTATCATCCCAATATAAATAGCAATGGTTCTATTTGTTTGGATATTCTCAGGGCTCAATGGTCTCCTGCATTAACTATTTCAAAGGGTAAGTAATTCCAAACGATATATTATGTGAAATTTTATACAAATCAAATTAATAATATAAATAAAATTTTATATTGTCAGCAATTGTATTAAAAATATATTAAACCAGGTTTTTTTAAAAAAAATTATGTTCTATCCGCAGTTTTGTTGTCAATTTGCTCTCTGCTATGCGATCCAAACCCAGATGATCCACTCGTGCCAGAGATTGCCAGGATATACAAAACGGATCGAGAAAAATACAATGAATTGGCTCGGGAATGGACGAGAAAGTATGCTATGTGATGAAATGGAATCTACTATTACAACAAGAAGAGGCACTCAGTTAAATCAGAACAAACATTTCTCTATCATTTGGTTTCCTTTTTGTATCGTTTTTCGGGAAGAAAACCATTTTTATTAGATCCCGGTTATTAAACAGAAAAAGAAAAAAACACAAAAAAAACAAAAAAAACAAAAACAAAAAAAGCCACCTGATATGTAGAATTGGACATATGATTTTATCCACGTCTAGCAAAATAACAAAAAGAAAGAACTTTTATTTTATTTTTTAAGTGTAAATTAATGTGAAGTTATATACTGCATCTACAAGACGTAGATAGAATTATTTTCAAATGCATTCATTTTTCTGCATGTCATTTATACAGTTGGCCACATTATGAACTGAGTATTTTGACGGGTTTTAATGATGATTCTTTGTGCCAAAGAAATAGTTTACATTTTGGAAACATTTCACTTTTTTCATTTTGTGATCAAATTAACCAAGAAGGGAAAATGATTAAGGTAAAATTCATTGAAACTGCTCAGTAAGATCCAGCAGAGAATTAATTTGAGTTTTTGACAATGTCAACTTTTAACATTTTTTTTTTTTTTGTAGAGGAAGCAAGATTGTTTATTTTATTTTTAAAGCCACAATATTAACATCGTATCTAATTTTTTTTTTCTAATTTTTTTGTCCACAATTCAATTAAATGACGTACGTCAACTATATAAATTCTGAATTAATTTTCATTTTGACTCAATTAAATTATAAAACTTATAAACCTCTTGAGCTGTTGTAAATAATTTCACATAGCCATCTTAAGATGATCTGTTTTTTTTAAGGTGACTTTTCTTCGATCTTGGCACATGCATTATTGGTGTATAGATTCGATAGAACACACCTGGGTGAAATTCTTTTTTTGTGATATATCTTCTATTTATTTTAAAAGAAAAAAGAAAATTGGATGTGACGTATGAGAACTTTTAATCTAGTTTTGTAAAACTATGATCCAATTAACTGTTAATAGAAGCAAAACCTTAAAATTAGAGATCCTCTTTTTAAACTGTAATTTTTTTTCTGATATTTTACTTTTTTTATATTTATTCATTAAAGTAGAATGGCAATGATAAGGAGTAACTTAATGGAAACGAAATGACGTTTAATGGTATTAACTGTAATATATATATATAAAATGGCTATGGTTAATAATTCCCGGAAATAATGAAATTTAAAATAAAAATAAAACTTGTGAAGAGTATCCCAGAACTCGGCTCAAAATGTGTTAATGTAACGAAGATCAGCGTGTATAACATTAATTTTGTAATATATAATTTTCTCGACAGAACATTTTTAATTAGCCTTGTTACAGTAAAGTTAGAAGAGGAATTTCTTCGTTGAAACCCTATTTTCATTATTTTACAAAAGCTAATGACATGTAATATTGTTAAATGGTAGTGATTGTTTTTGTTTTATAAACTGGAGAGAAGTTTTGATTTTTGTTCGCCCTGGAATTGCTTCTGAACAATTTCAATCAGAGCTTCATTTTATTTTGTGTATTTAAGTTCTAGGAGGGAATTGGCTCGTTAGATGGGAAAGTATTTTTACAGTTGTATTCGTTCGAAAGTAAAAATCCAGTTGTAATTATGCATTTTTCCAGTGTCCAGGAATAAATTTTAGATGAGTCGTAGTTTTGAATTTCTTAAAAAAAAGAAAAGGAAACACGAATATTTAAAGTTAGAAGGGGAAATTTTAAACTTCACAGATAATGATTATTTCATCTGATTACCTTAAAATTTTAACCAATTTTATTTTCATTTTCCGCATTAATGTCATATATAATTTTTCATTCATTGCTTTGTTTTATTGTGCCGTGTAAAGTATTAAAATGTTCACATAAAATGTAAACTAGCAAAAAGTATCTTTCGAATCATGTTTTAATTCTTTAAGCACATTGCAAATGTATTGAATGAGTGAAGTATGTGTGATGACTTTTCAAGCAAAAAGATTTTCTTTATTTTCGGTTCTACTACCTTTATTGTCAATTTCATATTTTTATTGTTTTTAGGAATCTCTTTGAATGGTTTATTCTTTTTAAGAAAGAAAAAGGAAAATGAAAATAAAAATCATTTGACTTGTGTAGTAATGGAAATTAGGGGAAAGAAGAATATTTCTGAAATTATTGAATTTAATATTTATTTATTTTTTAAGCTATCAAGCTTTCTGAAAAAATTTCAGTTGCAAAAAAATTTTAAAAAGTCAAAACGAAAATTTTGTTTCAACCCAGGTTATTTGGACTCTGAATATAAAGGAAACTTAATGTTTGTCACTGTTTTAACTGCAAATTGTGTTAACGGAGCTGGTTTTGTAAAATTAATTATCCCTAATAAAATAGCTAAATAATTACAATATCTCCAATATAATCTGATCATTATTCATAACCGCTGTTAAATTTAATAATTTTGTATGGATTTTTAGTGCAAGGATCATAGTTTTCCCGCAGCATTAAGAAATAATAATCGTGGAATCTATTACGTGTAGGTTCTCAAATTTTCTGCTAAGAACGTTGGGTTTTGTCCATTTTTAAAAAATATGAACATCCGACGTAGAATTCTTTTAAATTATCTGGAGAAATCAACAAAAGAAAAAAAATTGGGCTGTATTTGCGATATTAATATTATTTTTTTTAAGAAATATTTTTAATCTTAATTTTCGATTAGATTGGGGGTCGGCAACTTGAGGCTTGTCACATAATTTAAAAATGTAATAGCCATAGCTCGATCGAAAATTAACGCCTTAGTAAAACATGATTAAAGTGGAGAGTATGAGTTCAATGATGTGACCGTATAGAAAATAAAATCAAAGCTTATTTATTTCATCAGTAAAATTTGATACTCTAAATATTTCTCCAAACATATCAAAAGTAATTTTCATTTACTCTATTCCAAATTTGTTATTTTGTCAAGTTTCATTGATACCCTCTTTACATAGTGATACTGTAGAATTTATTAGTAACGTACTAATGCAAAAGAAAATTATCACGTTAATTGTTATATTTTTGCTACTAGTTTAAGTTAACCTCTTAATACAATTACTTTTAATTTTAAATAAAAGCTTGTTAAAAAGCCTTAACGTTGTATGTAGCTTGGTTGAAAATTTTATTGTTTTTTAAGTCGTTCGCTATGTTGAAAAGGTTGCCGCCTCCCGAGTTAGGTGAAAAAAAAACTAGAAAATAATTCTTTGTTAATCTGTGAATGGTTAGATTTGAAGATATTCCAAAACGATTTTGGTAATAAATTTTAAATACATTTTTTAAATGCGAGAAGTTAATTTATATATTTTGTGGAACAAAAAGGCCAGAGAACAGTAAAGGGAAATGCGTTTGCGAAAATAAATTGTGGTTTTAGAATTCTTTTTTTGACATGTTATTAAAAGTGAGAGGGAAAATTGAAATTATTGAAAGTCCATACCGGAAAGATACGCTAACTACAGATGAATCAACAGCAGCATTAGAGCAGTTACAAATATTAACAAAATCAGTAATCATTTGATGTAGCAGAAATTAACTTTTTGAAAAATTTTTAATTCAGCGTTTTATATTTAAAATTTTCTTAACGAACGATGCCCAAATCCGTTCAAAGTTAATGATTTTCCGGAATTATTTTTAAAATTAGGATAAATTTTAAAAAAGTATATCTCTCAAGAGTTACATTCTTGATTTTGGATTAATGAATTTTTTTTGAATGTCTCAATTTTTAGCAACTGTACCTATAAACGGGCATCGATGACTGACATTTTTTACTGAGTTTTTGACTTTTTCTGCATCGGAAATGTCATCGAAACATCAAGCAACATTTTTTTTACTTTTTAAGTAATTATGTAATTTAGTATATTTTATAAGTCGTTTGTTACTCTCCTCTACCATATGGGTCAAACTGAATCTGATTTTTTTACATAAAAGATGGCCATTATTAGTGTGAAAGTTATGAAAATATTTTGTTCGGTATTTTCTCATAACTTACTCACTTTTGTTACTACGATGAAAATTTTTATTGATTTCGATTCGGACTAATTGCCTTCGACAACGCCATTTATGCCAATTTACAGGCTTTCCTTTTCCTTGGCTGGGCAAGAACGTTTGAGTTCCGCTGTTGCTGTATGCCTGGAGGCGGAGTAGCAGCATTTTCCATGAAACAGAAACGAAAGTTGTAAACTCCCTGCAAATTAATGTTTATTTTTCTGTCGGAAGTATGTAATTCCCATTACCATATTGAAAACACTTTTTCTTGGATTTCCGATTGTGTAATTAGCTTCCATAGCATTTTGGATGTCCACCGAATTGCCGCTATTTAACATTCTTTAATGTAAATATTCAGGTGAAAACATGCATAGATATTTTAGGTTTTATTAGGAGGTCGATGACCGAATAAATCGTAACTTGTACTGGTGACCTTAACATCCTTAGTCGGTGCATACCAGGAAGTTTGCGGCGACATTTTTGCATTTGTGAGAACCGAGATAATGGAGTATGTTCAGAAATGGTTGGAAAGATCAGTTTTTCACTCTGTTGATTTTTCACCGTTCGTCAATTATTCATTCATGAATTTTAAAATTTCGTTTACTAAACTTTAATGAACTTGTATTGCAGATCAATAATATCAATCTATTCCTCTTGCCTCATCCATTTTCAGTCCCTTTCAGTGAGTCAATTTAATAAGAGTTCCCGATTAAAGATATTGCGCATATTTTGATATATGGAAAACGTTTAAATAACCTGTTTAATAACTGTGGGACGAGTTACAAGCGTAAGTTGCTTGAAGTCGAAAATAAGAAAAAAAAAAAATTAGTAACGGTATTTTTTTTTAATTCCTCGAAAACTGAAACTTCTTGTGCACATAACCGCTTTTATTTTGGTCACAACATAAAGAACAAATGTTAAACGGAAGTTAAACATCATAATTGAATTTTAAAAAATTTCTACATCTGCATAACCATGATTCAAGTATCTCGCAGAAAATGTCGATGAGCATCTCTCAAACGTTCGGCAACGGTCAATTTTCGAAATTCGAACAAAGCCTCCACTTTGCGCCAAAAATCGAAAAATTCGGTTGTGTTGCGATCGCCTTCACCGCCGGAATCCGGAGGGATACTTCCGTCGATTATGAGTTACATCAATTTCAAATGGTCGCATTGAGCAAAGTGGATGAATTAATTTTTTTTAAGCCGGAAAAAGACAAACTTCTACCTTCTCGCGCTCTCGTGTTGTAAATTTTCGAACAAACGATGGTTCGAATCCCAACCGTGGTAAGTAGTTGAAAATCGTAACGGTTGAGAACCACTGACTAACACGAAATAGCACCAACCGCCATGTTGGAGTGTTTCAGTTCGCGTCTGGTTTTCGTAGTGGGAGGGTTATCGTGTAATCGATGTAATCGAATATATTTTCGCGTTCGAGGTTTTGACGTTGGCGTAAATATACTTTCAATTATTAAATTAATTTATTTACGCTTTCGTGACAGAATAAATATAATAATTTTTGCGATTCCAACGTCGAAAACTTATGGTAAGCAGTTAACTCCATAGCGGATGCGATATAAAAATAATTTTAAAAATCGAATTAACTCGAGCCCTCGTTTTTTTCTTTTTTAATCCGAAAAAGTAGACATAGCGAAAAATGTTTCCTTTGGACTGTAGTTTTCGCTCGATTCTTAGTCAAAATACTTTTTTTAATGTTATTTTAATAACCAGTTTCATTTTAGTATTTCCGAGTACTTTATAAATTAAAAACAACTTATCGTGTAACTCATTTTCATTTGATACTTTTTTTCTTTTTGCGTTGAAACAAACCGTAACGTTTCCAATTTCCTTTGCCAATGTAGAACAGCGTGTTACGCTTCATGTCAGTGGTGACTAACTAAATGAGAACACAAATCTGCCTTTTATGGCCGAAGCAAATTAAACAAATTCAGGAAGCTTTGATAGGGAATTAAAATACGAGGGCGATGACAAAAAGTTATTTAACCTTCTCGTGGCTCGTTGCTTTTGCAAAAAGAAAAAAAAATGAACAGTCTAAAGAATTTGATCATTTTCCGCGGTTAAACAGTAAAATCTTTAAGTTATATAATTGCATTTGCGTGAGGAGAAAACGGGGGAAAAAAAAAATTATTGCTTTGTTAAACGTGAAAAATAATTGATATCAAATGCGTCAAAATAATTTATGATAATTTTTCGAGATTTAGTATAGTTCTAATTTATTCGTCGTTATAAAATAAAAACAAATTTTTGACCGCATAGCTTTTAATAACTTCCATATAAATTTATGTCACTTTCATGAGTCGCGATCAATGGCCGTATACCGGAAATGTCCTACACTGCAGGGAAATTCACTTCTAACAGAATGCTTCAATTTGCCTTTCTCATACTTTGTTTTTAGGATAAACTTTTGAATTTACCTACTTTTTCAAAAAAAAAAAAAAACGAAGTTAAAATTTCTAACCGTCAATATTTTTTGTTTCTCTTAATAGAGCTGGTAACGAAATTTCGTAGTTTGAATTTGGAAAAAATTATAATGAGATCTTAAACTTTTAAAATTTGAATATCTCAATATCCGATTGCTTTGAAAACAATGGTTATGTATTGTGTGGTTAAAAGTTTGGTGGAAACTTCGCAAGCTACTGCTTCAAGTTTCAATAAAGCATGAAAATTTTCTTGCATTTGCCATATTGAGTGTTAATACGCCGAGAATGGCGCGCATAATATTTCATAACGTAAAACACGAGTTTCGTAAAATTTGTAGATTTTACACCTTTTATGGTTGTATCACTGAAGCCGTTTAACGCGGAATAAATTGTTAAATTTTGAATAATTTAAGTTTTGTAAGTAAATACTAATTTACATTTATTGTATAAATGAAATTGTTTTAAACATATAAAACCACAAGGAAGCAATTACAGATATATACAATGGAATCTTAGCCTCAGTCAATATCCTTATTCATAAAATTAAATCATCATTAAGCATTTTAAGGGCTACTACTACGTTTTATTTATATATATAGCAGTACATTTCTACATATATATGTCTATTAAAATTTAAAATTTAATTAAAAAATTATATTAAAGTAAAAAAATACTCTCATTTGAAAGTTAACAATTTCATACTCAATTAAATTTGGATAAACATGGTATTTGAAAAAAAATAATTCGAAACATGCAAAATTTAATAATTTTATTCAAGAATCTTGATGGAAGAAAAAATATAATAGCCTAAGAATTCACTATCCCAGCTTCTTTAAATATCAATATAACTTTTCAGTACTTTTTGTATTAAATTTAACATTGCATTTCGTTTTTTCTAAATCTCACGAAAAAATTATTTGTTAGAAAATAATAAAACGGTGTACGTTTTAGGGTTAGAATTAGAAAAATTGAAATGATAACTTGTTGCATGTATCATTAATATACATTAATATATGTGTTGTCAAAAGTCATTTACAAGAACATGTAAGTGTTTTAATAATAATTTTCAAAATAAACTTCAACTGAGATAATTTGAATTCTGATTACTGAATGTCATTAGGTATGACAAGTTCTGTATACATTATGGATAAGATAAATTATAATCATATATATACATGTAAAAAGTATAGGTCTTGTTCGACTGAGTTATTTATCAATACTGGTCTGAGTTACTACATTTAAAAAACGTGAGATATGATGAATATGCGTGCATTACAAAACAGTTTTTGATTAAAAAAAATTTTTGGAAAAATATGAAAATGTATCTTTTGTAAAGATTCAATAGTTTCCCTGAATGATATTTAAACTTTTCCGTTGGATTATGAATTCGTAGGAAACAATTTAGTTATTATTTAATCAGAACATTATTTATCTATTGGAAATTAAAAAATTGAACTGAAAAATTAAAAAAATACACCTTTTGGCTTTTAGCTGGTACTACGAGTTTTCAACTTATTTTATAAGCAATATGACGTTTTCTTAACTTGTGCTAAATTATATATAAAATAATATTATATAATTCCATTTTACTGAATGATACCGTAATTGCGTTACATATAAATCGTGTTTTATCGAACGATTTTAGTGAAAATTCATTTCAGTTATTGAATATTATTTTAGTATGTATTCCGTGCCTATTAATAAGAGCGATATTTCTCTCCTAAAAAAATTCAATTTTTTTGGGGATGATAACAGAAATTTCGAACTTCTGCAAATATTTTTTTCATTAATTTATATCCAATCCAAATTATGTGACTGTAGAAATTTGATTAAACTAAAAATTTTCCGATCGGAAAAAATTCACGATGATTCTACAATGAAATGCTCAAAAAATTCATACCGTATACGAAGATTTTTCATATAATAATTTTGAAAATGTCACTATATAATTCAACTGGTTATTATTTTTAGTTTTAAATATTAATTTTAGATGAAACTACAATTAGACACGAATTCCAAAACTAGTACAACAGCAACAGTTGTGGAAGATTCAAGTTCTATAGAAAGTACAAATTTAGGAACTACAGGAGCTTTGCATATGAAATCGGACGAGGTAAAGTATTATTTTCCTCTCATATTATATTGTCCATAGTTTATGATGTATCACATGATATTGGTCACAACTATGAATAATTATTTTTTGCTTGTTTCATACATTAATATATATTTTCCTAAGGTATTACTTCAAAAACTGACTAAGGCATACGATAATATAACTGATTTTTTTTTTCGAATTAATGGCTTTGCTTTTAGATAATTGCACTACTTGTTTAATTTGTAATTAAAATTGATACATTAAATTATCTTTGCTGTTGCATAATTAATACTTCAAAATTAATTGTCCCCCCCCCCCCCTGCCGAACATTGTGGTAACATTTTTTCAAATCTGAGGAAAGAACCAAATGTTATAATTTTAGTATTGTAATTTATGAAATTATATTTTGATATCATATGCTATTGTTCCAGTTTTGCTTGATAATTTTAGATGTAATATATGTATACATATGTAATTTAACTAATAAGTCTGTATTATTTTAATTACCTTTTTGACCTTAAGACGCGAACTTTCACATCTTATTTATCATATATGTTTTTTCATTTTATTCTTTCTTAATGTTTAACGAATTTTACAGTTTCTCTTTTATTTTAATAATTAAATCTTATTCTTAATTATGCGAATTACATATAATCGAATTATATATCCTATTTTAAGTATATAGATTTCTAATATTATTCTTTACATTTCTATGTTTTCTTTCCTCCAAATATTAAGTTCAAATTTTTGAATTCGAAAATATCTTTATTGGTGAATCGTTGCGCAACACAGAATATTGTCATTGTCCACTGTTATTGTCAGATATTACTATTGCAACATAACTATTATTGTGATGGCTTAGTTCATAATTTTTTTTATCCTAACATTTCTCTTTGGTAAAGAATAAATTATTTTCATTGATCGGCAAAGAAATCTCAGATTATTTGCCATTGGAAAGAAAAAATTATTTCCACTTTCGTTAAATACAATAATACAGTGTGAATGTTTTAGATACACAGAATTTAAGTACCAAATTTGTTGGAAGAGTATTTTAAAATTCTATACATAAAGCACTGCAAATTTTATTACCTTAATAATTAAGAAGTTAAAGAAAGAAAAAAAATAAACTTCAACTTTCGATCGAATGCAGCATTTTAGCAGACAATTCATGTTCTTTAGTCATCCTTGGTTTAAGAGGAGAAAGCTAATGGCAGAGAAAGAGAAGGAATAGGACAATGTTCGGTACTTAATAAGTTTTAACAAAGGATTAAATGATTTAACATATTTGAGGTGTATGAAATAATATTTAGAAAGTAAACTTTCATTTTCGTTTGTTATTTAAGAGATTCGCATCCATGTTCATATCGTGGCGTAATTCTTATTAATCATAGCGTCTGTACAAGATTATTGAACATTGTTCCGAATTTCTGACATTCCCTTTAGGATTGTTAAGGGCATAATAAGAAAATTATATAGTTTGCAATTCATCTGTTGAAAACGTAAGTTATTTAGCATTTTAAAAAGATGTCACCGCTTTTTTAATAAATGTTCAGATTATTTATAAGTTCGTAAGTCTTCTTTCATCAACCAAAAAAAAACCCCATTTGAATTATCGTTTACTGTCTAATAAACAATCGTGGAAGTGCCATTTAACGTAAAGTTTGACGTACAGGTACATGAGTTTGTATTCTGAAGTATTCTGAAACTGTGAACGAATTTTTGGATGGGATTTGATAATTTTTCTGTGAAAATTATACATTACTCGTTATTTATTTTGATAGAAAAAACTTTTTAGGAATTCTTATTTAAAGCTTTCAAGTAGTATTGTTGGCAAATGGTTAATTTTCCGTTTGATTTAATATAGTTTTATTTTTTGAACTGAATTGTGATAAAAAAGAGAATATGGTTAAACATTAGACGGAATCATTATAAACGGATGATTTAAATTAGTTATCACTCATTGGATTTCTTCCATAATTTAACAGCTTTTGTCTTAAACTAACTGTATGTAACAGTGTTGAGCTGTTATATATATAATAACATCCAGTTCTGAAATATTACAACTATTTAAAAGAAATTTTCTTTTTTTTTTTTAGCAAAAAGGCCTCTGTTAAGGAAGGCATCCATTACGAATAGACAGTTTAAATTCATGTCAAGAATTTTTTCTCCACGGTAAATGATATCCCAGAAAATACAGTCGAAATTCATTTATCATTTGGATATCATCAATTATTTTTGGTTGTTTTTGATGCTTACCATCATCATTCTCTCCTTTTGTAAATCAATCATTTGGTATCTCAGTCATTTAAAATAGTTTTATCTGGTATAGAATTATTCAAATAAATAAAGCCAAATTCTGTTATATCTAATACTCTGTGCTAAATTTGCTTTTCAACTGAAATAATTATTTTAATATTTAGCAGTCAATAAGAAAAGCCGAAGATAGTTTGAGGAATAATGTGGAAATTCATTCAGTCTGGCAGACAATATTTGATTAAAAATTGTATGATATTGGAAGACTTTTATCATGCAATTAATAGTAATTGTTCTTTGCCGCATTATATGAGCCATAGGAAATAAAAAAAACTTAAAGGGCCCTTTAATGTTGTAATAAAAATTAAAAATTTTTTGTTTCGGTTGTTTGGGATTATAAGCCTTTACTTTTAACGTAGAGATCTAATTTGCTCTTTTTATCTTTCGGGCATCCAAATTCTGGTCCCTGGTATCGACGTTCCAGATTTCCAAATGTCATCGCTTTTCCTTACAGCATTTAGCTCCTTTGAAAGCAGTTTCAAAGCATACTGCCAACATTTTAAAGAGTGCGGCGTACAATTGCGTCTTAAAAGGTCATTTGAAATTTTTAAGTCAATTGACTTAACTAATGCAAATTAGACGAAAAGATCCGTTTGTAGGGAGCACAGTGAACCGTGTCCTTCCTTTAGCCATTTTAATGTCGGTACAATTCAAAATGCAAGATCTTTCATTTTCAAATCGATAACTTCCAAATGTTTCAATAAAATTCGTAATATGAATATATGTCTAGTAACCCCTCCCATCTCCCGATTTAAGTGGTAAATGTGTATGAATCATTTTCAATTTTTTTTTTCTGCGTTTATTAATATATCAAACTAAATCTTTAATATTAGCACCGTCGAAATGAGGGAAAAATACGGGTTCAGAAAATATGGAAGTGAAAAGTTTCGCTTTTTCCGTTGTGCTCGACCATCATTTTGCGAGGTCGATGGAGAAGAGACTTCGTGGCTGTCCGCTACGGAAAAGCGTGCGCTGTTTGAAATCTTCGGGTAAATCAATTCATTCTTAAAAGTCTTCTGCTTTAAGAAAACAAATAAAATATTTCGTTCTCCGACCTGTATAACACACAGTGTTTTTGAATTTCTTTTTTAATTCAATGTATGTTTTAATGATAGTTGGTACAGGCTACGATAATGGTATATGATGTAAACTATTCACAAATTAAACATTTAATTTTTTATTTGCAGACACAAGTAGGTTTTTCCTCATTACATGATATTTCTGTTTATTTGGGTGTCTTTTAAATATCGATTGATATTTTGCTCAAAATAATGTGAAGGCGCATCTTATTTTACGTGCGGAAATCAAGTTTTTTATTCCTTTAGAATTATTGATTTTGTGGAAGAATAAAATGATCACATTTATACAATATGATGCTTTTTTCTGGCAATTTTTACCTCTAAAATTTTTTAATAACTCTAAAAAAACTTGTAATCTTTTTTGACAATATTTTAATTTCATTTTTGGGACTATATTATAAAAAACGATGTTCCTTATGACAAGTAAATTCTTTCAAGATTAAATTAGTCAAATGTCAAATAAACTCATTGGTAAACTGCTTAAATTTTTTACATTAATCTTCATAACATAGGCAATTTCAAAAATATGAATTTAAATTTGAAACTCTTAATATTATATAAATTTAAAAATGTTTATACACTCATCTATTCAGATTCTTAAATGCTTATTTGGTTAAAATTATTTCTGCTTTTAAAATATGGTAAGAGAATAATGATTTCATATGGTGCATATCAATATATGATGTTCAGATATATAACAACATTATATCTCAGTTATGCTATACAGTTAATTTATATGATATTTTATCTCATTTCTGCGAAATTATTAGAAATTGCAAATGTTGTAAATTTTAATTTGATTGATATTATTCGCAGTTAACTCTTTACACTTAATCATTTTAACTTCATTTTAATCATTATACTTTATTTTAATCATTTATAAGACTTTAATTTCTCTAACTATGAGAGATAAAATTATTTTTTGTAACTAAAAAAATTTAATTTTAATTGAACTAATAAAATATAAAATTTTATATTGAAAATTTCTAAAATTTAGGTCAAATTTTATTTGGCGATGTTTTTTATTTGCCTTATAGACACACAATTAGTATCTAAAGTATTTTCATGGTATTAACGTCAAATTATTCGTTAATTTCTGATAATTAATTTATTTTCTCTCACTTTTCTACATATTTAAAATACTTTCAGGTTTTCTGTCTTGTTTTTAAAAATATTTATATCCGTATAAGAAAGGCAATTTTCCCGTTTCATTTTTCTGTTTTATAAGTGGTAAACATTTCATAAGCTCAAATAAAAGTTCGGTAGTTCTTCATAGATATTCTAGCAAAAGAAAATCAGTGCTTTTGCCTAGCATCAACAAACGCTCTTTATAAAAACAAAATCGTAGCATTTTGATTTAGTCTGCATTAAGTCCATTGTCCGTTCTTCATTATGCAGAAAAAATCGTATAGTCTTAACTTTAAAACGTAAATTTATATCATAAGCATTCAGATTATTACTTTCACATCTTCTACTGCTTGAGATCGAGTTATTAAATTAAAAATCGATTTAAAGCGATTTGCAGAGGATATATTTAACGGTCTTCAGTTTCAGATTTTAAGCCATCATTAGTCAATATTCAAATTGTGGCTTATGTTGGAAAATAGCGATGTTAAGTAATTTTCAACAATAATCAAAATCAGGTTTTTATTTTTAGGATAAAAATGCGGATTCTAAAGATTTGCTTAGCGGAAAATACTTGGTAGAACGTAGGAAATTAAGAGAACATGAAAATGAATTTACTTTATTATCGTTCAATGAGGCACCATCACATCTTAAATTTAATCCATTCATTAAGACTGGTTATAGGGGATATTTGTCTACCAAAATGTGCCTTGAAAGGTAAGACCTTTTGATTCTTAGACTTTTTTTGTTTTAAATCTAATTTTCTATAATAAATATTGTACACTTAATTATTAACATTTTAAATGTATCTTTACAGCATATTTTGGTGGACAAACGAAACTATAAATATATGGAGTCACATTTTCGGTTGGATGTTATTTTTAGGTCTAACCTTATACGATTTATTATTGCTAAACATCCATGCATCGCTCACGGATAAATTCATAGTTGGGATATTATTGATGTGTTTTCAGGTACTTTGCTAATTCAGAATATGATGATTGCATATTATCGAATGTTCTGCAAATATAGCATTTTAGCAAATATATAATATTATAGGCTTGTATGATCTTATCATCATTATATCATACGTTTTCATGTCGCTCCGAAAAGGATTACTGGTGCTTTCTAACATATGACCTCTACGGGATTAGTTTAAGTCTTCTAGCCATTTATCTTTCTGGAATTTACTATGCTTTCTGGTGTCATAAGGTAACTTAAAGTTAATTGTAATTAATAATAATAATAACAATATTATTATAATAATAAATTTTAATTATTATTTTCAAGTTTCAAAAATTAATCTATAAAAGTTAAAATTAGTGTATATAAACTTTATAAAGGATACAATTAGTATATAAATTTTATATTTTTTAGGAATGGCAGCACTTCTATTTATGGACAGTTTTGTTAATATTTCTTTTTGCAATGGTTTTACAATGGCAGCGATTCAACATTAGTTCTAATTTGAAATTATTGGTGTTTGTTGCTTGGGCAGTTTATGGGGTCGTTCCTACTTTTCACTGGACTCTAATTATGGGGGGAACGGATAATCCGGTAGTGCAGGTATTTTAGGAATTTTAAAAAATTTATGGTAAAAATTAGATTTATTACTGTAAAGTTTATGAAGTAAAAAATGAAAAATATTTTTTCATTTCAGTTGCTCCTACCACGAGTATTAGGCATGTATGTCATTAGTGGTATAGCATTTGCTATTTATATCACCAAAGTCCCCGAAAGGTTTTTCTGCGGTAAGTGTGTTTGAATTGAAATTTTTGGCCTACTAACATTTTATAAATGCTTAATCTGTAAAAATTACAAATTTTCATTTCATTATTAGCTTTAGATTATTCCATATTAAATGTTTAAATATTCAGTTGTTGCTAACCCCGATGATTAAGATATTTAGGTGACATTTTAAAAAAAGATTTGAGAAATAAAAGAAAAGACGATAATGAAGAAGTCTGATGGAATATAACTAGAGAACGAAGAGTAATAAATATATAAAAGTAAAAACAAATATTACAATATAAAATAATTATATTAAGCGAAATGGAGAGCAGCATATTTTGAATAATGTATATTTATAAATAATCATAAAATAAAGTTTTATAGACATCTATGTATATCATATCGCGTTCCCTATAAATAATAAGTGTAAGACAAAATGAAAATCAAAAGTTCGGATTAATAAAAATAACATTTAAGTGATTTAGATCAAATCCCATGTGAAATTATGTATATCAGAAATTTTTTGCGTTTACTATAAAAAAGCTTTTGGATCAAAAACAGTATGTAGATATATCGCATGCAAATAAAGAAAAATATAAAAAAAGGTTATTAGACATTCATTTAATGTAAACATTTTAAGACAAAAATAAAAAAAAATTAATTTTTAATTATGTAAACGCAAAAATTTTTTCGTAATTTGATACTAAAAAATTGGATTATTCACAGGAAGCAAGTGCAATTCTGCCTATAGAATTAGTGTTTGTAAAAATCAAAATTTTCTTGAAAAACCTATAAAGTACATTAATTGAATGTAAAGATTTTATGATGTTTCATCAAATATATTAGATACATAACATTTTAGAATTTATGGAAATTAATATTTTTTAGATAACATATATTACTAATGTTGTGATAACATGACAATAAGCTATTTTTCTATATGTGTTTTTATAATCTACTTTTTACTATATCGAATAAAAAACATCTTAAAAAAATATTTTTGATAATATTTTTTAGAGACAGCTATAGAAAAATTTATTGATTTTATTAATTAAGTTATTTAACCATTATCAGTTTATTTTTTCATGAATGTTTTTCAAATATTTTGTTTTCAAAAATATTAAAAATTGTTTTTTTGAAGTTACTGACATAAATTATTTTACAGGTATAATTTCCTTAATAGTTCAAATTTAAATTCTTGTTTCATTTTCAGGTAAAGTTGATTATATTGGAAGTTCTCATCAGTGGTGGCATTTCTTCGTTGTGCTCGCCCTTTACTATTGGCACAATACTGGTATAAAATACGTGGAATACCGTATGAATCATGGTTGTTCGACTAATTTGAAATTGTGATCTGTCATTGTTGCTCAAAACTGTAATCTATTGTGATAAATTTAAAAATAATGTCTTTATAAGGTTTTTTTTAAGAAAATTTTATATTTAACTAGCTATTGAAGGTTTATTAGAAGTCCAAAGTAATAAATGAAATTACGATAATCGTAATGGTAAAATATAAAATATTAGTCATTTATAATTTGTTAACGTTTTTTATGGTAAAATTATATCATAATTCAGTTGTGAAGCAAGGTTTCAATTTAGAATTGAACCTATTAACATTTTAATATTTTTCTCTTTTTAACAATGATATGAATATACCAAATATATATATAGTGTCACACTCGCATTAAAGCGCAAAATATGTTCAATAATTTCGACTTTTACACAGCTTTTTATATAAGGTTTTTAACTTTTTTTTTATTGGCAATACTTATTCCCTTTTTTCACTCATCCCCTTCACTTTAGTATTTTATTCTTTCATCCTTATAATTTTGCCTGTACATAATTTATTTATTCATTTTCTTACAGTTTACTTTCTAAATGATATATTAAAAAAAGGCCAAAAAAATATTCATGAAATAATTATTTCAAGTAAATTTATACAAACGAGAGCAAAAAATTATAGAAACAAAAATCTACATTTACATATTATGTATATTTATTTGATCAGTTTGCTTAAAATGAAAATCAAATATTCAAGCAAAAGAAAATACATAATCAATTTTTAAGTAAATTTTCTATCATTTAAACATGTTAATTGGGAAGTATGATAGATTGGACAAGTGATTATGTCTTTCCAAGATTTTTATATTCATTTTAAATTTGTATTTTTTTCACATTTATTTTTTCATAAAAATCTTAATTACAAAATAACTTTGTAAAGATTTATAAGTACTGTGATAAAAAACTATTTCACACTATTTTTGTTGAATATTAAAATTTTTTGAATTGTTGTGAAATTGTAATAAAAAAATTTCGTTTTTTAATTATTTGATGTTGTTTTCCTTTCTTGTTATCTAATTTTATAACTTAACAATTCATTATTTATTTTGTACATTTTAAATATTTTCAATTTTAAATAACTTTACAAGCTTTTCAGTAAAGCATTGTTATCTGGAAAATTGATATGACTTATATAAATAATATTAAGAATTATCAGGTCAAGATATTTTTGATCTGATTTGACAAGGTATTTTGACCAATTTGACAATATTTATATAATAATGAGATTATTCCCAATCATTTTAAATTTACATATTTTTGCAATTTCAGGTGAATCTTAATCATATGTTACAGATCTTAATTTTTAGGTGAAAGTACAGAAGGAAATCTAATCAGGTTTAAAATAAAGAATTTAAATTCACAAATTCAACATTTTGAACATGAATCTTATTTTAATGAACTAATTTAAATAAAATTGTACATATATGCAGAATGTAAATTAATAACAAAGAATTTATTACTTTTACTACATGGATTAATTGTTGGTTATCAAATATTGTTAGGCATCATCTGAAGGTATACCCAACTCTTCATCTGTCCAAGACGAAGGATCTGGTTCAATGAATTCTCCGTATATCAAATCGGGGTTATTAATGAAATGATAAATTATCCAGCCCCATATCAGAGAAGAAATTATTGTAGCATTTTTGTTATTTTTTTCAGAATCATGAACCATAGTATCTCTATAACTCCACCTAATGAAAAAAATTGCTTTATACAATGATCTGGTACAGTTTCTTTTTTAATTAAAATTATGTTAAATTTATTCTTATATCTGACAGTTTTACTTACGTTCCATGGGATTTACGAATTTGAGTGCCAGCGGAAGAATTAAGTATTATGCTACTTCTCTGTAGTAGTTTTAAACAGCAAATACCTCGAGAAATAATCATGCTTAAAATAATTGTTAAAAATATTTCTTTTACTTCTCTGCAGAAGACATAATTCGAGAATCAGATCTATTTGATATTTACACCGCCTTCTTGATGTTTCAATGTAATTAGCGCTCCTCCATTTTAAAAAGTGTCCCTTTATGATTAGGCGTGCGAGAAAATGGTATGTGAAGTTATTTAACTATCCGAATTTATCTTTTCCATCTTAACTGTTTTATAATTTTAATATTAAGATTTTGTATTTTCTAAACTCAATTAAGATTTTTCTTTTTTACTTTTGCCGTTAAGAGAATTTAATTTTCTAGTTCTAAACCTGACAACTTGAACTACTTATGTCTAACCAATCTTTTACCAATGTATAAAAATATGAATTAATATTTTAATTTTTAGAAAATGAATACAAGAATGTATATTTATTTTCATTTACCTTCAGCAATTAGATTGTGAATTAGTTATTTAATTATAAGGTTAACCTTGCATGTTTTAAGGTTTAGAGCTTGTACGTACGATTATAATAAATATATGCAATCATTGACATTTGTTCCTGATACAAAGTATTATCTTTGTATTTTTTTCAAATTGTCATAGAATAATACAGGATTGCTTCACCCGGGATAACTTTATCATAATTGATCTTAGTTCTGCCTGGCTTTGCGGATTCTTACAGTTAATTATCACTGTTGAATAATTTAAAAACAAATTGTTTTTTCAAAATAAAATTATGTTAAAGTTGAAAAATATAACAGCTTATCAAGCAATATTTATTTTACTTATTGAAAGTGATAAATTGTTTTTCAGTATAGACATTTTTTTCTAATATACTTTAAAAAATTTTCAGACAGAAGGCACAGCCACTATTAAAACTAGGAAATTTATGACCAACCGACTACTATGTCGGAAACAAATGGTAAGATTTTCTTTCAATTGTGAACAGCTATTCAATATAACATGCAGCTATTAGAATATAATATATTTTCATGATGTTTATTTATAATAAATAATGTTGACAGGTTGTAGATGTCTACCATCCAGGTCAGCCAACAGTGAGGAAGATTGATATAAGAGAAAAATTAGCAAAAATGTATAAGACAACACCTGATGTAGTATTTGTATTTGGATTTAAAACTAATTTTGGTGGTGGAAAAACAACAGGTTTTGGATTGATTTATGATACACTAGATTTTGCAAAGAAATTTGAACCAAAACATAGGCTCGCTAGGCATGGATTATTTGAAAAGAAAACTCAAACAAGAAAGCAGCGTAAGGAAAGAAAGAACAGAATGAAGAAAGTTAGGGGTACAAATAAAACTAAAGTTGGAGCAGCTTCTGCAAAGAAGGTAAAGTGGTTTTTTTTTCTATAATCAAATGATATTTTCTTTAAGCCTTTTGAATTTTTTAAAATATTATGATTTAGCTTGATTTAAAAAAAAAGGCTCATTTAAGATATTGGGTAGAAATTTTTGTGAATTGAATTCTTCTATTCGAAAGTGCTAAATCTAATCTCTTGGGTCAGAAGCTTTAAAATTTGGTATAAAATTCAGGTTGTTAAAATATCATTAATTTCAACTTTTTCAATTTTGGTTGGATCTATATTATTTTTGAATTTTCAATTTCAGGGAAGCAAGAAATGAAGGAATGAATCATTTTGGGGTTTGTGGTATTGGTTATTGCATCCTTTGCTTTTGCACATTACTAACAGCTATATTTCTTTTAAACTGAAAGTAATTGCTTGCTTATGCTTTTTATAATTTTTCCATTAGGTCAATTTATTTTTTTTTTTTATTAAAAGTTTTGTTAATAATTAATTTACACATCATGTCTGATTAAACTAGTAGATTTAAATCTTTGCAATTTTAAATATGTTATGAACAATCTCCCATTACACAATAAATTTCTGCTCATTAAATTTCACCATTTATCATTTTTGTTACTTTTTTGAACCAGCATGGCTAAATTTCTGCTATTTAATTAACTGGATTTATCACTTTTATGCCATTTCATTGAAGGTGTAGTTTTTAGTTGAGAAAAAAAAATATGCTTTTTATTAAATCCCTAACTAAAAGTTACCCGCAGTTATTAAAGAAATCAAACTAAATTAAAAAATTTTATATCATAATCATTTAGCTTTAAAATTTTTCATCTGTGTTGTAAATTAATGCTTTAAATTTATACCAAGTTCTTATTAACTAATATCTTGTTTCTTTTTTTTTTAAAATTTAAAAAATTATTATGCAATATATTTTGCTTTTGTTTGCTTTTTTTATATTTTTTTTGAATTTAATAAGGTTTATGATAATTTTAAGTTAAGTGATCTGCAATGTATTACAAAGAAAATCTGTGTTATCATTTCATTTTAAAAAATTTATTGGAACAGGTTGTATTTATGGACTTTCTTTTATTGAGTTCCTTAAAAGAAGTTTCAATTAATACTCAGTTTAATGTTTTTTTAAAAACTGAAAGTTTTTTTGTAGTTTAATTTATTTGTTCCACTGAGAGAGAGAGTGCTAAATATTTTTCTCTAGTTATCAAAAAAAATTCTTTTAGTTTCACTTTTAAGGTTTTGAGAATATCTAGATCCAATATGTCAAGGTTTAGCCTATTAGTTTAATCATTATGAAATCTTTTTATTCTCTGCATTAAAAAATATTTTTTTAGAATTAGTCAAAATTATTGTTTACACATATTACATAATGTAATTTGATTTTTCTTTAATTATATTTTTTTTATCTATTTTCCTGGTTTTCTCTTTTCTAAAGGGTTAATGTTAAATCAAAAACCAAAGTTTTGTTGTTTTGCTACTAAGCTTTATATTTTCAGCATTCTTAAATTTTTTTTATTGCAGGATTTTTTGTTTTTTTTTAATTAAGGTTTTTTTCTAGTCTTAGTGAAAAAGCTTATAATTAAAAAGTAATTCAAATTTGACATCAGTTAATTAATTTTCATTTTATTTTTTATGAATTTTTTTATTATTTTATATTATTAATTAGATTATTATTTAATGATAAATAAAATTCGGTACATTTTTTTTGCTACAATTACTTGTAATTTTTACATTATAAATACTCAAAATTTTAGTAGCAGATACTGAATAAAATGGTTTTAAGATATTAATTTTATCTAATGTTTTATTAATAAATTATTTTTGTGAGCATATTTGTATAAAATCAGCAAAACAGTATTTACATTTACAGTTTGTTATTTGAAAAAAATTAATTTTCTTTTTCTGTTTGCATTGCTATTATTAATAATTTAGATTTCACATTTTTGAATATTTAGTTGATATTATTTGTTTTTTTTTTCAGTAATTTATACCAGGTTATAATCAGCGAGACGGAAGCGGATTCATTATTCTTCATGCTTGCATTAAATATCTGATGTATATGATCTAATAAAGGCTATTTTAGTCTGAGGTGTTTTTTAAATTTCTTATACACATGATTTTTTTCCTGATTTTTCTTAAAAAATTGAAATTTAAAAATAAAAGATTGATTTTAGGGTAGCTGAATAAGTGGCATCAATTTTTTATACCTTCAATTTAAGAAAAATTTTGTCTAAAAATCCGTTTAAAGCAAACATTATTAAGAAATTAGATATCTTACAATATATTTATCAGTAAATATTTCAGTAATGCAAATAACGAACGATCAAGGTTTTGGAATGCATTTTAAATTGTCCTTTATTTTTTTTAATGACATTTAGGAACACTGTCAGTTTGATAAAATTTTTCTGTCGCTGAACGATACGCGAATGCACTTTGTATATTTAAGTGGATGAAAAATTTCTGCTTCAGATGTTTTGGTGAAGTAAATGCTTTATATGTATTTGTTTAGCTATCTGAAGCGAAGCTTCTAGGCGATCGGACGCATCAAAATTTAAGTAAAATCATTTTTATCATGGATGGAAAATCCGTAAGGATTTTCTCAAAGCGACAGTTACAAAGATTAAAATATGTAAATGAACTGTGAAAATGGCGTTTTACAAAACCCGCCAATTCTGTGATCGTTGAAATTCTGCTGGCAGCCTCCATAAAATGAAAAGCCAGTTTTCATTTTACCTATACATGGTTTTTTTAAATATAATTTTCTGCACAGTTTACAAAAAAGGGGAAATATATATTATGTGAAAAGAAAATGATGTTTATGGTTTATATATAAATTTATGTCACGGTTAATATAAAGTCTGATCGATATCTCGTTTTAGTTACAAAAATTTTAATTCCTAACGTGTGGCGACACTGAAGTGTTTGTGAGCTTCTCCTATGTATATGCAGAGTTTATTATAGCGTCCGGGGTTCAACGGATCGGGTTTTGGATATTTAATATTTATTTTTTTAATATTATTTTTAACCGCGGGGCCGCTTTTGCTTGATTCTCGCGCGATATTTATTGATTGGAATGGTTCGCAGTTATTTCAAAATGTTTATTATTTTTTTTTAACCGTGATTTTCACTCCCAAGAAAAATCGATTTTGTTAATCTGTTTCTAACAAAAAGTGATTGCTTGTTCTCTTGTAAATTCTTATTTTTTTGAATGATAAATTAAATTTTCTTTGCAATTTTCTCTCCCTTATAATTCGTGAGTAATGGCGGAAATTAAAATTTAAGTTTTTATTTTCGAAAAAAACAATAGAACAATTGTTTGAAAAAGTATTGTTTTAAAAAATATCTCCCTGGATGAATTCCTTTCTCCTGTTTAAAAAATTTGAAAGAAAAACCGTTAACCATTCGATGATAGAAAATTTTGTCATAGATTTTTTTTTCATTTTTTTTTTGATGATTTAAATATAAAATAATTTTCATATAATTTACGAAATGCTTTTTTCTTTTTTTTTCCCCGAAATTGGTTCGACTTACCCATTCGAAGATATTTGGGTTTTAACTAGGTTTTTATGTTTCTTATGTATAGTATATATAGAGTAAATCTTATACCTTTTTTGTTTCTTTCTCAAGTTGTATTTGAGATGTTTATTACATTGTGATGTTAAATCACAATTTATTAATTAGGGTGAATATATATATATTAGTTAATAAAAATCAAGTGAAAATTACAATATGATTACTGATGAAAAACAGAAAGATAATGAAAAAGATTCCAAAACTAAAACATCTGCTCCTGTTGTCAATGGGACTAATGTAGATACTTTGCCAAGGCAGGGTCATCAGGTAAAAATTTTATGTTATTAAAACATGACTTTAAAGAAAAAATAAAAAAATGATTGAACATTTTTTTTATATTCTTAATCATTTTATATTTTTAAAAAGGATATGAGACATTTGAAATATTTGAAAATCTTACACTATTACTTGTAAATCCAAAGCTTATTTTTTATGTAAATTGATTCATTTGGTTTTTCAATTAAATAAAAATTTTATTTTGTTACAAGTGTCAGTGCTCGTTGCCTTTTATTTGAAGCTCTTCATTTCAAATAGATCTTATAACTAAGTATAAGATTTAATTACCAGTTGATGCAAGATTTCATGAAATTTTTTAAAAATATATAAAGTATATACTGGAAATGTTTTAAGTTTAGAATATATAATTAGGAATTTTGGAGTGGTAAAGCAAAATCATTTGCAGGTTAAAAGTAATATGAACAATATATGCTGATACAAAATATTAAAAAAAAAATTGAAAATTTTCAAAAGGAAACTGAAGAGATTCATAATTATACTCTTGATATATTATTATTACAGGTATCTTGGGAAAAAGACAAGTCTGGAACTTGTTTATGATAATTTTAATGCTGCTATTATCAGATTATTTGAATTAGTTATGCATAGATTGTCATATGTGCAAGACCATAAATGTAACTGCTTACATGATCAGATAAATGACAATATTTTAAACTGATTATTAGGAAAATAACTTCTATAATCTTCATATTACAAAACATATTTCATTTTTTTTTTTATATATTAGTTTATTTAAGGAATCTTACAAATTATCATCATGAACTTCTAATCAAGTCAAATTATAACTTTGCATATAATGGGTAATTAGCAATGACAATAAAGGAAGGTCATTATTTGGCTTTTGTAATAAGAGTATAAAAAGTTATCATGTTCGTTAGAAAACGTCACAATTTTTTTGAGCTTTTTCTTTTTCGTGAAAACTTAAATGTCTAATTATGGCGAGCATTTGGCTGCAAAAAAGACCAACATATCTTGACCGCTGTTAAATGTGTACATAAACTAGAATGTTATACTTGAGGAACATATTTAAAATTGAGCATTTTGGTTGATTTTGTGTGATCAATGATTTTGTATTGATTTCGCATTTTGTAGCACGTTCAATTTTCAGCATATAAAACGCCGGTGCCTAGGCGAATGCCCGTGGCTAGTGCCATCCAAGGCCAATGGACCACAAACCACCATGAAAATGAAAAAAAAAAAAAAAAAAAAGAAGAAGAAAACTTTAAACTAAAAAATTAGTTTTTGAATATGAAAGTTCAGGATTGTGTAGAATCATCCAATTTTATTAGTATCCTTGCATTACTTATTGAAGTTACATAATAATTTCTTAAATTTAAACACTTCACCATCTTTATTGATACATAACATTGCCTTGGATACATCTAAAATTGAATTGTGCAGGAAGACATCACACTCTATGGTCTTTATGTTTATGTTTATACATAATATATTGAAATTGGGTTTTATATCTGCATTGGGTTTATTATTTGTTGTTATTACTGTCCGAAAATGAACAATTCAAAAGCTGAATATCATTATAGTATATAGTTGTCAGTTTATTAATAGTTAATGTTTTAGTATGTTAAGATTCGATGTGGATAACCGTCATTCTGCATGTTTTATAAATATATGATACATGCAAAATTAATTTTTAGCGAAGTTTTAAAATACCAAAATTATATTATTTATGAGGGGTGAAAAGAGATTTATTTTAGATAGTCTTTCACATGTATATTTGATATTTATTTCTCTCCTTCGTGCTGCTACATAAAGTTAATTAAGATAATCAAAAATTTATGCCTCATTTAACGATTTGAATGTTATGTTTAATTAAGCAATATGGAAAGCTGTTGTAATAAATACGGGTAGCATTACAAATTGCTTTGAAATATTCAAATGCATCGAATTTTCACGAAATTGTTAGTGAATTAAATCGTTGCCTGCCAGTCTAAATATCGGAAATGAGACCTTAATTTTTTTGCTGTTGAATTTATTATAAAAATCATTTTTAATGCATACAATCATTTAAATGTGTACGAGTTTTATAATTCTATGTGAACGGGTCATTTTATTTCAATAAATGTATTGCTGTACTATGAAGGTTCAAAATTTGAACTATCATTTGCTTTACATTCGAGTACACAAAAGGAAAATCCCTTGGTTGTTGGTAAAAAGTATCCAGTACCTTTTGATATATACAGTATATATAAATAAGAGAATATCAAGAGCAATATTCCTTTTTATATATCTTGAATGTCGGATTATTACATGGTCATTTAGACGTTTTACATGAACTTTTCATTTTGTAATACTTTTGTAATTTATTCCAATCGGATTTTTAAACTTGCATCGATTGGTTCAAACGTCTTCCGTGCCCATTTGATTTTCGCTAATTTTTCAGATAGTGTTGAGGTCCGGGGCCCTGCTTTGGTTAGCCATAAGCCGTAAGTTCCGCGAAGATTAATCAGGCACGGTTTCCAGCCGTGTGGGAGTCAGTGCATTGAGGATGGTGGTAGCAATCGCCTATTTCTACCATGATGATCACCTTGAATATTTTAAAAATCATCCTCGCATGCACAATGCTTTTCTCGTATCTTCCCACTTTCTTGTGTTTACCTTAATGTTTTGAACGTGGCTCGTATGTGTGATTAATAGTTCAGTCGGTCTTGGCTTCATTCTTCTTTGGAACCTTTGACTGAATGATCTTCTATTGTGTTGAATTGACACGCTGGGTGACCTCACAGCAGTGCGAAGATTTTCTCTGCAAACTTTCTCGTATAAGGCCGCTTTATGAGGAGCTTTTATTGCTCTCACATTGGAGGACGAAGCAAAGATTTTCCACTGAATTGAGTTTGGAATTATTTATTCCCAACTGGATTATACGTGGATAAATATTTAATGTTGCTGTTGTATTTTTCGTTCCTTTTCTCCGTTGATCATGCACTTCATGTAAAATTCATTTTTTTCCACTACGAAACTCATCCTTCAATTTATCGCGTCCGTTTTATTATTGTCATTTACGCGATCCTTTCTTACAAAGATCTGAGTCAGTTTAAAAAAAAAAAATCAAAAGTTGATTCATATCGTATATAAAGTAATTTTTTTTTAAAGAAAAAGAGAATATACTCTTTCAGCGGATAATGCGTACATTGTTAAAGTTTACAATTCATTTTATAATTATTAAATATATTAAATAATTCTCTCATTTGTTTGAAAAAAATTAGTATTTAAAATAATATTAAAAATTTTATTTTAACAAATTATTGAAGTTCAGTTGCCTAATATCACAAATATTCATGTATTTCTCTTGATTTATTGAAACTAATAAGAAACTTCTCAAGTGATAAAAATGATAATGAAATTATTAAGCGTGATAACATAATTTTTTCTGAAAGAAGTTTATTGTTAATGATAGGTTTAAGATAATTTTCCTAAATGGCAGCACTTATTTGAAGTTTTTAGAAAATGAAGTTAAATCAATAGTGGTTATGCATATATACGTTTATATATATGTGTATACATATATACCACACACACGTATGGCTTGTATATTTCAAGAAATATTTTCTAAGTCCTAACTGTGGATTTCCCATTCATAGATTTCACAGTGATAAAAATTTACGCACTAAAAAAAAGTATTTCATTCGTATGGCGACCCAATTTTCGTTTTTTCCCTCTTTTTTCCATTCCCCAAAGCTACAGCTTTATCAGCCCTGCCCTAGATAAACTCTCAAATGATGTCCTAAAATTATATTAATTTTTAAAAATGAAATTCTTGTTTTTAAATCATCATTTTGTCGCAGATCTGAATTTCTAATGTATCTAAATTTAGAGAAGAACATTAAACCCATGAAAAATAAAATTTGAAAGACTTATTGGTGTGTGAATGTCGACGGACTAGGTCAGGGATATCCACTTGAAATATCCATTATTTCAGTCAAGATACTATTATGGATTTTCTTCTGCGAAATCTTAGTTATTTATAGGAAATGTCTCTAAAAAGAAGTATAAATTGTCTCATCGTGTGCAAGGTTTCTTTCTGTATGACTCAACGTCGAAAAAGTGTTTTCGTGTCTTCATTGTCTTTGCATGTTTATCTTTGAGTCATTACATCATTTTTTCCTACAATATTTGTTATGTGCTTAAATTATTTATGAAATTTCCTTTTACATTTTTCAACTTAAAAATATTACGAAAAAATAATTATTTGCATACTTGGCGACATTGAAAAAAAAATCTTATAATTCATATAATTTTAACTGAAGTTTGTCTATTATGCGATCTATTCTTTGGGGAAAAATCATGTGAAAACGCAAATTCCAACCTAATTAAAAAAAGATCGTTCTCACGAATCTGAAAAATTTCATATTCCTATAATGAATGTTAAAATAGTTAAATAAAATCGAGTGGAAAATATTATTAAAATAATATAACTTTGATTTTCGAATACTTAAAAATTTAACCATATTATTTCGACGTTGAGTTGTAGGAAAGTCCATTATTAAAATTTGAAGCGCTTAATTGTAATTCCATATCTAAAAATATATATTTTTTAAACGAATGTATTTTTATGAATGTTGTTAAAAATAATGTTTATTTTATTTAATCTACGTATTAAGTTCTAATTAGTACTATTCTCTAAATTATAGTATAGAGAGTATGGAATCTCTATTTTGTAAATAAACATTCTTCATTTTATGCAGTCTACATCAAATACCTTTTATTAAAGGTATTTTTGAAAATTTTAAATTTGAGCACTGCAATAAGTGGCATAATTTTTATAGTTGTTATCTAAATAAAAATTTGACCTTATTAATTATGATCGAATGGGCTTGCCTTAGGTGTAGAAGTGATAATGAATTTTATATATACCATTCTGTTCATATTTATTACATTGCTTAAATGGCAACTGATGCATTAATTTTTTTGTTTTGTATTTTATCCATTATGAAAAGTCTTGTACACTTGTATTATTATAAAATTTTATGCTCTAGGCTTTAATAAAAAAATTTCTTTCATATGCTATAATAATGACCGAGAAACAATCCGTTAACCGTTTTCGCTATATATATATATTTTTCTGGACATATACCGACCATATGTTATATTGCAAAAGTTAAAATTTAATATTTTTTCGTTTAGAAATTTCATAATGTTGAATTTTATTGCAATTACAAACTTAATTTTTAAGTTATATCTTTATTTTTTTATATATTATAAATGTTTTCGGTTTCCGAAAAGTTCGGATGCCTCCAGCTGTTCTTTACAGTTCTGATTGCCTTTGATAACTCTCGTATTTGGTTTAATAATTTGTCATCTTCACCTTGTCCGGTATCTGATTGATATTTCATTTTCAGATGTACAAAAATTTTCTTGACATAATGTTTCATGTTGTGAAAATAAATTTTCTTTATTCTTCGACTGTCTTCAAAACTTCTTTTTCCTCTTTTATATTCAGCTTGATTGCAGCTTATTCTTCTCGTGAATCGTGTTTTACACTTTTTCCTTACATCAAAAATTTATTTCTTGCATTTAACTGAATTGTTTATTGCTTTCGTCTATAGGTATGAGAGAATATGATTTTTTCGTGATAATCTAAAAATGTCTTATTTAATTGTCGTTTTAACGTGTATGTACATATAAAATTATTTTTTAAAGTTAGTTTTCGTCACAAATATATATATATAAAATACATGTTATGAATATGTTATATATGTATTTTGAAATATATGTAATATCATAAATATAAAAACGAATTTGCTGTGCTTCTATAGTTGACATTTTTGTATTGGCATTTAAATTGTGACATTTTAAATATTATTTTCTTTATGACATAAAACAAATTTTGCAGTTGTTAATTTTTTTGCTGATATATATGAAGTAAATTTGAGTTTTTTCATTTATAATGTACTGCCTTTAATCGTATGATATTCTTAGTAAAAGTTTACTCAAAAATACTGTACGATTATCTTAAATTTTAATTTTTTTTTTTATTTTGTGATGAACATGTCTTGTCAGCATCATATTTTAACGTATTTGATTTATTAAGTGAAATCTAGATATTATCATAATTTTATAGAAATATTAAAGATCTGTACAAGTATGTGAATTTATGTGTTTTGGAATTTTATTTTTTGATTCGGTTTGAAATAAATATTTTTTTTTATTTACCCACGATTTGAATTGAATTTTTTATGGTTTGTAAATTTAAAAATTATAAAATGTGAATTATATACTATAAAAATATGTTAGTGCATTATTTTACAATCCATAAATATATATTCAATCGAAAAGGTGAGCGAATTAATCAGATTGAAGACAGCAGTATATTTTGATTGATGTTTATGAGTGGTCATTTCTAAAACTAATTATTATCATTATTATTATTATTATTATTATTATTATTATTATTATTATTATTATTATTATTATTAATTAATGTCAAAATCTTGGTTATAAATGAATTTAAGTCATGAAGAAAAAAAAATCAAAAATGTTCCAAGTTATATATTTAAGAACTTTGAGATATAAGAAAAGGAGGCTTATTAATTGTATTGATTAATGTTAGATCTTAAGGGCAGGCAACTATTTGGTGCATTATTAACCGGATTTGCATATAGTTCTGTTTGTTATCCGAAAAACTTATATTAAAACTCGTTCTTCATCTTGTTTCAGTAGAAATTATTATTTTCGACATGATCATACTCTGCGATCATACTTAATGATTTGATCATACTTTACTCTCCTTTTGCATGATTAATTCCTTGTCGAATTTTTAGGCTCCGAAATCTGGGTTCAACGACTTTGAAGAGAAAAAGTTATCGAAACATTTATGAAATTTTTAAGTAAAACGAGAAATTTTTCTTATTGCCGTACATATATTTAGCATTTACTTTTGACATGATTTCCAGATTTTATTTTCTACAGTTTTTTTCTTCAACTATTTTTACCATTAAAAAAAAATTTGTTTTTTATATTTACGACAAAGTTAAACTGCATGTCATATAAAAAAGCATAGCAAAGTTATTTCCGTCATTCATATGAATGAAAAATAGTTTTTCGAATATTTTTTTTTTCTTTTAAACGAGTTAATAAAAATTTGGGAAAAATGAAAATTCTGCGGCTAAAAATAAATTCGGGGGGAAAAGTTAATTCAGTGGGTTTGTTATGAAATTTTTTAATTGTGAGTCTCGGAAGTTACTTTGTGGGATATTGCTTCCAGACATGTACTTAAATTTTTTTCGTCTTTTTCATAAATTATAAATTTATATTTTTTCTTTTTCTATTCATCCTAACAGCCCACAGTATTTACTGTAAATAATTCTGACATTTTTCTTTCTTACACAATCAAATAATTGACCTATTTTGTTAATTATTAAATTTTAGCATTAAGATTTCCAAAAACATTAAAATCATGTAATTACCAATATTATTATTTTTTGAATGAAAGTTTAAAAGTATCAAAACACGTTTTTCTTACACACATTAATTTATAATTATCACATTACCTCTGAGTTAAGAAGGTTGATCATTGCATCAATTTTACATATCAATAATAATAGATGTAAATTAGTCATTAAACAGATCATTAACGTTATAGAGTGGTAAAATTAGTTTCTTAGCCTGTCCTGAAGGGGAATATTAAATATAGTAAATTTTCATATAATTAAAGGTTATAGATTATTGTTTTGTTATTGTGATTATGAAATCTTCCGTTTTATAAACGGAAGATTTATTTCTCATATTTATTATATAATATAAATCGTTTAATAAACAACTTCAAATTACTGAGTTGGATTAATCAATATGTACTTGACAAAACATTTTTTTAATATAAAAGTGTAATGTAATTTCATAGTTAAAACTCTAAAATTTTTTTTTGAAAAGCAGATTCAAATTTTTTTAATACATTCGATTTAAATTTTGCATTTGTTAGAAGTCGTTTGATATGAAACTCATATTTTTTATTATTACATAAAAAACATTATTTTTGTATTAATAAATTAAGTATTTTTATATATTTCATCTAAAAATATTATTTTACGGGATAATATTAGGTTTTATTCTGCAATTTTTGGTCATATAAAGATTATAAAATGAAGTTCCGATATTGTATACAAATTCCGATTTGAATAATGTAGAATTCATTACTTTTATATGGAAAAAGCGAACTTTTAGCTCTCATGCGATATTTATATTAACTCTATAATGTTGGTCATTTTTTGATAGTTCAATATTGCTTTTTTTGATCATCGTTCAAATACCGTTTATCAATACATCGTTTAAATTAATGTGATGCTACAATATTCAAATCAATCAGTTTTTTAAATTAAGCGATTTTTATTTTTTTATTTTTTATTGTAATTCTGATTCACCGAATGATTTATAATTAATATTTATGGATTACGAAAAATTTATTGGTGATTTGTGTATGCCGAGGATGAAGAGAATTAAAGACTTGAGGTTTAACATTTAGCATAGGATTAATATATCTTTCAGGTTTCTCATGAACACAATTTTAATCTGCTTTCTCATCCTCCACATTCAGCATGTAACACATTCATTACATTTCGTGACATAGAATGGTTTTTATACCCGGTTTTCAAATTCGTTTTAAGAGACGTTCTGCAAAAATTTTTTTTCAGATTTTCCCATGAGCTCTCGCGAAAATCTTCATATTTTTGTAAATTTTAATACGTTGAATCGAAATTCTTATAATTTATTGGAACTTGATCTCGTGAGGATTTTCTTGACTTAAATTTTCTTTGTTTTCATTAAATTTTTATCTTGAATAGATATTGCGATTTTAATATTTAAAGACAAAATCATTTAAAATTGGTTTTTTTTTTTTCATTTCATTCGAAAGAAAAATATACAAAAGAACTTGCAAAAAAATCTATTAGCCGAAATCAATCGCCAAGAAGGTAATTTATCATTCGGTTTTGCATTGATTTTCGGTTTAGAGTTTAATACGGAGCTTTTTCATTAGTTTGTCCGAAATTTATTGAAAACAAAAAGAGGGATTGCAAATTTATGTGACAGCTTCAGGATTTGATGGCTTTTATATTATTGAACGATGAAAAACTATATCGGGGCTTCGAGATATTGGCCTTAGTAAAAGCAAGTTTGATATAAAAACAGGTCGCAAGAAAGTGGAATCGAGGCCTTTGTCTTCCTTATATAGACGAAATAAGGAGCGTAAAGACAGGGATTGAAGGACGTTTTCTTTTTGATTTTACAAGAAATCGCATAAATTGACCTTTTACTCCTGACCCTTGGAGATTAATCTCGTTATAACTCTGTGGCCTAGTAAGCGAATGCTTTCCACGGGCGTTAATAACGAAATTCTGGCCTCTCATTTAAGTCGTGTCTTGAATCAATCATATTTCTGGTCTTCCAAACAGTATCAATTTTCTGAAATTTTAAATTTTCACTTTTTCACCCAGTCATTTTCATTTTCATACCTGTCTTTCAATTAATTATGTAATTCGGCAAATTATTGTTAAATTATGAAAACAATATTGTTAATAGCATGGAATAATGCATTAGATTAGAGTTAATTTTGCCTTAAGAAGGCGAAATTACTTGCATTATCCTTCATTAATAAAATTTTTACAATTTCTTAACTACCAGTTTTCTTCTTGTATTCTGATTAATATTACTCGATTTAAAAAAAGCATTCTTTACTTAAAATCTTATATTTAATTATCTGGTATGTAATTTCAGAGATATGAATGTGAACTTATATATTAAAAAGGTAGTTACAAAGGCTTATTTTTAAAGTCGAATAATTTTCGATTATCATTTCTCTGACAGTCTTGTCAGCTATTTTATAATTATATGTTGAGTTGAAATATATCTGGAATACGAAAACAAAAAAAAATTAATATAAAGGTCTTGAATGCAAAGAATTATTAATTTTATTTAATAATTTCGCTTATTAAATACAAAGAGCCGAGCACATTCAACGATTCACTTCATTATTTTAGTTTTTTATGGAAGCTCAGGTTCCACCAGAAGGATCATTCATTGCACATACAAAATTATCAATGATATCATACCGAAAATGAGAGCTGAAAATCATGCTTCTAACCAGTAAATCATAACTGCGATCGTAGTTGGTTGATTGGACCATCAAAGTTTATTTTATGGTTTTTTTGATGGCAATAAGTAACAACCATCACCATGAGATTTATTTTTGTAGCATTGTTTTTCCTCTTCTAAGACGTTGTTTGTTTCTTTCACAGACATTCCGTAGTGCTGTAGAAAAATTAATTTTTGAAATTTGTCTTTAACATTCTTCGTTTCGTAAAAATATTTAGCTTTTTCGTGTAGAATGAACGAGATTGTGTAAGTGTAATTCCATTTGACATGTGAAACAGAAAAAATTTTATAATTTAATATTTCCAACATCTGCAATTTTTTTTTCATGCCTCGCATTATCAAAAACAATGTATACATAATATATGTGTAGAAAATTGCGAAGTAAATTTTTTGTTTTGAACTTCTTTTTCAAAGGAGTTCACGCGTAAGTAATTAATAATGATCAGATTCTTGCCTAGAGGGATAAGTAAGGTACTAAACTTAATGTCAGTGCTATGACTTCATCTTGTGTACATTTTATTTTCCAAAAAGCAAAAAATATTAAAATAGAAATAAATGAAACGAATTTTTGATAAATTAATTAAAACGCCACCCTTCTGTGCTACAGTGAGGATAATCTCGTGTTAAAAACATTTTTACGCAAAAAAACTCACTTTTGCTACGTATATAAAAACACATTAAATGGTTTAGTTCTGTCTTTCAGAATCCGAAAAAAATTTCATTAATTTCGTTATAAAAATTAGTGATCGAAATCAATTTTAAAAAAGCGTTAAGGGAAGTTGAGGAATGATTTAAAGTGGTTTTCAATTCTGGCCACCAAATTTACTGCGATTGTTGTTTGTGTTTTCTGCAGTTAACCCCCCCGAAAATCTTCGATACCGAAAAAACGAAACTGCTGTCAATATTACGGTAGTTGCCCAAATAATGGAAATGACTTATATACCTAATGGAATAAAGAAAAAAAAGGTTTTCTCGATTAGGGTTAATATTTTAATTTTCGGAATAGATTTACCAAAAAAATAATTATTAATTTTTAACTGTAGAGCTTTGTCTTTAAGCCAAATTTAATTCAACATTTCTTTTTCAATGATTTTTAAATTTGTTTAGACTGACTGGGAAACGAGGCAATAACCGTTTCATAGATCTCTGCTACGACTCAAATTTGAAAATAGAGGGGTTCGGAAGCTTTCGGAATGCTGCAGAATTGTTTATAGAACATTGTGGAGTCATAAATATAGGTTTGGATTGATGTTAGTTCGTTGTGGTTAATATTTCTAATCCTTTATAGAAATGCTAAATCTGGTGGGAAACTTTTTGAAAAAATAGATTTTTGTTTTCATGCTACAAGTATGGCTTCTCTGTTTAAAACACGATACTTAATGTCGGACTGATTAGAATTAACAACATTATATAAGATGAATTTAAGAGTATTTAAAATAATAATTCTAACATTCTCATAAATGATAGGAAAAAATTGAAATTTTTATAATGCATATGGTTTATGAATTTTTTATTAACATAGAATAAATTTAATCAATATTTTAATTATTAAGAAAGAATATACATTTAATATATATAGGTTAAGTTTCAAGATAAATTGTTTAGATATTTAGCTCAATGTTATATCTAAACATTGTAGAAAACTTTTTTTCATTTTGGCTTAATTTTACGTGTAACTTATAAGGCTAGATTGGTTTGTTTTATTTTTCATACCTTTTTGGCTCTATTTACTTTTTCGTATTAGAATAATTCGGATGTTTGCAAAATGCATTTTTCAATGCAAAATTAGATTTTACAATGTTTTTCTATCAGTTCTGATTTTCATTTTGCTCTCTGAACAGCCCCAACATCTGTTCACTTAATGAATAGATTATGATATACTGAAAAATATTTCTGCATAAATTATTTGTAAAAAATATTATTAGAATTTTAGAGAGAAAGTGCATAGATAATTATTTTAGAGGTAAACGATTGTTAATTTTTACCAATATCTGAAATTTGGAATCTGATCATATTAAAGATGTACTATTTAATTTGCTAAGTTATAGATGTTAAAGTTTTTTGTGTGTGAAGTGATAAATTTAACTTTCACATGCTGAGATAATTATTAATGCATTATTATAGTAGATGAAAAAACCAGGTATATAATGCTAAGAAAGTATTTTTACAATCTTAAAATGCTTTTCACGTGGAGTCAAACTCTATATGATGCCTTTGATTTTTAAGCATGGAAATTACACCAAATTGATTATTATTAAGTAGTTGATCCGAAAATTATGGTCATGTAGCCCATGTTTCAATTATCTATTGTTGTATTGAAGGAATCATGGTTGGATGATTTTTTAAAATTTTATTTTATTATAAGGTTTCAGCTGTTTTGTGACCACGAAATGTATTTAGGTATCTTAAATTAGTTTCTATATAATAAGATTGAATTATGTTAATAGAGTACGAACTGATGTGTGTTGAAATGGATATGAACTAAACTGTATAGGGTCTTTTATTTTTGATATGGCATTATGATTTTCAAAAAAATTTTTAAATTAATTCAAAAGAAATTATTTAGTGGAACACATTTGAGCTTTTTACATAATAATGGGATAAATTAATGTATATATTTGAAGCCAAATATTAAAATTCGTCTTGAGCATTAATGTATTTTCCGTTATGTTGATAATGAAATTGCGAGCACAGCAAATATTATCGGATCTAGACTAATATCAGCACAATACATTTATGGGAGTGTTTTCATTGAAGCATATAAACTATAAAATAATTTGCTGATTTATCTTAAAATGTGAAACAAATTGCTTACGTGCATTAACATATCAGTAGCAAGTAATCATATGAATGCAATCTGAACGATATCTTTTCCGATATACAAATCCCTGAATCTGAAACTTCTTAATAATCTCAAAGAAATTTCGGCTTGATGCGCTGTATAAAAACCATATCCTGTCCGAGTAATAAAATTAGATTTGACTTCATTTTACTTGTAATACCTTTTGATGACTTCACCGCTATTAAAATTTCAGTCTCGATTAGAGAGTCCAATAATTATGCAAATAATGAAAACAATAACTTATCCATTTTTTAAAGGATTAGTCTGAAGATGATACAAAAAGTGTTTTTAAACTTTATTTAGAGACATCTAAAATATTGCAGATTTTATTGTTGATTGCCGGAAGAATTAAATTTATTTTATTTTATGTTCAAAATAAATGTGGCAATATCGGTTTTTTTTAAATCTGTTTTATAAATTAAAATGCCTGTTTACATACATTCAAAGTGGAATTTCTACCTCAGAATGAAATTAAATATTATTTTATAATTCATCCATTTATGGTGGGCATTTTAGGCCATGAAATCCCTCTCTGAATAGGTTCTCTGTATGATGTACATCATGAGATTAACCGCTGTCTATCATATTATAATTATCATACTGGTTTCTTAAATGGAAAAAGTGGATATTTTTGAATGTCATGTTATCATGATGAATATCAATAAGAATATTCTTTATGTTTGGTATTATAGTCAAAATTTGGAAATAATTAAAACATTTAATTTAAAAAATGACAGAATTGTGTCTATTTTGGTTTTTGAGAAAGTATTTTAATTTATTATACATTATCTGGTACATAAGTAAATGGCAAAATGATATAGAAAAAAAAAGGCTTACAAGTTTTTTGAGGAAGAATGGTAATTTAAGATGGTTTACTTTGGTTGGAATACTTTTAAAGAAATATTTAATATGCTTCGGTGAAGTAGAGCGTAATGCTTGCTCTTAACAAGATTATTCTTTTAAACGTTAATGGAGATTTAGATTTTTTTTCCTGAAGCGGTTATTGAAATTTAAACATATTCATACCGTTAAAATAGTACTTAAAAATACTTTCAGATTATTAAGGTCTCGAAATTAAATTTTTTGTTTGAAAAGGATGAAAATAATTCTAAGTCAAACAGATAGGTATTATTTGTGGAAGAAATTCAGACAGAACATGTCACACATGCTATATAAATTTACTAAAACTTTTCTCTGCCATATGTTTCATGAATATTTTTTTTTTTACTTTTTAGATATTTTTTCAGATGTTTAATTAATAATTATTCGATCATCGATTTTCTTCACACCCATTTTTATAAATTAAATGAAGATTAAATTTCACTTGCAGTTGTCCAGAAAGAGAGAAAAGTAGAACATAAAAATTTTATTAGAATATGTCAAGTGCATATAGGAATGGAGAGCAAAAATTTATTGTATATAGTGATTTATACTATAAATATTTGAAAAAAAAATAAATAAATATGTAACTTAAAATATTTTTTACTTTTTTTCATGTTAGCTACAATTATTTAATTTGCATGTTAGAAACAAATTATTTATACTGAAACTTATATAGGAAAATTATCGGTATGTATAAAAATCATATTGTATTGATCGTAAAAAAAAAAAAAAATTGTATTGGTAGAAGACTTGTGATCTAGGACAGAAACATATTATTTTAATTATGACATTTTTATTTCCAATATCTATACTCATTTTTCCAATTAATAAGAAAAGAAAAACTTGAGGTCTATTTTATTATAACCGTTTTTCATATGGAATTGATATAATTCCATATAATATTTTAGAAGTTAAATCATTTTTCTAGTGATAAATTTCATTAATTATAAACCCAACAAGATTATTCAATATTTTTTTCATTTTATTAAAATTAATGTAATCATTTTTTCACTAAACAAATTTTTATACTTAATGTTTTTCATTTAAACGGATTTAAATGTCATATACTTTATTGTATTAATTGTAAAGCGAAATTCGGCGTCCATTTTAAATGTTAAAATACACTTTCATAAAGCCGAATTATGTCATTTACATGGAAATAAATTTAACAAGCCCTGATGTAATGGATGTAACAATGTTTAGCAATGATGTTTTCCTAACGGAATAAAGAATATTAAATACGAAGACGCCTTAACTCGTTAAGCGTTTCACGTGCAAAAAATAAAAGTTTAATATGGATTTTAATGAAGTGATAATAGATCTTTTGTTTTTATATTTCAGGTGAAGGAATTTCAGTTTTTTAGATTTATGTAAAATTTAATAGGGGGATGTTATTTTTCCTTATATAAGTAGAATCTGAGAAAGAAAGTTGGAAATGGGAACTTTTAAAAATATGGAAGTGTATCATGATAAATATTTTGGATAAACGAATGATACTAATCAAGGAAGTGAAATAACTTTTAAAATGATTAATTTGAAACAATATAAGTGAAAAAATTTTTTTTTGGAAAAATAACATTTCGTAGCATTTTTGAATTAAAAAATTCTTTTTTTTTCTTCATATAAAAAAGGAATTCTATTAAGTGAAAGTCAACATTTCGAAAAATGAAATATTAAAAATGCCACGTTTTTTTTTTATCTTAGCTCTTCTCAGATTCATGATTTACGGCCAGAATTTTATTATATTTCATTTTATTTATTTTTATTTATCTCGGCATTTGAACCCTATTTAGTGCCATGAATGAATTGTCGGAGGTTTTAAATGGAAAATGTGTAAGTTGTTGATTTTTTTTGAAAATTCAGATGCAGCATATAAAAAATTAATTTTCTTTTTTAATAGTCAAACTGATGATTCTTTTCTGTTGAAGATATAATTCTTATAATTAATCTGCGTTTCCGGAAGAGTTCTTAGCCCCTCAGAAAGGCTGTAATCGAGCTTTTCGCAACCCTTGAAATTCATAACACAGCTTAATCAGATTTTTTCCATTATTTCTCCAAGTCTTAATCACCCGGTCGTTGCTTATTTTGACTGGAATGCTTTTAAGCGGGATTAATTTGGAATATGTTGAGTTTTATTTAATGTTTTACGCAGCGATTAGAGACCGTTCCCCTTAAATCACGACCGTCTGACTTTTTGCTTCATTAGAGCCGCTTTTTTCGGGAGAGTTCCTCCTTTTATGAGATTTTTTTTAGCCAGAAAAAAGGAAACGATTTCTTCAAATATGACCAGTGAAATCAGTTGAAGTAATTACCTTTCATATAAAACATTTTATAATGTCAAATTCTTTAATGGGTATCAATCTTTTAAAGTAAACGATCCATTCAATTATTTTTACTGATTTATTGTACATGTAAAAGCTGTAGATGTATGAAAATAAAGCTGTTTATTTGATATACTTTTTTCATTAAATTTTAATGTATGTAGAAGACGCAATCATAATTTTAATAATTATTTGATTTTTATATATAAATTTTTAGTATTTTATGTGAAATTCAATTTCACACTTTTACTATATTTTCATTTTCTGATAATCTAGATAGAAACATATCTAAATTTTTTCCCCTCACTCCTGTGATTTTGTTATAAATATAATATTCTTACGTGGCATCAGTATTAAATGAATCTCGCGTGTTTTCGAACATATTTCATGTAATGCCAACAATTTAGTTAAGGTAAGGTCATGGACATGGCAATTAATTTATTCAGAAGCGCATTTGCTATCCCTTCCGCCCCTTTTCAATATGTCAAGCTTTCCAATTGAGGTTCTTTTATTATTCGAATATTGAAAAGGTGAGTTGGTAATTTTAGAATTTTATCATATAATACCGGATATGATATTTTCATGCAACGATAACGAAAGTTGTTCCTTTCAAAAATAGGTGTTAACAAGCTAATTTTAGTAATTTAATTTTAAACTATTTCAGTTTCAAAGTTTAATTGAGATTTAAGTTTCCGATCATCATCTTCGATGTTAAAGTTTTATAAAGCAGAATTTCAAATTAGGATACAAAATTATATATTTCCGGTATATGTTGGATGGAACTTTTAAAAATTGCAAAAGTATTGAAAATGTAAATTTTTTTTATTTTTGATTTTTAGGTTAAGTGCGGAAATAACACATTACTGATTATGAAGTTTAAAAATTCCAAGTAGTGCCTTATTAGTATTAGTTTATATCATGAATGAAGATATGTAATAGAAACAACAATAATGTTATAGATTAATTTATTGTTCTTAAATATTTTCAGTTTTAGTATTATTCCAAATTTCAATTTCAAATTAATATTCGTTAAAATTTTATAATTTTGATGCATATTTATCCATTAGTTTATAAAAATTAAATCTGCAAGATAATGGCTTAATCCTGTTCGGTTTATTTTGTTAAAATTGACAGTTTTATGCAATTATTTTATGAATTTTTATAAGGCATACTTTTTTAATAGATTTTTTTGGTTTATGAATCTTTTGATAAAATTTATAAGATAAGTGTCAGAAAATTTGATGTTTCTGAATTATACATTTTAAATATATATATATATATTTCGAAGTATTTCCGTTCGTGATTATTCGATTATGACAAATTTCCATTTTGATATTTCATTAATGCTTTATTAAACTAAGAATTGTTCGGCATTTCATTAAATGAAATTACAATCCAAATATTTAAATCAATTCCATTTTGTTATAGGCTTTTAGATATTTAATGAAAAAAGGAATAAAACGACATGTTTGTCTAATTCTTCTTTGATGTAGCTCTCTTATGATAGAAAATTTTGAGTGCAAGCAATACAAGCGATCAAAGAGTAAAATTGATATTTCCTCGCCACGAAAGCAATAGAGAGCTCCATAAATATACGCCAGAACTAAATTAAGATGTCTTTCTCATAATTTTTTTAACGAAAGGAAGTAAATAATAGTTTCCGGTATTCATAAATGATTTTTATATTCCACGAATGTATCAGTACGATTCAGATACGTGAAATGAATTGAACTTTTTGCACGTCTCAATTATGCGTTGAAATTTTCAGTATTTCAACAGAAGATAATATTTTACAGAGAAAAAGTTTTTCGTAGTTATATTATTGTTTTTGCAACGAGTAAAAATGTGCTTTTCTACTTAAATTCTTCTTACCAATATCTTAGAAAATTTTTTTGTATGAAAACATTGCTGAGACTTAAATTTGTTGTAAATCATGTATATATATTTCAAGGCAAGCATAAGACCATTCATTCTTATTGTTTTGCCGCATCAAATCTTATTACGATTATTCTTTTTGCTTTGATATATGAGTTTAGTTCCATTTTACACTATCGAAAATATCGAGTAATTCAAAGCTTTCTGTGAAACAGTGGAAAATTAGGTATGTAAATTGTATTTTCTCAACTTAAGAAAGTATCTCAAAAGTTTATCCGATTCTGAAATTAAAAAGATTTTTCGAAAGTTTAACACATTCATGTAAATTAAAGATCGAAATAATTTTTAGATAAAAAATAACTTTTTTCAAATTCCATGTTCAGTTCTATTTTTTTAGCTGCAGAAAAAACTGAAAATATTCGATTTGAACTCTCTCCTTTGAATCTTACCATAAAATATATTTCAAATATTTTATTTTTAGCTTATTTTAAGGCAATACAAAGTTCTTCCAAAATTTCTGATTTTTTTTAACGTGCAATTTGTGTTAGATTTGGTTTGTTTTTTAAATTATTTCAGATTATTCGAAATTTCACCATAATTTGCCAAAATTCGGCGGTTTTTTCGACCGATGTGCAATGGTTCAAGTATATTTTTAATGCTTAATCAATATGGATCTATATTTTATCGAAATTTGCGGTTTTCATCAATGTTCACGTAGGACCATAACCATTATCCTTGCATGAAATCTTTTGAGGTTGACTTTTTTGAAAAAAGTATAATTTTAGTCTGAATTTTTTTCCTGCAAAATTTGCGGTTGTTAATTTTGGGTTTTCACCAATTTTGTCGATATGACTATATTTTCAGATTATTATAATGTTTTGCTAATTGAAATTAAAAATTGCACTAAAAATTATCTAATTAAGAGTCATAAGTTCGACCCTTTCCTTTAATCAAGCTATCTTCATATCTAGGGAATTTTTTTTTTATAAATGATGTTTATATGATTTAAACGACAACCAATTCCCAATAATGCTAAATGTTTTATATCACTTATCAAATCACATAAATTTAAAATCTAGTAGTGCATAGTCTTTATGGTGTGTGGAAAACAATCAAGCCGGCCCCTATGTGCTATTTGCTTACATATGTGTATGACCTTATAAACACTTCAGTGAATAATCATTATATCTCTGTAATTATTTTACAATTAATGGGTCTTACTTTTTAACAATGATGGTGGGAGTTATATCCTCTATTGCAAAATTTTTAAATTTACCAAGCTTTTGGTGGCTTAAAATTTAATTATATAATTAAAATATAATGTCAGTGAATGCTGTTGAAAAATGATTATTTTCAGTTGTTGTTAGGATGTGCCCATTATTAGAACAATCCGTTTGGATTTTTTTCGTTATACATCAACGTTGCAAATGTTGAACGTGATTTGAATTTATGTTAATCATATTAAATTTATAATTTTCGTTTCAGAACGATCCTAGTACAGCTTTCTTGCGTGCTGCCAGGGCTGGGCAATTGGATCGAGTTCTCGAATTTTTGGAATCCGGAGTCGATATTAACACATCCAATGCTGTAAGTGTAGCATTCTTCTCCGACATCAATGTAAAAAATTTGAATTGTTTAGCAAAGACTATTGACTGACCTGTTTTGATTTTTTTATGGGTAATTAACCCAAAATCATGCTGGTAGTGTCTTTTGCAGGTCACGGAAGTCAATGAGAGTCTGGCTATTATTTGCTTTTTGTAGTATGGAACAGATATTTACTCTTTTTGAGATGCTTTGAGTGTTATTAGATGTACTACATGTGAAAGATGTTCATTTCGAATTTTTTTTTATGTCTTTCAGAACGGGTTGAATGCTCTTCATCTCGCTGCGAAAGATGGTCATGTTGACATTGTAACCGAATTATTAAATAGAGGTGCTCGAGTTGATTCCGCCACCAAAAAGGGAAATACTTCCTTGCACATAGCATCCTTAGGTAACATTCATTTTTTTTAATTTATTCAATTCGATTTTATGAATTGGAAACTAAATTTCACGTCATTTTAACTTTATAATTTACAGTTTTCATGTTTATAAACGATATTGTAATTATTTTTAATGATTATATCATTTATGTCGCTCAAATTATTCATAGGAAAACTTCTGTAAATATTAATGTTACCTATTATAATAATTCATATTATGTAACTTTTTCACGCTATTTGCCATGTATGTAAACAATTAGTTCATTGAAGTGTTTGTTAAATTTTAATTTTTTATTTTTATTATTCAACGAAAATAAATTTTATAGGATTTTTATTTTATTTTAGAATTTTATGAATTTTATAGAATTTCCAACATTAATTATTTTAATTTAATAAAAATTTAATATATTTGAATAAAAAATTAATTATTTTAAAATTGCTGATTAATATCTCTCATTTTTATTAATTTTTAAGCTGGACAAGAAGAGGTTGTGAAAATTCTCGTGGAAAGAGGAGCACAAGTTAATGTACAGTCACAAAATGGATTTACACCTTTATACATGGCTTCACAAGAAAATCACGATGGCGTTGTTAAGTTTCTACTCAATAAAGGCGCCAATCAAACTCTTGCTACAGAAGTAGGTTTACAGATACAAAGAAACAGTCCATGAATCAATGAATTATTTTGTTTATAGCGCTATTTGTAATGAATGATTTGTCTTTTCAGCTGTTTCATTAAGAATTGATTTTTGACCTTTCGGAGAAATTATATAGAAACTTTATAATGAAAACAAATTTTTTTAGGATGGTTTTACTCCTTTGGCAGTAGCCATGCAGCAGGGTCATGATAAGGTGGTAGCGGTACTTTTGGAAAACGATACACGCGGAAAAGTTCGACTTCCAGCACTGCATATTGCTGCAAAGAAGGATGATTGCAAAGCCGCTTCGCTTTTATTACAGGTATTATTTTTTTTTAATTGTAAGATTTCTAAACTGCAAATCTTTATATTTGTTTAACACTTAAAATCTGAAAACATTTTTTTCAACGTCACTTGTCTTGAAATTTAGAGAGTTAAAAATATTATTTGTCACATAGTACATATCTTCAAAGCGATCACTCTCTTATAACAGGTTCACCATCCAAATTTTTTAAGTTCGGCAGCTTTTTGCTTGCTTCTTTACGCCAAAAATCTTCTTCCAGAGGTTCCACTAGTGGATTTCCAATAAACACCAAATTCTCCAACATTGGTATTTCTTGTAATCTTTGAAATTCAGACCAGTCTTTTACTAAATTGTTGCCCATGTAGAGGACTTTCAAAACTTTAAAGATGTTTACACCTGATTTAATAAGAAACAATAGTCAAATTTTAAAGGCGGTTTAATCATATATGTTAACAATAATATAATCATATGCATTAATATGGCTTACATTAATACAACATATGATCATTTTTCATGTTATTTAATAACATTAAATATTATAATTATTGTCCGTTAAACTGGAAATCATAATATAGATTGAATGAAACCAATATTGATTGAAAAAAGGAGAAAATATTTAATATTTAATATTTTTATATTTATATGATATTTTCTTAAATATTTTATTCAAATAAGCGACTTCACTTTCATATATTTGTTATCCATAATGATATTATTGATAGATGAGTCAGTAGCTATTTAAACAAGTGTATTATGAAAATCATGTGTCTGAAATTCAAATACCTGATTGGTGTTCAACGAAAGGTCATTGCACAAAATATTTTTAATGCTTTCGAAGAGACAGAGCACAGATCTAATTAACCTTATTGAATTATTTTATTTATTATTAAATAACCTTGTTTATCATTGGTCCTGACAATTAAAAGTTAATGAAACAATTTTTTGAAAATAATTTTAATTTTTTAATACTAGTATCATATTTAGAAATACGGAAAATGTAATGTAAACGTATTATGGGGTCTATAAATATGAGTATATTGTGTTTTTGTAGAATTTTATTTTTATTGCCGAAAGAATATCTTTGCACCCTGACCCACACTATTATATCAGAAACGGTTGTGGGAGCATTATTTAAGTTTCATGTTAAGCGCCGATGGATTAAATTATCGAAACACACCCACTCATGAAGGCAGATTATTATTGCCATGAATTATGGAGGTCTAAATGGAGGAAAAACTAATTGTATTTAAAATGGGTGGGTGGTTTAGAATGCTGTCATCAATATATTCTTGTCGTTTGATAATAAATCTTAGGGATTGGACCTAATATATGAAAATGCTCTTAAGAATTTAACTACGGAAGTTGTTTGGAAAGATTATTTTGATATTGTATATAAAATAATAATGTCTAAATTTATAAATTTTTTTAAGAAATTAAAACGTTGATACATATAAGAAAATCATCCCCACAAGACATGCTGGGATCATGTTTAAGCACTATATTTTTTCTTAACCTTTCTCCGGATATATTTCACTAACAAAGGGAATATTTGCAACCCTTCTGCTAGGGTAAATAAATATTTACTCTATCTGATAAAAAAATTTACATCACATTTAAATTGTTTTAAAGGACAGTATTAAATTTTTTTTAATGCAAATTCTGCAATTTGACAATTTGCAAATTTTCCCCAATTAATTTATCTAGATGAATAATACGAATTAGAAATTTACTTAAGAATATTATATTCTTTTTTATAAATCTGCATTGATAAATATATCAAATCTATTGAAACTAATTTAATGCTAAGAACATCCATACTTAAGATGAAATATAGGGATACATATATATTTGTTCCACCTCTAATTTTATCAATGAGATTGTAAGAAATCCAGAGCTGTTCTAAAGTATCTCCAAGAGGTTCCAGCCCTGAAAAACTTTTTATCATATTCCTGCTTAAAGAAAGTATCTTTAAGTTTTTCAGTCCGGCAAATCCAGTTATTTTTTCTATGTTGTTTGAAGATAAGGATAATTTCTCGCAATTCGTCAGTATAGACAAGGAATTGTCCAGCTTTTCAATAGGGGGCAACTGAAAACTCAAAATAACGTCTTTCGCGTCCGCTATGCTGGTGTTATTTTTTTCTTCCCACAGTTTAAAGGCGTCTTTTAGCGATGTCGGCATATTAATGTAACTGTTAAAATATTCACTTAATTTAAAAGTTAATATAAAAAAATAATGTTTTTATTATTTTTGTTAGCAATGAACTTGTTTACATATTTAATCAAGCAAGTTGAATTTCCATTTTCGAATTTAACAAGTAGGCGTTGAATTGTAATTTTAAACTGTTTTTTAAAAAGACCTTTATTTGAGTTATAATGTTTAAATCAGATATATTTATTATGTAATGTACAATTAAATTCAGTCATAAAAGTGACATGTTTTATTTTTAATGATTTGTTCGGTTTTTATCCATGATGTAATGTTAACCTTTATGTATTAGTAGGTATGTCCTTTGTGGTTGATAATTAAAAAAAAACTACGATTTTATTTTTATCTATATATATGTGAATATTAGATTTACTTGATTAGATATACTCCTACATAAAGATAATGCTCTAATGTAGTCATAAAAATGTTTCTAAGAATATTTAGCAATATTTTTTTTCTTTTAGAATAATCACGATCCTGATGTTACATCGAAAAGTGGATTTACTCCCCTGCACATTGCTGCTCATTATGGCAATGAAAACATTGCAAAATTATTGCACTCTAAGGGAGCGGATGTAAATTTTGCAGCTAAGGTTTGTGTTCACAAAATTTGAATATAGAAAAAACACTTGTACAAAATGATTTAAGTTTTCAACTTATTATATTGCTTAATTTAAATTTATACATTAATTAGTGATTTGTAAGTTATTTTTAAATTAATTACTATAAAAGAGATGATTTAAAATTTGATTAAAGTGACACTATAAATCGGATAGCAAATAATTAATATTCCTTGCAGCACAATATTACACCGCTTCATGTAGCTTCTAAATGGGGTAAACTCTCGATGGTGGCAATGCTAATTTCGGCAGGAGCCAATCTAGACGCCAAAACTAGAGATGGATTAACACCTCTTCATTGTGCTGCGAGGTCAGGTCATGATCAAGTGGTCGATTTATTATTGGAGCATGGAGCTCCCATCAGGAGTAAAACAAAGGTACTTATTGGACTTATTTAAAGTTTTTTTTTACAATATTTTAAAGATAGTTTCTAATATCTCCTTTATTTTCAGAATGGTTTAGCACCTTTACACATGGCATCTCAAGGAGATCACACGGATGCTGCTAGAATATTATTGTATTATAAAGCACCAGTTGATGAAGTGACTGTGGATTATTTGACGGCTTTGCATGTGGCGGCGCATTGCGGTCATGTCAGAGTTGCAAAGCTTTTGCTTGATCGCAAAGCTGATCCTGATGCTCGTGCTCTCAATGGTTTTACACCACTTCATATTGCCTGCAAAAAAAACAGAATAAAGTTAGTTGAATTATTGTTAAAAAACGGGGCAAGCATTGAAGCAACCACAGAAGTAAGTTTTCTCTTTTTATTCTTTATGGGAATCAGTAGTAGAACATTATAGACCTTTTCATGGAGAAAAAAGAGCATCTGTTTATATGTTTTGCAAAAATGCATTAAATCTTATTTCTCGCCTTTTAATTCTTTCTCCATATATTCATTTTTTAATATACTCACATTGCCTGTTTAATAATTGCGCAAAATTTTTTCTTTTCAAAGTCAAACTGTATATTTTCGTTAAAGCATTTAGCAGAAGATTTTGCTTTCCAAAAAAATGTAACTTTTTGCACGAATTAATCACATACAATAATTTTAATAAATATATAATTATATTTCAATTAAATTCAATTTAAATTGTATTTTTATATTTTTAAGATAAAATATAATTATAATTTATAGTATTTTTATATTACGAATTAATTCATTTTAAAAAATAATTTTTTAATTTTAATGGTAATTTTTCTGTATGTTTAATATTAAATTTTCTTTAAATTTCTTATGTATTTCATGAGATGATTATTTTAATATTTATTGTTATCTCTTCTTTAAAAGTTCTTTCCTAATTTATTTCATTCTGGCTCTAATCTTTTATTTTAATCTAGCTCTAAATAATGAAAATAAATTTCTTTTCAGTCCGGTTTAACACCGCTTCATGTCGCCAGTTTCATGGGCTGTATGAATATTGTTATTTTCTTATTACAACACAATGCTATTCCTGATGTTCCGACGATAAGAGGCGAAACACCTCTTCATCTAGCAGCAAGAGCAAACCAAACGGATATTATAAGAATTTTACTGAGAAATAATGCACAAGTTGACGCTAGAGCTAGGGTAAATTTTGTTTTTGAGTCTTTTTTTAAGCCATAAATATTAAGTTTGTTTATAATGAATTTTATTTCATAATTAGTATCTTAGGACTTAGAAATTATATTCAACGGCAATGCAGATCGTTCGTGAACAATTAATTAATTATTATCACTAAAAATCATAAATTATTTTATTTAAATTAAATTAAAGCCATTTTTATATTATTTTATTGTTTCGAATAATTTTAGGAATGATTGACGGCATATTGTAATGTACTAAGTAAAATTTTTTTGTTTTAAAAAAATATTCTTCATTAGAATATTTTTTTAAAAATATTCTAATGAAGAACATAGATATTTTTATATGAAGTAATTGTTTGACTCATATTCATTTTGTACGTTCAATTTAGGAAGAGCAAACACCACTGCATGTTGCTTCCCGATTAGGAAATACGGATATAGTCATGCTCCTTCTACAACATGGTGCTACTGTCGATGCAACTACTAAAGATTTGTATACTCCCCTTCACATTGCAGCTAAAGAAGGACAAGATGAAGTAAGTCGACGCTTTTTAAATTACAAAAATTTTTGAAATTAGTTAACGAACTTGTGTTATAATTAATAAGTATAAATTATATCTATAAATAAATAAATAAACATATTCAGTTATAACTTCATTATAATTTTGCTTTGTTTAGGTCGCTTCTGTTTTATTGGAGCATGGCGCTTCTTTGAATTTAACCACTAAGAAAGGATTCACTCCTCTTCATTTGGCAGCTAAATATGGAAATATCAAAGTGGCGAAACAGTTGCTGCAAAAAGATGTAAACGTTGATGCTCAGGGAAAGGTTTGTTTGTGCATTGCTTCAAACTTTCTCTTCAATCGAAAGATAGTCGAATTTGTAATAATATAATTGTTGTTTTAGAATGGTGTAACTCCTCTGCATGTAGCAAGTCACTACGATCACCAGAACGTAGCTCTGCTCCTGCTAGATAAAGGAGCTTCACCTCATGCTGCAGCTAAAAACGGTCATACTCCACTTCATATAGCAGCGCGTAAGAATCAAATGGATATAGCAACAACGTTACTCGAATATGGAGCAAAACCTAATACTGAATCGAAAGCTGGATTTACACCTCTTCATTTGGCATCTCAAGAAGGGCATAAAGATATGGTAGCTTTATTAATGGAAAATGGTGCAGATCCAAATCGTCAAGCCAAGGTTCTTTTAATTATTAATTTCATAATTTTATAGACATTAATAAAATTCTTTTAATTTATTATAACGTTTTCAATTTATTTAATTAAATTATTTTCAATTAATTAAAATAATTATATTTTTGTTTTTAGAATGGACTGGTTCCAATGCATTTATGTGCGCAAGAAGACAGAGTAGAAGTTGCTAAGATACTTGTTAAGAATGGTGCGAAGGTGGATGCTGTTACGAAGGTAAAAGGAACTATAAATTTAATTATAGTCTCACTTTTTCTAAAATTTTTTAATACTGAATAAAATATTTTCAGACTGGCTACACACCACTCCATACTGCCTGCCATTTTGGCCAAATTAATATGGTTCGTTATTTACTGTCTCAAGGATCTGACGTTGATAAAAGCACTGTAATTGGATACACGCCGTTGCATCAGGCTGCTCAACAGGGACATGTCCTAATAATTAATTTGCTTCTGGAAAATAAGGCTAAACCTAATTCTGTCACAAATGTAAGATTAAGAATAAAAGTTGGATTTTGTTTAGCATAATTTTTTCAAACGCTCAAAAATTCATTAATCTATGTTCATAATTTTAGAATGGTCAGACTGCTTTGTCAATTGCGCAGAAACTTGGTTACATTTCTGTAGTCGAAACGCTTAAAATTGTGACAGAAACAACAATCACAAACACTACATCGACAACTATCGAAGAGAAATACAAAGTAGTTGCTCCGGAAGCAATGCAGGAAACCTTTCTTTCTGATTCGGAAGATGAAGGTGAACAGAAATTTTTTTAATTGCCAATGTTTTTTATTTTTTTTTTTTAATATTTGGAGAATTGGTAAAGTATTAAATAACTCATGAATTGAAAGACTGATTGACAAATTTAGAGATTTGGAGAAATATTTGAAAAAAATACGTTTTTGCTTGAAAGTTATAAATAACAGTATAGCAAAGTTGAAGTATTTTATCATATATTAGCTACTAATTTATAAATTATAAGCGAATTAAAATTTATATTATTGAAATTTATAGTTAAAAGTTGTAATTGAAGATGAAATAATAAAGTTAATAAATTACGTAAGTCATGAATCTCGCGTTTTAAATCTAACGACATCGAACTTTTATTCTAATAAAAATACAGTTTACATTAATTGTTATTTACTTTTTTAGTTTTATATGTTTTGAATTGTTGATAAAAATCAAACTTTTTTAATGGTTTTTGTCTTGATCGTATATGGTAAAAAGGAATTTTATATAATTTTTTTTATATGATTCAGAAAATTATACAATATCAAAAAAATTTCAGATTTTCCCATCAATTGTATATTTCTTGGTTATAAATATGAGATGAAATCAAGGTTATTTTTTTGTTTTTAATAAAAATTATTTGCATTTTTTATGTTTATAATATATTAAATTTTACTGAATATAGATGCAAAAATTTCAGGCGATAAAATTAAATATTTATAAACTAAAATCATATCATATAAGAGCATATTGAAATTGTAGATTGTTGTATTTCAAGCATAAATTAGCGTATTTTTTTCACAGGCAATAATGAATATTATAATTGGTTGTAACTAACTAAGAATAGTGCATTAGGATTCTGATTATCCGTCATTAAGTAAATTTGAATGTATTTTTTTTAATTACTTTGGTTTAACGTTAAAATGCAAAGCAATTTTCATAAAATAAACATTTTTAAATCCGAAAATTTTACAAGTTACTCTTACTTTTATTTAAACTAAAAATAAACAGGATAATTGGAAGCCTACGAGTGTAAAATATAAATTTATTTTTATGCCTTGTTCAAACAGCACGATAAGTTGTGAGGAGCATGAAAGCTTTTTGTATTTAAACTCATAAAAAAGAAAACGTTCTTATGCATGTCTGTTAATCTTTTTATGCTTTTCTTATGTTTTCGGTCTTGCCACCAGGTGGCGACGAGGATATCTTTGGGAAACCTACCCATGCTCAACATGTTTATTTACCTTATTATCAAGGGGAGATGAAATATACTCGTAAGTGTTGTCCTTCATGTTTCACCGCTTTATTTGTTTATTTAATATATGCTCGTAATTGGTAAACTGGACTGAATCCTGCATTCTCATACTTTGCTTTTTAACGAGAACAATTAAATAACCACTCATTTGATTATTAAAATCAAGATAAATGGTGTCAATTAACTTTCCAATTTAATTGTACGGGTTTTATTGAATTTATTAAATATTCACTTTTTTTTAAAAGGCATTTACATTTCAAAATATAATATTCATCTCACAGATGAAAAATTTTCTAATATCGGAGAATAATTATTTTAAATCATCAGAGCCTGGGATTCCAGTAATTAGTTTGTTTTAAAAACTTCACAATTTTCTTTCATTTCGATGCCATGAATATTGTAAATATTGATTGCGATAAGAATGATTAAAAAGATCAGATAAATTTTTTTAAGAGTTTAAATCATTTACTTAGTTAAAACATGAAAATCGTTGACTAAACGTGTTTTAGTCTATAAGTTACTCCAAATAAGATTTTACAATGTCAGGTAAGGTTTTGAAAATTACATTTTCCTTCACTAAACAATATTTGTTCTCTTTAATACATAAAATTATGAATAATTATTAAATGGTTGAAGGAAATTTTTTTTTAATCGTTTTTTGCCGAGAATTAAATTTCAAATATTCATATACATAAATCTTGAATCCATAGTTTGAGTATCTTATTTTATTATTTTTAATAAGTATTTTTTTTAATAATATTGATATTTAATAATTATTACATCATCTTTTTATGTATGAAATGATATGTTTACAAGTTATTTCATTGGTTATTAAAATAAATTGTTTTTCCTTTATTTTTATTTTAATTAAGTAGACATCGTTTATCTAAATTGAGTTTTATTACTTTTTATTTAATTTTCTTGTCTTATAATTATAGCCTTTAATGCAAGATATGTATAATTGTATAATTAATGCAAGATAACTATATACGTATAATTCGAATTTTTAAATCCTCGGAAATATTCGAAATTAGATTTCTGCGTATTTTTTTTTAATTTGAGATGTACAAATTCATATTTTTTTTTAAGGGATAAAAATGAAATACTGGAAAAAAGCCTAAATTTTACTTTGAAAATTTTGAAGTTATTCATGGTTATTAAAAAATAATATACTGCATTTAAATGTTAATTCAACATTATTCAAGTCTGTATGAATGGTATTTTGACATCATATTACGAATTCCATAAAATACCAATTTAAATAAACACTGAATTACAATAATAATTACTCATAATTCAATAAACTTATACTCAATAAACAGAATATAATTCTGATGAGATTTTTTTAATGCAAATATTCACACAAGAATTAAAAAAATTTTACTTTTCTATTTGACATAATATTTAGTACTTTATAAGATCGGAGATATAAAAAATGTTTCACAATTATGAAGATGTTTTATATATTACACAAATTAACATTTACTTTTATTTCCAATTACTACTTTCTTCTATGAAGAAGGCTGAAGATGAATTTATCATTTATCAGTATTATTTATAGAATTGTTCGAATTATAATTTTTTATTTTTATATATAGTGTTTTAAATGTTCATAATACATGTTTTAAACTCTGCAATGTTATAATGAAAGACAAAGAATATTTTATTTATATATATCATCGGAAACAATGAATTTTTAATTTTTATAGTAGGCTTAAAATTAAAAATATTTGAAGAAGTATTGAGAATAATAAAATTAAAAGTATGTAAGAAACTTGAAACAGCTAATAGCTATACCGTAAATTCATGTGATAAATATTTAGTTGTCCATATAGAAAATTGTCATTGCTTCTAAAAACTGAAATAGGAAGCTATGGTTAAGTGCTGAGAAATAACTTTCCATGTTAAGGTTTTTTATCTCTGTCATCTGTTATCTTTGGATGACATCCTCTTGATGTCAATATATAGCCTATCGAAGCGAGTGTGCAGTTGTGAAATAAATTATGTAATTGGTCTAAATACTAGAAATGTTTCTGTTTATGTAATTAAATGAAAGTCATTTTGATTAACAGGTGAGGACCCGGGTAATGAACAACAGCAATTGATATACTTAATGGGAGACGATAAATCATTGGTAGATGATTCTCATCGAATTGATGTGACAAGAGACGAAGAAAATAGAGGTTGGTTTTGTCTCTTTGATTATTTTTGACACATGTAAATTTTTGCTCAGACATTTTTCATGTTATTTTAAAGACAAATTTTGTTAATATTAACAGCTCCATCACGTTTGAATGAATCGTATGTAATGCAAGATACTTACATCGAGAATTGGTCCAGTCCAAGGAGCCAGAATGTAGATAACGTAAACCTTAAGAGAGCCATACATGCTGGGTAAGTTAAAAAGAAGTCATATAATTGTTTGAATTTTTTTTTTAGTCAAAATTAATTTTTTACTACTTTTCTGTTAATATTTGGCTTAAAAAGAATTAACTTGAAAAAAAATTATAAATAAATCCTTTAAATCTTTCAATTTTGGTACTTTTTTTTTAACATCACTTCAGCACTTAGGTGTCTGGGTGTATAACAATCGATATGAAAGAATATTTTGGGTAATTAGGCATGAAATCTTTAACTTTTTCAATGTTGCACGATTTTTACATTGTTTCAGGAATATAATTTTTTCTGCTTTGTCCAACTTTTAAATTAAATTTGTATAGGTATTCTGACAGAAACTGCAGAGGACATTCCACTTTTTATCGAGTAAAACGATAAAAAAATCTTCGTAGTCGAAAATATAATAAAATAAAGATATAATGCAACTTTAGTATAAAAAAAATATATGTTTTTCTGTATGTTTTAATAAAAATAAATAAGTTTTGTACATATGCAACGAAATAATGATAAGTAATTATTTATACCTGTATAGATCCATACCAATTATAAAGTCCAGTGATAATATATATATATTTTTCATGGCATTCTTTAAAGGTGGATAACAATAATATTATAATGTTGAACTGAATCATCGGCCTTTTTTTTTAATACCGATGTCCTTAACATTAGACCATTTATTACAAACCATGAAAACCGGGTAAAACCAATGTCCTTATAAAAGATCTGAATTATTAGTATTATGGTTTTGATGTAATCAATCTAAGATACCAGTTTGGAGAAGGCCCGGCAATTGTCATGACTTGTTCGAAATTGGTGTCGATGTAGCAACTCTAAAGTCACTTCAGACAAAAGTTTTTGTTACTTTTTTGTCAAATGTTATGGATGTGCAGTGTACTCCTTTGGAAGTGGATCGAATAGTCGGAGTAAGTTTTCACTCAGTTTTTAATCGAAGCACGCACTACACTATTGAATAACTAAACTAATTACTAATTAGCATGAAATTATATGTAACATCTTTTCAGGAAATTTAATAACTGTTTTAGTATGTACTTTTTTTGTTCAAATTTGAATTGATAATTTTTTTTAAAAGTCACATTTATAAAATTTTAGAAAATTTTAATAAAACATTCGATATTATATTTTTTATATTCTCTATGAAAATAAAGTCAATTCTGAATTTTTGATTTATTTTTGTTGGAAAGGATAAAAGAACCCGAATAGTTTTATTTTTTTGTTCGAACAAATGGGAAATTAATATGATTATTTTTGGAACATATTTAGATCAATTAATGACAAATTAGAACGGACGCTGTCTGCTCTCAGGATTTACGATGGTAAAATCTGTTATGCTGGAGGGATGTCGAGAGAAAGGTATAATTATAAATTTTACGTATTTTATATATATATATATATATACACACGTGCACTGTATATATTTCTAACTTGATTAATTTTTTCTCCATTAAGTGTTGTTTTTTCTGCTAAAACAAACGTAATGGCTTATAGTTTAGTTATTCAAAGCGGTACGTGTGAATTAAGTTTTCATTATTATTTAGTATATAGATAACGCTATATCAATTGCTACATCGACACTGTAATTTGTTTTTTAAACTCATATTAATTTCAGCTTTGAAGATTTTTATTTTAATTCTACTAATTAAAAATAATATTAAAATATCAGTCATTATGTTGGGTGAGAAAGGGAAGAATGTGAATTTTGTATAGTCTTAAAATAAACTGTTATAGAAACATATAAAAGAGTATTAATGGATTTTAATGTTTAAAGAATGTAGATCTTTAAATGTAGTCTGATACTGCAATACATATACTGTTTAGTTTTCACAATTTGAAATTATAATAAATGTTTAATTTATTTGGTAACAATTTGAGGAAGCACGGAAATTTTATATAGCTTAGTTATCTTAGTTAATACATTTATTAACACATACATTTTATACTTCAATAAAGATTCAAGTCTTGTTATTGATTAATTTTTTTTTTATTAATCTCATTGCCGGTCGCAGAGAAAAAAAATGGAGACAGTAAGTTTATCAGAATTTTCAATTATGTGCTTTAGTAATGTAAATAATTGTAGATCAGACAATTTATTGTTAGAAGTAGTAGAGAGTAAATAAATCGAATCTAATAAAAATAATTTTTAACGTGTAATAAAATAATTTTTAAATATCAGGATGTTGAAATATCAACAATGGGATTAATATAGAATAGTCAAATATATATTGTAATAGTCGATATAATATTATGATTTAGGAAGTTTTATTTAGAACTATAGTTGTATATAGCATAAGAATGAAGTTGAAAGGAGTAATTAATATTGTTATGTATTAAGAATAATATATTTCTTGACAGTTACTGTCTTTTTTATGTCATAAAGAATATTTATTTAATATAAAAAATTATAATTTACTAATATATCTTTTATCATAATTTTGTTTAGAGTATAATTTATGTTTATATTATTATATAATGTATGTATCATGGATATCATAATATGTAATTTACGTCTTGTTCATAATTAATCTTCAAGTGTGTATTGCTAATAAGTTCAGTAGTTTCTTTATAAGTAATATATCATATTTTTTCTCTCCTAATGTTAGTTAATTTTTTTTATTTTCGGTTAACATTGTTTTCATTTATGTATTTATTATAATATTTGCATTAATTATTGTTGGTATCAGTATAGCATAGTTCTCGATTTTATATTGAAATTCACAATTAATTATGAACTAAGTTTATTGATTTAGTTTTTTGAATGATGTCATTTCTTGAGTCAATTTATTTTGTGCAAATTTTAGCTTTCTCGTGAGTTTTCTCGTGGATGCTAGAGGAGGAGCCATGAGAGGATGTCGTCATTCGGGGGTGCGAGTTATTGTGCCACCGCGTAAGGCTCCCATGCCGATGAGAATCACATGTAGATATCTTAAGAGAGACAGATTGACGCATCCACCACCGCTTATGGAAGGGGAGGCTTTGGCGAGCAGGGTACTCGAACTGGGTCCTGTTGGTGCTAAATTTTTGGGGTAAATTTCATTTATTTGTATCTTACTGCCTACGTGAATATTCAAAACTGATGAATCGGCTTTAGCGAATTTTTTATATCTTCACAGTCCCGTCATCATAGAAGTTCCTCATTTTGCATCTCTTCGTGGTAAAGAACGTGAAATTGTTATTTGCCGTTCGGATAATGGGGAAACCTGGAAAGAACACACTTTAGAAGCTAGTCACGAAGCAGTTCAGGATGTTCTTAATGAAAGCTTTGAAGGAGAGGGTACTGATAATTATTTAACTTAAATTTAAGAAACAAATAAAATATCTGAAATATTAATATTCTTAAATTATGTGACCTTAGTATGAGCGCATCAGAAATGAAATTATATTTTTAGAACTTGGACAAATTGAAGATCTTCATACCAACCGCATCACCAGGATACTAACAGAAGATTTTCCTCAGTATTTTGCTATAATCACTCGATTGAGACAGGAAGTTCATGCTATTGGACCGGAGGGCGGCACTGTTTCTTCCTGTGTGGTTCCGCAAGTTCAAGCAGTATTCCCGCCTAATGCTCTAACCAAAAAGATCCGCGTCGGATTACAGGTAACGATTTGAATGGTTTCTGTGTGCGAATGATTTGAGTGGTCGTCATTTTAAAACTCATTGTTCTACAGGCGCAACCAATCCCTCCAGAACTGACAGCTAAGCTGTTAGGTAACCGTGTTGCCATTTCTCCAATCGTAACGGTGGAACCCCGTCGAAGGAAATTTCACAAGCCGATCACCTTGACGATTCCCATACCCCAGGCTGCAAGTAAAGGAATGATAAATCAGTATTCAGGGGAAGCCCCAACTCTGAGACTTCTGTGCTCTATCACAGGTTTAACGCATCTTTAATACTAATGTGAACCAACCTTTCTTAATGATTCAAATTACTTAGTGACTAAATATTGTATTTTTAGGAGGTAGCACCAGAGCACAATGGGAAGATGTTACAGGTTCAACCCCTCTCACTTTTGTCAAAGACTGTGTGTCCTTCACGACAACAGTATCAGCAAGGTTTTGGCTTATGGACTGTAGAAATATTGCAGAAGCAACTAAAATGGCCACCGAATTATATAGAGAATCAATACATGTACCATACATGGCTAAGTGGGTTTAATCAGATTCTTATTATGAGTATATTATTCAAAAAAAAAAGGATGGCAATTTTTAATTAAAATTTAAATTTTTCGAAATAGGTTTGTCGTATTTGCTAAAAGAGTAGATTTTCTTGAAGCAAGACTCCGCGTTTTTTGTATGACCGATGATAAAGAAGATAAAACTCTGGAGCAACAGGAACATTTTACAGAAGTGGCAAAAAGTAGAGATGTTGAGGTTTGATTTATTAAATTTTCTTATTTAAAACTTTTTGCGGCTATTTTTACGAAGTTGAACGTAAGTAATTATTTAGGTTTTGGAGGGCAAAGCCAATTACGTCGAATTTGCGGGAAATTTGCTTCCAATTACTAAAAGCGGGGATCAGTTGCAGTTCACTTTCAGAGCCTTCAAAGAAAATCGATTGCCCTTTAATGTAAGAGTTCGGGACCAACATGAAGATCCCGTAGCCAGGATATTTTTCATGAAAGATCCAAAGGTAAAAATCTCATTTAAAAAGGACAACATTTCTATTTGGAAATTAATATCTTACGGAAGTTTTGTATTTTATTTTAGGTTGCGAAAGGAGATCCATCTCAGGCTCCCGTTTGCACTTTAAATGTCTCCCTGCCCGAGAATATTTTGCCTGACATTGCTTCTGAACCTAACTTGTTGGATATTGATGGTATTCAAAATGGAAATTTAGGTAAATAAATATTAACTTTATTAGAAGTGGCAAAAAAAATAATTCCTTTTTTAATACAGTAAGCTTTGCACTTACCAATTAAAAAAGTTTTAAATTTATGAGGACCATCTTTTTCTTTGTTTTGTCTTTTCAGACAGAATCGAAAAAAAAATCTTCCCTTTATAATATATATTTTATTAACCGAATAAAAAAGATTTTCTTTTCTTTTTGTTAGTCGTGTCATAAGAAATAATATTTTTTTATATTCAGCTTTTAATCTCATATTTCAATTTTTATATTAGCTTGATTATCTTTTTAATGAAAATTTTATTCTTCAGCTCATGATACGATTCATCGGGCTGATATCCGACTGTCTGATATAGCTAACAGGTTACATCGCGACTGGGTGGTATTAGCGAAAGAATTGGGTATTAGCGACGTAAACATGAAAGATATTGAAAACGAATGCCCGAATAACATACCGCAACAAGCTATGCTAATGCTGAGACTGTGGCTTCATATTAATTCAGATAAACCTTGCGGTAAGTCACAATTCGATATGATTTTTTAGTGAAATTTTTATTTCATTTTCAAATAATTTATGGAAGAAAATTTTTCGAATCTTCGGAATATTCTTCACAAATACGTCTTCTGTATATACGACGATTTCATTTGTCGTCTGCAAAAAAATTTTTTGAGTAGCATGTTGACATTTTTTGAAATTGCTAAATCGGAGAAAAGTGCACTGGTTTCATTTGAACGAAGTTTTTCTGTGAGCAAGGCATATTTAGAGAGATATGAAAGGTGGAAGAAATTGATCGATTTGAATTGGTTTGAAAAATATGAATTTAAGAAAATCGGGAAAAAGGCAAAATCTTTGAAAGCCAACGAAGCCACGTCTTTCGAATCATGCAATGCCACTCTCCAGGAAGCTCAGACCTCCTGTGAAACTTTAGCTTCTGAAAAACCATGTACACCATTAAATGTACTAAACACGGAGTGCGTCCCCCGGCGCCCTTGCCTAGATTACAGTGACTATCATCCATGCGTAAGACCAGAATGCGATATTCCTCTTCCAAAGAACATATGTTTGGATTATTTACGAACTGCACCTAAAGAGCCCGTCATGAAATTTCCTTGTGAAAAACCAAATTCTTACGGACCTCGAATCGATACTCCTTCGTATAAACTTTTAGCGGAAAGTGGGATTTACATTGATTATCAAAATAAGATAAATTTGGAGGAGATTTTGAAACAAAATGAAGTAGCAAAGAACAAATTACAACAGGTTTCCCGCTTTGATCCGCTAACTGTGAAAAGCGGGGAACCTCTCACTTATATAAGCGGTATACCCGAGGAATATTGGAAAAATCGAAATGCTTTCCTTGGTAAATATCCAAAGAATATGATGCAACAGGGCACATATAACGTCCACAGGTGGATTCTAAAGTATAATTATATGAAGGATTGGGAAAATCCAACAATGGGGTGGACCTCGACGGGTGACTGCCACTCCAACATGTTTCTTCAATTTAATTCGATCGAGGCAGCCTTGGATTATTGCATAAGATATCGGTATCGCTGCTACTTCATTGATGCAATCAATAAAGAAAAACCCATGAGCATAAAAAGCTATGGTGATATTTTCAGTTGGAACAGAAGAACGAGATCATCAACAAAATGAATTTTATTTAGTGAATATGCGTTCATATCCTTTGTTTATCCAATAAAAAATTATATGAATTCAATATATTGTTATTATTTGAAAGAAACTTTTTTTATTTAACTTAAATCAAATAATATTGTTTTTTATTAAATCTAGATTTTTTAAAATCAAGTTTTGTGTTTACATTTGATTTGAATGTGTAATTCAATTCAGATTTTTCTGCTTATTCCGTTTAATTATTCTTTTTACAGGTAGCATTCTAGGTCAAGCACTACGTTCAATAAATAGAGAGGACATCGTGAACGCTTGTATTTTCAACGTTGAACAAGTGGATGATGCTCGGGAGAAGGAATTGGCAAAACAACAGCTTGATCTGTCCGGAAACGACAGTTTGAAACTAGATCAGTCTGGCTACGATAGTTTGAAATTTGATCAGTCGGGCTTCGAAAGTCTCAAAGACGAAATAGGACCGTCCAGGGATAGTAGTTTAAGAAGGAATAAGCAATTAAAAATAATTTTTGGAGATGATGATAATTTTAAGGTATGGATATAATATCTAGTTGATAGAAATACAATTTCTAAATCTAAATAAAATATATCATTTTTACTTTAATCTCTAAATTTAAAATCAAAGGCTGATTTTATATTTTTTTTATATTATATTAACCTTCAGAAAGCAGAAGAATCTATTGAAGATTCAAATAAAGTGGAGGAAAAAATTAAAAAGGACAATGCAGAAAAAGAGAAGAAATTAACTGACAATACCGAGCAGAGTAAAAGCTTAGAAGATGATTTGGTTGATGCCATCGGTGGAGTTCTAAATCAGAGAAAAGTGGGTAAGTAATAATAAGCAAAGAACAATAATTAAACTGATGTAAAATGATGTTTAATTTACTAACAAAATAACTATTAGATTGCACCCTTTTGGAGTTAACAATTATTTGATTTTTATCTGATATAATAAGAATATAACTTCTGAGGCTCGTTATCGTTTTCTCTTAGTTAAGTACAAAAAATGAACTTTTCAATGCATTGATATTAATATTGCGAATTACTTTTCATTTAAAAATAATGAATTCTCGTTTCTAGAAATGAAAATCAACGAACTTCAAAGAAACGGCGAACCAGTAAAAGACATATTAGGCCATTTGGAGATAACTCGTGGAACGACCGAAAACGATCATTCTTCTATCATTTTCCCAAAATCCCCCGTGAACGTTAATTTTGACTTAGAGGTCGCGAATGAACATCATTTGAACAGCAAATTGGATCACAAAAACACAGCCACCTTACAAATCGAAGAAAGCGCTGGAAGTCCGGATAGTGGAGATGCTGAAAATGACATGAGTTACCCGGAAATAATGGATCCTACCAAGAAAATAACGAAATCGAAGGCGAAGAAAACAAAGAGCAAATCTAAGATGCTTCAGAGGCAAAATTCTAAGGAGAAGGACGGAAAGATAAAAGGTGAGATAGACGTCGAATGGGATTTCGACGAAAATAAAGCGGCCAAAACACAGAAGCAAAAAAAGGAGGTTGAAGATTTCGTGACGAAAAAAATCGATGACGAATTTTTGCGAATGGAAACTAAATGTACAGAAGAAGAAAGGCTGAGAGACTATGAGAGAACAAACGGAAAGCAAAGAGGTGCGCAGTAATAAATGTATAAGAAAAAAATGAAATATAAAAAAGGACAAAATTAATGATTTATGTTAATTTCTTATACAGACACCATTGATAGTGACTCGGACACAGACAGCAGAGATTCAACAAGAAAGAGGCAACAATTAAACAGCCCAGGGAAAAGAACGATAGCAAGTTCGAGTGGATCGGATGTCGCCTTGCATGAAGGAGCGGAACTCTCTCCCGATGACAACACAGGTAAATATAAACGAATGCTGCCCATTTTACAGTCATCTTAATCTGAGATGTAATTTCAGCATTGTGCACTTAATAATCGTAAGTTTTGCATGATTTTTTCAAATATCTTTTTCAGTGTACAGATTACTAATTTTAATATATCTTCATTCAATATTTTGTCTTTTTTACTTTTCTGTTCTCAAAATTTCTTTCATAAATTGGTCATTTAAAATTAAAAATTTAATTCTTAAGTAATGAAGCATTATAATAATGGTATGATCATATCAAAGACACTAAATGCGATATTGTTATAATCCATAACACGTAAGAAATTTTTTCTACGAAGAGAGACAAATTATTTTTGAGGACCTCTATCTAGTAACATTGCATCCATTTACATGATTATGTAATATAGAATATACATACATGATTTATTAAAATGCAATTTGAAGAAGATACACTTTGTTACTTTGACTTTTTTTAACGACTGCTGTAAAGTTTAATTATAATATATTTATAGTGAGTGACAATTTTCGAATTATTAACCGTTAAAAAATTGCCTTTTAATCTCTAAAACTAAATAGTGAGCACTCTTTGATTTTTCTTTATTGCCTCGTTAGTTTAATTTTAGTGCACGTAATTCATATATGTAGATTAACGCTTGAATGGCCTTATCTTGCATGGTTTTTTCTCTTCGTCGCCGTACTATTATGGATTTTCATAACTTTATCTGCTATGTATGATCAGTGCACGATTTCCGGTTTCGCCTCCGGGTAAGTTTCTTATATGCATTTTATATAGTTTTTGAGAATCGAATAATGTCCGTAACTGACAAGCCATATATATTTTTTCAGACTTAATAATTAATCATAATTTTTATTTGCTTTTACCAACATTGTAAGTGATAACTTAAAATTTTATTAAATGTTATTTATTATTGATTTATCTTGATTATTATTATTAAATGAAATTTGTCGAAATCGTCTGTTCATGATTATTTCATAAATGTATATAAAGGGGAAGATTTGTTGTTAATATAGAACAATTTTTGTTTCTATTGTAGCAATAGCAACTGGTTGACTGCGGAACATTCACAAAGATTTATAAATATAAACTGACTTTCATCTATTTAATATGTTAGCGTTTAATATTTTGCTTTCTTTAGCAAGTAGAACACATTGTGATCAGCATTGAAAATAGTTATATAGAATCATTCATTATTTTCAGACGTAGTTGGATCAGACGGTCTAAGACATTCAATGCAGAATATTCTAGACCAGTTCATGAATGAAGAACGACGTTTTGACAACCAATAGATGATTTTATTTAGATTTACATGAAAACAAACATTTTATATTTTAGATTATAAAGTAGTGTGTGAATGACGTTTTTTTTAATATTAAGTTATTTATGCGCACGAAAACTCCATTTATTAATTTTTTTGCCATTCCGTCTTTTTTGTAAGGTACTTCTTATGAGGACCAAAATTAAATATTTTATACAAAAACCTTTAGAATCGAATACTTCGACTTTAATGCTTTTTTTATAATATAATTTTTTTAAAAAAAGAAATATTAAATCACTGAAAATAACATTCTGAACGTTAAATGACATTTGATTTCATTTCATGCATCGAAAATATTTGAAATTAAAAAAAGATGACTATATATTTACAACAATAGAAGTCAGTGTGATCATGAATTTTAATGAAAGAATTGATTCTTTTTTTCCGTTTTATGATGTTTTTTTAATGAAAGGACATAATTTGTTATCTGTAAATTAAAGAATGGAGAATGAAAAAAAATTTCGCCTTTTGAAAAATAAATTTTAATTTTTAAATGTATTAGCAATAAAAATATGAAATACCATGCTTAGACCATTATTTAAATTTTTAATAATTTAGGATATCATTTTAGTAAATTTAATTTATAGGATAATAATGCATGAAATTTAATTTATATTTTAAAAAGTTTTTTATTTTTTAATAAAAATTTCATTGAATAAATATTGAATAAAAAGAAAGTTAGATAGGCATCTTTTTAGGATTTTGGTGACGTATTTTGTATATCATATTTAAGTTGTCCTGGAAGACGTTACCAAATCCTCCTGTCCACTAACATTTTAGCATTTTTATATATTTAAAGTCTAGATATTATTATTTGACATTAATTAAATTGAAATCAATGTACGAAGGCCTGCCAGTAGAAAGAAAATAATCACATTCAGATCTAACTTGATTGTAAATACATTAGATAAGTACTTTTTATGTCAAAATTATAAAGATATTTAATAGCCATACAACTTTTAAACGAAATTAGAATTAAATAATATATAATATATAAGATGTTTATAATTAAAACTAAATGTTCAAACAATTGTATGAAATATTACCCATGAGGCTTAAACAGTTTTAATGAACTTGTAAAACACTTGAATTAAAATTACTTCGCGATATGAATAGTTTTATCATTTACTGTGCTTCAATTATAGAATTTAATATTCCTTTTTTAAGGTTTTACATGAAGCAGAATTTTGAAATTACTTTGCAGTTCTATTATTACCTTAATAATTACTTCAAGAAAACTGTGATATATTTAATTGCATTGATAATATTCTTGTGTTCGATATTCAATCATCTCTTAATAAAATTTATTATTGATGAAATTTTAAAATTTATAAATTATTGAAATAGCCGACTAAAAGAAATTGTGTAAAATATTCGTAATGAAAAGTAATGTGAATTGTTGTTTTATTGCTTTATTGATTAATAATTTTAATCACATTTATTTTATTACATACTAAATATAGATTTAAAATTGTTTCACTTATAAGGTGTAAGTTTTAGCTTTTATAAATTTCAGTAGTTTCATGTAGGAAAATTAATTCGGGATACCGAAAACTATATTAGACGTTTTTCAGCTAAAGTTTTTGAAGAAAAAAAAGATTTTATTCAGGGGGTAAATATTTTATACGAAATTTCTTTGACAATTTTTTTATAGATGCTCTTTTGCGAATTTACAGATAAACTTATGTGAATGTGCTTAAATTTAACGTTTTAGAGGCTTTATAGTTAAAGCAAGATCTTTCTTAGCTTCTCATCATTTTTCTTGTTCACCTATGTGGTTACACGTAATTACTGAATGGCATCCTGCAATTGAGATGTAATTTTAAAAATGATTTGGAATGAAAATAATAAAAGCTAAATTGTGTGTAAAATGTAATTTTTGTAAGAATTAAAAAATGTATGCACTGAAAACTTAATAGATAACATAAAAATCATCTCGCGAGCTATAAAAAGGAGCAAAAAATATTTTAATTAAAGTAAAAGCTAATGTTTTTTCGCCCTACGCAACAATCAAAATATTTAAATTACGTGCTTCTGTTGAAATGCTTCAATTTAGAAAACAATGTTTTAAAATAGTTTCGCGTCAAACTTTATAAATTTTTTTTATTCCTCTTTTTTTTATAATATTCAATTCAATATACGGAGGTTGATTCAATTAATCCGAATTTTATAATTTAACTTGAAAGCTATCAAAATGACATTTTTAAAAGTCGCAACTTTAGAAAAGTTTTATAAATTTTGCCATATGTTTATCTATATTTTTTTTTTAGATAAATTTCATAGAAAAGATGATTTTTAATAATTTTATATATATATATATATATATATATCATTGCAGTTTTAAATTGTATTTTATCATAAATATATTCTATGATGTTCATTTCTGATCCGTTTCCATCGGCTTTTCGAAAAACTGTTCATATTTATAAAACGTAGGTTTATACATAATTTTTTTTAATTTTAAATTTTTCATTTTTTAAAGGCAGGATGTCGAATATTTATGGCATTGCGATGAAAAGGATCAGAAAGTGGATTGTCTAAAATTAAATTTAAATATATTTAATGTTCTGTATTTAAAAAATATATATATCATATATATACATATGTATATGTATATTTGTAAAGACATGTATGAATTTCCAACTAATATCTTCTAATACTACCAATTACTGACTTCCTGAAATTTAGGCTTTTCGGATAGAAATATTGAAAATATATTTGCCAACATGTACAATATTCAGCTTTGCTAAAACTGTTTCGGTATATTTTATCGAAAAAAATACATGTTTATCCCAAACATTAAAAAATTATTTAAATAATAGTTTCTTTATTTAATTGTAAAAGAGGAAAATATTGTGAAAAATAGCGTCATTTAACTGCCGTTTGTGTTTTCAATAAATGTGAATTCATATATCATGAAAAAAAGTCTTTATGTCTTCTTACAATTTAAAGTTTTGTAAATTGAAAAATTTTTTTTTTCTCACGAAAGTGTAGTGAATGATAAACAATTTTCTTTTCTTGTGTTTTACGGTTTTTTTTTTTTTATTTTCTTATTGAATAATTCGGAAATCGCGTACAGATGAAAGATACAACGAAATGAACCGTCAAATTTTCGAAGAGTTTTTTCAGTTATAAAATTTATTCCCGATATCTGGATTTCATTTATTTATTTGTCTTGCTTACTCCTCTGATAAGTCGACGGCCGATACCTTACATGCAGCGTTCGAGACGAGTTATGGCATCTTTCGAATCCGTTTGACATTCTTTGCGAGGCAATTCGATTAGAATTTCATGAACGCGTTTAAGATGAAAATTAACCTTTTATGCAATGTAAATTTTCGAAATAATTCTCCATCATGAAATTCTGATTGATGTCCACGAAGGGTGGATTCGTGCGATTTACGTTCGGGAAAACATCAACCAAGTGATGATGATAATCGCCAGTTTGTTGAAATCAAGTGCCTCGAATGGTTAATTTTAATGCAGAGCGAAAAGTTTCAGTAATTTTGTTTCTCATTATGCTACGGAAAATTTAATAATGTACCACGTTGGGATGGGATGCATAAAGGCGGATGAATCTTCATGTTACTGTACATCATTTTTCTCCTGTTGACCGTCACTCCTTAAGCATCCCGTTTAATATTTGAATCAATATATTAACAGCTTTTTATTTGGTACATGTTTTATTTTAAAACGCTTCGCTTATTTCCATCAGCATCAATTGACAAAAGGCTCTGCCGGGGGCACAGAGGGGGGAGTGAATTAATAATTTTTATTAAAAGGAAATTATTTTCCTCTGTTCTCATTTCATTCGAAGCTGCAGGAAGCTCCTTGCATTCGGTTTTCACGGGTTGGAAATCTCAGTGAACGGGGGCGATCTTGCGAAGGAAGGTTCTGGTCTTCGACGGTGGATCGGAACACGGGGAAACAGTTCGAAATAAAACGCAGGCTTTTATTATCAGAAACATGCATTTACAAAACGATTTGTAAACTGCGAGAAAAGTTGTAAAATACACATGAATAATTGAGCAAAGCCCCGGGCGAGATGTTCGCTGCCCGAAGTTTTCAGTTTCCGACACGAACGGGCTTTTTCCTTTGCTTCGAGTGAGAAATAATGCGAAACGATTATTTTGAACGCTGAAACTGGATTGCGCTTTTTTTCCCTTCCCTCCGGTGAGGCATTTTTCGCAGAAGTCAAAGGTCAAGATCATTTGGATTCCCCACGTGCGAATCCGATTCGAGGTCATTTAAATTCCCCACGTGCGAATCCATCTGGGGCATTTTTCTTCGCTGCGTCCGTGCGCCGTCAGAACCGCCGTCCCATCCACGGGGTCTGCAAATTACCCGCACTCACGAACCCGGGGGCCACCGGCATGCTCTTTCCTTGCCGCTGGGGGGATGTCTAGGGCAGATTCTCACGCAGGCCACGCTGGTGAGTATCGGAAAGTTTAAATATCTGTCCCGGAGGTAAAAAGAAGGTGACAGACAGACGGTGGATTTTTTTTTTTTCTCTCTTTCAAGCGCAAGATAACCTAAGTTTAAGAGCACAAAAACGGCGGCAAATGATATGTCAAGTGCCGAAATTTTCCCTTGCACACCTTACGCGAGCATTTCCCCGAGTCGCTTGTTACATAAAGTGAAAAATTTACAAAAATGAATCCATCAAACACTAAATTAATTTAATATTCAAAATATATCGATATAATGGCAATAAATTGAACGTATAAAAATATTTGAAGCCCCCTATAAAACAACTGAACAAAAAAAGGGCGAGTCTAAAATTTAGTTTTTCACTTTTTTCATAATATGAGAGAAGAAATGAAAAAAATAAAAAATGAACTTGATGAGGTACGTTAAATATATAATATATGATCACAGTTGGAACATTTAAAAAAAACTACATATTTAATGAATTAAATCAAAGGAATGGTATTTTTCTTTTTTCTTTTTTTTCTTAAAATTTATATGTATATATAAATGCAAAAGATACAGTCAAATTCTGTCGGATAATTTCTCCTTGTTACCTACATACATTAAGACAATATCAGCGTCATTTTACATCAGGGGCCGTGTTGACGCTCGGGATGACAAATATGAGCGACAAAAATGCTGCTTGTACAATTTATTTAAATGTTCAATTTTGTTATTACGTCAGAGAATGTAAAAGTTAAAACTTTAAATGTGAAAATAAAAATTTTATGCCATTCACGAGTTGAATTCGCGGGATATGCACATACGAGCCGAGCAACGCGAGCCTCACGCAATTTTTACAGACTCACGTCCTCACGTACAAGTAATAACGTGCACGCATAAGAGTAAAATAAACAAACAATATTGTATTCATCAAGCACCATTTACCGTCTGTGTCACAAGCTGAGCATTTTAGTCAAATCAAGCATCAATAAAGGCCGGCTTGCGATTTGCGATTTCGCAGTGAAATGAAACAATATGAAAATTGCATTAAATGACAGAGAAAAATATACTTCATATTCGCATAATAATTTCAATTATGTATCGACGTTGGGACTGGCCTTAGAAATGCTTGATTCATGTCGCCGGTGCAAATATGACGCGGTAATATAGGCGCCCCTGATGGTATTTCAAAATTGTTGAAAATGTAAGCGTCGAAATTTACTAATTAAAAAAGATATGCAAAATTTCTTTATCAACACTATTAAAATGATCGGATTTTTTTTTTTTTTAATATTAGAAAGTTGACATTATATATATATACATACTATACTTAGGAGGAATGATTATTTATGACGCTGAGCAACTTTCTAATCTTGAGTCAATGATATTATTGAGACTGTTTCCCACATAAAATTATTGCTATCGCTTAAATATTATTCTTCCAACCTCCTCCTAATTTATTGTTATTACGAAATATATTTATTCGTTTTTTTTTAATTATGTAATTTATAAATTTGCATTCTTTAATATATTCCTTTTATAAAAAATCAATTAATACTTTAAACTATTTATTTTGGGAAAATTTATCAAGATGATATTATTTTGTAAAATTTTTTCATCACACATTATTTTTAGTATAACATAAACATGAATTTCAATACATATTTATTTATATATAAATAGGTGTAGCTCATTTTAAAATATATATATTTATTGTTTATTACATTTTAAAAAATAATTATAAGAAATATAGATGATTAATAAATATATATATTTAAAATTTCAAAATATATATATAATCCGAATTGGCAAATTAGACAAAATAATAATTGCAATGCATATCTTTACATAGACATACATTATATCAATGATGCGCTTAGATTCCGTTTATATATTTCGAGAGTGACTTGATTCATTATTCATACAAGAGATAAATTATATTTTTATCGTTTCATATAATATTAATGATGTACAAAGTATTTTATTAATAAATTTGATAATCCAATTTGACTGTACCATAAATTAAACCCGACATCGAACAACAATAATATATAATATATAATGAGTGATTTTCTCAAGCAAAAACATAGATTTCTTAATTTCGCAACATTATACGCAATACAAAATTCAATACAAAATATTATATTTATATTTAATGTGATGTGAAAATAAACTGATAAATTATCCATCTGATTAATACTATATAATATCTTGTAAAGTGACAGGAACAATAATAACATTAATATCAAACATTAATAATAATAATAATAATAATAATAATAATAATAATAATAATAATAATGCAATTGTTTAAAATTGATACAACAATAAAAATTAACTGTACAAAACACTAATATAAAATAACTTATTTTTTTTTTAAATATATGTTTATACAAAAACTCTCAGCGCCGAATTGGAAAAAATAGATTGTACTGATGAGAAATAGATCAAAATATAGATTTTAAAAAAATGAATTATTTGCAACAAAAAAAAAAGTATTTAGTAAATAGATATAAAGTTTAAGGAAATCTTCTGAGCATTAATAATATTTATGAAAGCTGAGAAAACCTATTTATAATTTAATAGCGAGTTATTAAAGTAAGAGAAAATATAAAGGAAATAATTAGCAAAACAATTAGTAATATCCAATTATTTGAATGACTGTTGTGAATAATATAAAAACTTCATAGATAAATTATCACTTTTTCATATAAAAATATGAAAATTTTACAGTTTAAAAAATAGAAAAGATATTTATATGTGCAATCATATTGAGCAAAATTATTATCATTTAGATCAACATTAACAAACATAATTAATATTAAGTGATATAATAATGATCATCATTGTAAAAGCAATAACTTTTTCACATAATAAAGACTAACAACAATTTGACAGTTATCAATGCAGTGCTGAGACATTCATTTAATTATGAAAGAACATTTGACATTTTGAACTTTGGAAATAATATAGCTAAAACTTATTATTTATTCAATCAATGCTTACAGCAAAAGCAATAATCAAGGAATTTTACATTTTATACATTTATAAAATAAACAGCAAAATAAATGTCAAAAACTGGAATTATTGAGATTCTAAGTCTTAAGAAAATTTATTAACATTAACAGTAACTTCAAAGGTTTGATGTTTGGTAACAATACTGCAGAATCATAAGATTCAAAAGAAAAGTTTTTTTGCTCTTTTTTTTTTTTAAAATATATAATCATTTTTCAATAGGAACATTTAAGATAAAAAAATTTGAACACTTGGTGTATCAAAATCTAATAATTTCAACAGAAATTGCTTTGACAACATGAAAAACTTTTCATTGTACAAAATTAGCTTGTACTAACATGTATGCATATATTATTTATTTATAAAATTTTATACTTGAAAATGAAACGAAAAAACAATAATCAATACTGGTGAATGTTAAATAGAACTGTATAAATGTAGAAGCAATCATTTACCTTTTGTACCACAAATGTGGAATTAACATGTATTAAAGATATAATTTAAAATCAAAGAGCAATCCTTATTTCTTTCATGGATTTTACTGATTACAGAACCTAAAGTGGAAGTTTCTTGTGAAAGTGATGCCCTGTCTAAGCAATTTGTTGTACTTTTATTTGAATAATTGATTTACCTTTTTTTGCCTTACTTGGGACATTGTAATTTCTTTTAACTTTTAACAAATGCTTTAAACTGTGGAAGGTTGTTTTCTTTGAAGATGGTGTGAGAGTAAATCTAACTCATTGAACTGCAGGGAATCCTTGGCGAACCCATCTGTGACAGAACGCGGTCCAACCACTGCAGAGGGCCGTTCAAGTGTATTTCCACCCAGCATGGCGTTGATGTGATTGACTGACGCCTGTATTCTGCGCCCCAACCTTTAACGAAGCTCATTCTCGTGGTGCACATCCTCGTTAGCTGGTACACCGCTTCAAAGCCCTCGGATACGGTCTCTGCCAGGAGAGTGGCAAAATCCTGATTATTAAATATCTTCAAATTGCAACCTGTCGGGACTTTGCACACGGTGGCCGGGTGCCAGCCGTGCCTTCTGTTGCAATTCGGGCTTTGGATAAAAACCGATGCCTCGCTCAAGCACTCTGCGAAAACCTCGCCCCCAATATAATACAACCTGACGCCCTTACCGATGGCGTTCCTCGTTTTCTCAACGATCAAGCTCCTTTTCACGTTTGAGAGAACACCAACGCAAAATCTTTCCGAATTGCTGGGATCCGTGAACCCGTCAATCGTCACCGATGGCTGCGAAGCGTGGAACGTCTCACCGACGCGATTATTAAATTCATAATAAGAGATGGCACACCAAAACACGGGCTCACTATAAAAAACCGGTCTGAAAATGACCGAATCCAAAACGATGTCATTTTCGGTTAAATCTTCGGATAGAAATTCCAATTCATAATTGGGCGAATTCGAATTGTTCGTTGTGACGGAACCGTTCGCGGGAGCGAGAATCAACTCTTCCATAATTTAATAAAATTGATGGATTATATTATCCATTTCGTGGGTTTTTTTGATTAACGTCCTTGCAGTCCGAAAGTTAGTGTAAATAAAAGAAAAACTTGTTTTCAAGAAATGCCTAACCTACACCAACAGCATAAAAATGAACCGAGTGCGTTCAGAAACTAACCGGATACATTGTCAATATTATCGTTTTCGATTGTCGAAATGTTCCATTTGTGCTCGCTCGTTGCGAATTTTTTTTTGACACTGACAAAAGAAACATTCCATGACTTTTTTTTCTGTTAAAAATCATAAATTAAATAGTAAATACAAATCGTAGAAGCTCATTTGCGGACGTTATTGAAAGTAAAATAAATACGGATTATAAAAAATTTTGGGGCGAGAATCTCTCCAGCAGATTCTAATACGAAATTGAGGCCTCTTAAATTGCAACTTTTTTAAAACATGATTTAGTTGATTTTTTTTTGCATTTGGCAACGAAAACTTTTAATATTGAATCAAATTTTTTATATTTTAATTTAACTGTTAATGAAAAATAAAAAGGAAATTATAAATCTATACATAAAAAGTTGAGAATAAAACTTTTTATATATAGAATATCGGATTAAGCGTAATGAATGTAAAAAAAATCAGTTATTTTTATTGAAAATAAAACATCATAATTCATTTTTATTAATAATAAAAACCTTATCGAAGGATTGTATTGAATAAAAAGGCAATTATTTGCATGTAAAATATAAATAATTTTAATTATCACATACAGCCTTTTAGCGTTTTGACCATTTGAATGAAATTTATTAAAAATTTTGTAAAAACTTATTTTATTTTTGGATAGAAAAAGTCTGAAAAGAAAGTTCATTTGAGAAGAATTTGTGCAGAATAAATTATCCATTTGTGCTCAAAGACATTTAACAAATGTTCCCATTATAGAATTAATCTATTATCATTATGTAAATATCAGAATATGTGCACTTGTTTGAGCCTATTTTCAGGTGCATCATTGGTTGATAATCTTTCATTGAGACTGATTAAAGTTAATAAAAATAAGTATGAAACATATGTCACTTTGGAAAATAAAAAATAAAATTGGATGTATTTTTGAAGATCAATTTTTACATTGATTATTACTACTAAATTATCCATTTAGATGAGTTTAATAAATTTTTAAAAATGAAAATGATGAAGAAAAGGAAGGTAAAGGTTTATGCAAAAAGATTAATTTCACTGAACAGTCATTGCATTGATTTATTGAGATTTTTTTTTTTTCTCATTTGAATCAAATATGCAAAATGAATTTTTTTTTCAATTGTTATTTGGAGAAATTAAATCAATGTTTTGGCTTTTGTTGATTCAAATCAACTGTGATATGTTCTTTTTATATTATTATTATTATTATTATTATTATTATTATTATTATTATTATTATTAAATTAATGCTGATACTTCTCTTTTATCAGAATATTATTTTGCCTAGATATTTTATGTATGGTAATTCCTGATCCAGAGATTAATTTTTAACATGATTTAATTATCCATTTTTTAAAAACAAACTTTAAAGCTTTTTTTTCTTTCTCACAATGATTAACAGACATAACTTCACACTTTCATTAGAATTTGTCAGGTGCAGATCTTTTTCCTGTTGGCATTTTGAAAAACATTCGGTATCCCGTTTCGAATTACCTATTCCTTTGTTCCATAGTTGTGTGCCGATTGTGCTACATACTTCTAGAGCTTCCTCCCATAAATCTGCAGTTTTATTTTAATAGCTTATTAAGTAAATGAGATATTGTTACCCTGTTATGAGTTTTTTTTTTAAATAAATTTTTAGGAACGGAATTAATGGTACATTTTTTTAAAATTTGTGTTACAAAAATTACTCCGATCATGAACATTTATAGTCCGTCGATGAATTAAAAGTAATTTTTTTGCCGTAAAAAAGTGTTTTTTTTTTTTAGCATTGGAGAACTTATGCGAAACGATGTTCGGGTTATTAAGATCGCTTTATTCGACAGAAAGATTAAGTATGATTATTAATGAGAGTATCAACATTTTAAATATTTAAATATAAAAACAACTTATACAATATTAAATAACAAGAAATGTATCAAAAAATCATGTTATAAATAATCTTCGTGTAATTTTTCAGCTGTCGTCAGCGCTATCCGTCGCTTTTCCCGGGGCATTTTCTGATCTTGAGAAGCTCCAACTGATCAGAAAATCCGGCAATTTGGACTAGGTGTTTGGATCGTAGCCGAGCGATGGCCTCTTTAGGTCGATCATGGGCATCACATTGGAATCCTAAAAATCAAAACGGTAAAATTTAAAACCGTTTTTTTCTGCAGTCAGAGCCATTTCGCGTGTCCCCTTGGCGGGATCAGGCACGACAGCTAACGCGGCCTGCTGCGTTGCTAGGATTCTCACCCCGTTCAAGTGAGGCAAATCTAAGGCTGCTGGAACGTAGGTGGTTCCCGGTGAGCACCTTGTGCAACTTCTTTTCAATGCCGGTCTCTGCCTCGACCCGTGACACCTCACGGCAAACCTGAGCTCCTCAGCCATTTCGGAGCACAGGGATTGCTGAAAAGCAATGAAGCCTTTTGATTTTTTTCGTCATGTGCTGTAAGCGACAGACTGTCTCACGGTCAGCGTGAGCGGTACTCACCCTGTCGGTTCGAGCATTCTTTTTGGAATTCCAGCAAAATTCCAATATTGCGACAACGATAGCAAGAGCAAGGCCACATAATAATACTACAAAAACTCCTCCTGAAAATCAAATTGTGACGTCTTTATTCGCGATTAATCACGAAGTACAACATCTATATTTTGAAAATCATAAAATTTAAAATTTAACAACGTAATAGTTCTTGCAAAGTAATAAAATATAATTGCATTTTACCTTGTGAGGCTTTTGTCGAAGTTACATTTGAGATGTTTGAAAGGCATGGATCACACATGTATAATTTGAAAAATGAATTAAGGTGGAACGAAATTTCACACCCCAAAATGTTCCGAACAACATAAATATTTCATGCTCGGGTCTATTTTACGATGTAATAATTTATTTTAAAAGTATTTTATTGTTATAATCGTATAAAATCGACTAGTTCATATATCAAATTCGTTTAAAAATATAATATTATGATTATACATAATTTATACGTACCGATATTTTCAATTCCCAAAGCGTTTGCTTTGCTTTCTTTGCTTTTATCATCTCTGTTACATACGTCTCCCGTGTTTTTCCACCACTTGTCATACAAGATTTGAGTGATTCCTTTTTCCTGAAGCTCCAGAATGGCCAGGGATATTTTGTCTCGCCAAGGAGAGCCTAAAACGAAGGTACCGATTAGGTTTGAATATCGGATTGTACAATTAGTCGAAATGGAAATCGTGACTGATGGCGCATGCGTGATGTTATCCATGAAGTTTATCCATTAAATTCGATTCCGGAACTGAAACAGGCGATTTTCTGTTTTCGTATTGACACCCATTATGGAAACGGATTATGTGAACTTTTTAATGACTAATGGCGAAGCATAACCAGGGTGGAACCGTGCAGCACTAATTTGGTGTCCTCATACGATCGGGCACGTACAGAGGAAAGAGGACAGGAAGAGTGAAGAAGGGTAAAACAAAGAGTAATTAGCGTCTGATGAGATTAGTTGTGCCGATAAAATAAGTATAAAACACGAGAAAAACAATACGCAAATTACATTTAATGTTGGATTCGCACGTTAGAAGAAAAATAATGAATTTTTAGCTCCCGCCGCGACTTTGTTGAGATATCTTTTGAAACCGAACAATTAAATTATGATATTTAACAATTTTGATTCATTTTAGAAACCTCATGTGACGCGGAGTCGTCGAAGAAGCTTAGATCTTTAGTTTATCCAAAAAGGTTTCGGAAGCTGCGGCGTGACTGTTCCTGTCGGGCTGTACATGGATACGGACATACGTGGTTCACATAGTTAATCATATCATCTGCCTGAACAGATCATTAACCAAGCATTATGAAATTGTGGTGTGACAATAGGCGGGGGAAAAACAATCTCGCTTTGAATAAGTATAATTGGCCGGCAGAAAATTCTACATTCTCTTTTTGGCCTCACTGCGAAATGGCTCACTTTTTCTCCGCAATCTTTGTCGCGTTATGGATGGCAGCGGGAGCTTTAGCGGCGGAGGTATCCAAGGGGAGGCAAGACAGTTAATTCAAATCGCGAAACGTTCAGTATTTAAGTGAATTTCGATCAATCTTTCAGACGTTCCACGCCATCGTCCACGACATTTTGCAGTGCAACGGAGAAGATTCCGTGACCAAGTTGAATCACTTCGTGGCCGACCGCGTCGAGGGAAATGATTTCGAATTGAGCGGAACTCTCGTCTTGAAGGATGACATCCCCGGACCGATCAACGTGAGGGGAAATAAAATGAAGAAACAAACGCGTACTTAATGATAAAAGAGCTCGCTTAAGTCCGGGTTTTGGAATTTTCTAGGTTTCGTGCATAATATCTAGATGTCTGAGCGAAGACAAACCGGATAGCTGCGAGTACTTCACCACGTACAATCTGAAAAATTTCTGCGAGGAGATAGGGAATCCGAACAAACCGTGGTTCAAATTCATTGACACAATTGACATAAAAAAGGAGTGTCCATTGCAAAAGGTAGATGAGTTTTAGGATATTTTAATTTTAAATTTAGTGAGATTTTAATTTTGCATCAAAATTAGATTTTTCTTGATTCTCGCTATCGGTACGGATAAAACTAAAGGAAAAAATCACAATGAGAAATGTGGCAAACAGGACGAAATGTACCGAAACGTTTCATGCTTTTCAGGGAACATACCAGTTGAAAAAATACAGAATGAATTTAGACGTTCTTCAGCCCTTGGCTCTGTCTCGGCCATTTAGGGTATTTTGGAAGATGATGACGAAACTGGATTCACCCAAATATCCGAATGCTTTCTGCATGAATACTGTGTGCTCGCTGGAGCCGAAAAATAAGATGAAACCGTATAAGAAAAAATCCAACTGAACCTTAGGTTAGATTTTTCATTCGGATACAGTCTAAATGTTATTGTTCTTAAATAAACATATACATGAAGAGAATTTAAATTATTTTGTAGGTAATTTTGTACATGATTTTTTAAAGCATAAAGGTAAAGAATGCGTGAATAAAATAACTCCTGACGAATCACTTACTGAAAAGGGTTCAAACGAATATCTGACCCTGGTTGTAATGACAACAGGATATAGTCAAGATATGAAAACAGTTTTGAAGAAAATCTTTCGCAGGGAAAGAACATGGTTTAAGGTATATATGAAAATCTTGAAAATCTTAACTCTTCAATGGAGAAAAGTGAGAAAAAAAATTATGATTCATAGCATCGCTCATACCCGTTACATGAAAACATAAACTCTGCCTTAGCAAGCCTCATTTCGTGTTAGAATCATAAATCATCTGTTTTATTATTTTTTTTTTAATTAACAGCGAAGGAAGCATCCACTTTCCTTAAAAGAAAAACGATTGAAAAGTTGAAAATTTTCTCGAAAGTTTAATAATTAGTCATAAAAGACGACGTTAATTTAGTCTTCACTCCGTCGCACATCTAACGGACAGTTCTGCGGACGTGGCACAAGTCCTAAGGGTAAATTGCCACTCACCCTTTGGCGTCGCTATCCCATATCCCTTGCTGTCTAACAAGCCGCCTATTTGTGTCAGGTTGCAGTCTCTTTGGACCACGTAATCCAGCATTGTGGATTCCATTAAAAAGGCATAGTCACCGTTCAGCACTCGCTTGACACCGTCCTCGTACGAGGCGACGAAAACCGACGGCTTTTTATTGCTCATGAACTTCCACATTTTCTGATATATCTCTATTTTCGAGTCCTGGAATCAAAGAATGATTTCGATGCGGTTCTTACGGCTAAATAATCGGTTCGAGCGTCGTATGTGCCTTACACAATTCCGAGTTCGGTATATTTCTCTAAGGCATGAAACACAAAGATTTCCATTTCATTCACCCTGAAAATTGCGTTCAAACCAACGTATAGTTGTTTTAATTGCATCAAAATATAGCTAAGCAGTCAAAGATTAAGGCTTTCATGCCACATTCGACTCTTTCATTTCCATAATCAAATCATCGAAGTATTCATTTTCATTTTCATCTTTCATCGAATTAGATTCCCCTTTTTCCCATTTAGTCTCTTTACTACCATTTCAGCATTTAGATTTTCCCTAAATTCAGAGCAGCAGTTAAAAGATAGTTACCCGGAAAAAGGTCATCGTCGATCCTCCCTGAAGCGTCCCGTACGATATTTCCGTCTGCTCCGCGAGATCCGCCGCGTTTTCTATGGGAGTGATCATTCTTTCGACGGTTAGAAAAGCCGCCAGATTCGCGGTGTACGAGGAGATGATGATGAGGGTGAAAAACCACCATATACCTCCAACGATTCTTGTCGAAGTTGCCTATCGGAATAGAAAGAAACGAAAAAAAAAAAAAAAAAAAAAGAGGAAAATTTCCGCTGAATCAGCGAAACTGTTGGGACTCCCGAAGTTCGATCCGAAACCCCGGCCTGGAGAGTTTTATTCACCCACCTTTGGATTCAGCCCGGAGCCCTGGCGAAGGAACGTTCCGGTGATGAACCAGAAGGAGTTCGAAACGGAGAACTGATTCTCGACCACGTCCGAGTCAGCCTGACACGGATGGGGATTGTGCCATTCGTACGGGGAGAAGCGTGCCATCACGAAGAGAGTGAAGCTGACGAGCAAATAAGCGGCCAGGACGTAGATCCAGATTTCCACAGCAAGGGGGTTCATGAAGGAGAATAGACGGGTCGGTTGACTCGTCGGCACCTGAAGCAATTAACCAGCAATCCGAAAGTGTTCACTGCGCGAACGGGAAACCGTCCGAAGTTGTGCGCAAAACACATTGCGAACGAGATGTCGGGCATAACAATTTTATGTAACACCGAAAATCCCGGTACTTTTTGCGAACGGGCGTAAACGTCAAAGAGGTTTGGTTAGGTTCAGACCGAACGGAGTCGCGGCGCAGATCATTCCGGAAGCGAGTTCCGAGTCGCGTGCTGGCAGATGAGTCCGAAGGAGATCCGCGGAAAGTTGTTCCGCCGGCCCGCGGGGCGGCTTCGGTCGGTGCAACTCTCGGCGGGACGGCGGTTCCACGTCGCCTTCCCCTGCAAGTTTCAACCCGGGGTGCGGGACAAGAAGGAATAAAAGCATCAGAAACTCGGTTTTACCTTAAACAATATTCCAATTCCCAAGTTCATGAAAGGCTTTGTGAAATCGATTACGCTCTCTCTGGCATAGTTGATTGTCATCGAGGCGACCGCCAGGTCAGCCCTCTGCAAATAAAAGGAACAGGAATTGAAATTCAGTCCCGGATTTTTCTCCTTGCGAAGCGGGATCGCCGGAATCTCCTCCCGTGCCGTGCCCGATTGGCATCATCACCGTCCCCGCACGGTAATTTGCAATCCCGATATTTGCACGCTTCGGAATTTTCGGCCCTCTTCCCGCATCTCCCGTTCCGACGTCATTTCCCCGTCTCCCTTTTTAATATCCGGTTAAGTTCGGGTCCCCGGAGCGCTGCTCCGAACACATCCAGAATCTTTTTTTTTTTTTTTTTTTTTGATTCGGAGTCCATCGTCATTTTCTTGCTTGCGAAGCGGCGCCCTCGAGTTTCGGGCATCGCGGCGCCCGCGCATTTTTCCCCCGGGCATTTTGCTGAGCGCTCCGGACTGCGGTTTTGCCTATCCTTCGCCCAATCAAACGTTTGACCATTAAAAACCTTTCGGGAAATTTGCGGAAAAGCCGAGAAAGTGAGATTTCTCACGCTTTGGCGGCACCCCCCCGTTCGTTTTTCCCGGTGCGGTGCCCGGGAGGAGGAAAAAAAAAAAAAAAATCCGACGCCTCAATAAACAATCTCCAGTTTCTCGCCATTTTCTCCTTTTTTTCCTGCCGAGCCAAATTTAATTAAAGTCATTTTTTTAAAAAGAAAAAAAAAAGAAGTTTTCCACTTCATCGTATCCCACAGGAAAATTTGCTACATCATTATTTATTCATCTCCCTCCCCGATCATTGATTCCCGGGGAAATAATTATTAATGAAATATATACTCACATTTTTTTTTTTGCAAAAATATGGCACCGAATTAAAACGCAAATTCCATTTTTTCCCCCTGCTGCAGAGTAGCTTTTCCGATGTCGCTGACGGTCGGAGTTCCTTTCGAATCGGACGAATGAAAAGGAGACGTTCGCCGCAGAAGAATAATATGCGTTTTCCGTGAAAATCCCTAATTTGTGACGGGAAATGAGCTATCAATCGAAGGAATTACTTCGTCGCTGATCAATCTCAGTTAGGTTATGATTAACGACGAAATTTGGGCCGAGGATCTTGACGACAGCAAATTTTTCACGAATCCACGGCGTAAAAGTGCAATTGCCAAGTGGGACAGACTCCGGGGGGGGGGCGGGGGGGG